>OZ022244.1:11027003-11418200 GCA_963978895.1 Erpobdella octoculata
TCCCTTGATGAATAGTCCTTGATGAACAGTCCTTTGATGAATCGTCCTTTGATGAACAGTCCTAGAATCAGCAATTACACATAACTCGGCGGCCGCAGGAGTCAGCAATCAGCAGTTGATAAAAGTTAGTGAGCGCAGGCGTGTAATAAAAGTTATTACGCAAGTGTACAATGACAGTCTCAAAGATAAAAAACTAACCCATAAAAACAAAGTTTTTATTATAAATCCTTTATATACGATCCTAGATTTTTATTTTTAAGCCCAGAGCCAAATTCAAAAATTAAATTCAAATTTAAAAATATGGAACCTTTTGACGGGGCCGTTTTGACGGGGACCGTTTTGACGGGGACCGTTTTGACGGGGACCGTTTTGACGGGGACCGTTTTGACGGGGACCGTTTTTCCGGGGGCAGTTTTGACGGGGTCAGTTTTGACGGGGGCCGTTTTGACGGGGGCCGTTTTGACGGGGGCCGTTTTGACGGGGGCCGTTTTGACTGAAATTTTGATAGATTCAATTGTCTCGCAGCCCAAGTCGATGTGCCAAATTTCAGCTCGATCGGATAACGGGAAGTGAGTTAATTTTGAGACTCAAAGTTTGTGACTGGAAGACAATCGAAAATAATATAAAGGATTTAAAAAAAAGGTGCAATCAGAAATGAACGTATAATTAAATTTTAAAAAATCCGTCATTTTTGACGGGCTAACTCTAGTTCTATATATATGGTCAAGCATATCTTACTTAGGTATAATAATGAGATATTAATTGCGCATTGCTGATGCCCACAGATTTCTTCATATTTTATAACTATCTAGTTTAAATAGATAGTTGGTGTTTGGCGGGGGGTTGTTTGGTGTACGTTTAATTTTATTTATTCATTAAAAAAATTGAGCTCTGAGGCTGGTCAGAGATGCATCGCCAGCATCCCCAATGGTAGGACCGCGCCTGGTTGTATGGCAACTGGCGCTCAACTTCTGGAGTAATCAGTTTCTTAGTTTCTTGGCTTAGTCAAAAACAAGCCATGGTAGCGACATCAACGACTGAATCAGAAATCATCGCTGCAACAGAAGCAACTAAAGAAATCATATGGCTCAAGCGACTTTTCGGCGATATAATTCAGATGAGGTGTGCACCAGTTCTTCAGATTGACAATAATTCTGCTAATGCTTAATGCTTCTATCAAACTTGCACAGAATCCTGAGTTCCATCGTCGCACAAGACATGTTGATTTAAGGCATTTCTTCGTTCGTGAAAAAGTCACAGATGGAAGTATAGAAATCAATCAGATATCAACGGAACATCAAGTGGCAGATGTGCTCACTAAACCACTTGATGAGGTGCGACTATGTACATTGTGTGAGTGAATGGAACTCTATGATTGACTTAAATTATTATTACAAAAAGGAAAAGTGTTAAAGTATTATTTTGTAATAGTATCTTTGTTATTTTTACCAAAGGTTAAGTTATTTGATCTGCCCTACTATTTCTACATAAATTATAACTTACGTTAAGATGTATTTATATAATAACGTACTTGCGTTCCAATTTCCAATCAAATAAACAATGAGTTTCTCAAAAACATAGAAACAAATGAATCCGATTAATCCGGTAAAAAACAAAGCGCCCATAGCAGTGCGTCGCTAATTTTGCAAGATCAGAGATCAGTTTTCCACATATAGGGGAGAGGTGCCCTGAATGGAGCACTTAAGCAAAAACCTGAATAATAAAGACCGTAATAATCGTATTGTGAACATCAAATGTGTAAAGCATATGTCAGCCAAAGCACTACAAGGATGTGGAAAAGTAAAATTGAAAAGTTAATAGGAAAATGATAATATAAAGAAATTATATTATGTCGTACATGTTCCAATCAAGGAAACCGGTTGCCTTGATTGGAACAGATAGTTTCCTTGATTGGAACGGATAGTTTCCTTGATTGGAACTACAAAAACCCATGACCCTTGAATGGAACGAGTACATTTAGGTATATCAATACAAACTTTACCACAGAATTAGCTGGCTCATGTTAAGCTTATCATATTCTGTGTTGATAGGCTAGACCTCTGTAAACTGTAAAAAGGCAAGGTCATGATATAAAGGCTACGAATAGAGCACTTTATCAGAATTCAGGGATGATATAGACCCACCAAATATTGCAAGCCTAAAATTATCAGCTTAGGACAAAATATGCAATATTGAAAATATTAGATTATAACTGTGGGCCTAACAACGAACAATGTTACATTATCAACACCTGCGAACGGGCACTTAGCTAGGTATTTATATTAAAAATAAATGTTTAAAATATATAAACAAAATCAGGTAGGCCTAGTCAGTCCCTCAATAAATTTTGTTAAACTGTGTGACAAGATCCGCACTGCAGTGCCAATTCAAATCCATCCGTCAGAGTCATGCATATAGGCTAGGCCTAAATGACTATACAGCACTGATCAAGCTTAAGGCAGCGTTCCATTAATTCACGTTCAATATCATCGGGCAGCGTAAATGCGTGACCATGAAACTTAACAGCACCAACAGCATTTTCGTTTTTTCCGGTCATATGCCGCGATAATGTTCCTTTCGGCACCGTATGTTCTGGGTGATTCTGACAGACCCATGTCTCCTCCCTCCAGCCCCGCAACTACACCTTTTCTGGATCAATTTAAAAGAATTACGAATCAATTTAAAAAAATACGAATCAAATTAAAAGAAATACGAATCAATTTAAAAAAAATACGAATCAATTTAAAAGTACTTTTTTGTACATACCAGATGCTTTTGAACTACCTCAACTTTACAATAAGGTTTTACATAACAAGAACTATGAAACAATATATATGAATCAACAATCCAGAAGGTATGAGCAGGGTTGTTAAGAGCGGTAACGCCGCGCTACCGCTATTGTTGTAGCGGCGCTATTTTGAGTCTGGTTGATTGATCGACGAGTGTAAGCGTCTCTTTGAAATGTGGAACCTTTCCTGACCTTGCTAAAACGAGAGTGTGAGCAAAAGTTGCATCTCAAGGTTTTGCTGAAATTTTTGCAGTGATGCGTTAATAAGTTAACCGCATTGGATACAAAATACACTATATTGCAGGTGTGTTGATAGATACCCAACATTCCCAATTTTGTGACTATTCCTGAATACGCTGCTATGTACCAGAATAACGGTTTACAGGCTTATACAATTCAAAAAGGTACATAACTTAGAATTTTTCAGTAAGGGGGGAGCGCGAAATACGCTGCCTTATCTAGCTAAACACTACGTAACAGGTTTATAAAGTTGATGGTAGAGCCGCTACATTTTTTAGCTGTTCTCAGCGTTTCTCGCTACCGCTACTTTTATTCAAAAACAAAATATGTTTTTTCTATCAATTAAGTTTTTATTTGAAGTATGCATGAAATCTGAGTCTGGTTGATTGATCGACGAGTGTAAGCGTCTCTTTGAAATGTGGAACCTTTCCTGACCTTGCTAAAACGAGAGTGTGAGCAAAAGTTGCATCTCAAGGTTTTGCTGAAATTTTTGCAGTGATGCGTTAATAAGTTAACCGCATTGGATACAAAATACACTATATTGCAGGTGTGTTGATAGATACCCAACATTCCCAATTTTGTGACTATTCCTGAATACGCTGCTATGTACCAGAATAACGGTTTACAGGCTTATAAAATTCAAAAAGGTACATAACTTAGAATTTTTCAGTAAGGGGGGAGCGCGAAATACGCTGCCTTATCTAGCTAAACACTACGTAACAGGTTTATAAAGTTCAAAAAAGTACCTGTCTTAGAATTTTTCAGGGTGGGAGCGAAATTCGCTGCCTTATCGAGCTATGAACTTGTATACAGGTTCGAAAAAATAGGTACGTATCTTAGAATTGGGGGGGGGGGGGGTGAAATTTGCTGCCTTATCCAGTTATGAACTTGTATAATGGTTAACAGGTTTGAAAAAGTAGGTACATATCAGAGAATTGGAGGGGGGCGAAATCCGCTGCCTTATCCAGTTATGAACTTTTATAACAGTTTACAGGTTTATAAAGTTCGAAAAAGTAGGTACATATCTTAGAATGGGGGGGGGGGCAAAATACGCTGTTTTATCCAGCTACATAACAGGTTTATAAAGTTCAAAAAAGTGCATGTCTTAGAATTTTTCAGGGGGGGGGCGAAATCCGCTGCCTTATTATCGAGCTATGAACTTGTATACAGGTTCGAAAAAATAGTTACATATCTTGAATTTGGGTGGGGGGGGGGGCGAAATCCGCTGCCTTATCCAGTTATGAACTTTTGTAACGGTTTACAGGCTTATAAAGTTCAAAACATTACATGTCGTAGAATTTTTCAGGAAGGGGGCGAAATCCGCTGCCTTATCCAGTTGTGAGCTTGTATAACGGTTAACAGGTTTATAAAGTTCGAAAAAGTAAGTACATACATATCTTAGAATTGGGGGGGGGGCGAAATACGCTGTTTTATCCAGCTATTTACTTGTATAACGGTTAACAGGTTTATAAATTTTAAAAACTACATATCTTAAAATTTTCCAGGGGGGCGAAATATCTTATTGCGGGGCTGCCTCTCTCGATAGCAGAAACTGTTATCTCTAAATCTTCCGCACTCCATTTGCCAAACTCGCGTTTATTTATCTGAAAAAATTTTAACACAATGCATGCACTAGGTAAAAAAAAACACACGCAGGGCTACGTTGCTAAACAAATCATCAATTAAAAATCCACATGCACAAAACACCTATGTTTCCTTGATTGTAACAGTGTTCCAATCAGGGCAACCTTGCCTGTTCCATTATAGGCAACTGGTAGTGACTGGTACTACTTTTAAATAAATCACTACACCGCTTTCAAGCGAACATATGGACTGGACCTTATGTTATCGCTCACAAGCCAGGACATTGGTCATTTGATTGCCCACTGTCAAAAATTCATACCGTGCATACGACATGATTTACACTCCAAAATGCTATCGCTCAAAATTACATCTACATACAACAGATACTTACTTTTTAGTACAGCACGTTCGTCTTGTAAATAAATTTCACCTTGCACATACACTTCAACGACATGGTGTACGGGTAAAAAATACACTGCATAGCTTAATAAACAATAGGGATGTCACGGGTACCCGAACCCAAACCCGAGTTCGGTACTACCCGGTCTGTAGTGTCTATGGTGATATGTTATCTATGTATTGTCTATGGTGTGATATACCACCTCGTGTATGTTGTTCTGATTGTTGTTGTTGTTTTTCCGAGTGAGGTGAATAAACGTGGTTTTGATTTAATTCGATTGCATCAGCACATTGGCGACGAGGTAAATAGATTTAATTCGATTGTAAACAGATTTAATTCGATTAAAAATAGTGTAAGAATATTTAGTTAAATAAGTAATGGCGTCGATAAACGTTGATTTAATGCCTCTACCCGGTTTTGATTGCTCCGGAGATTTAACTAGTATCGCTCCACGTTGGAAACGTTGGAGGAAAGCATTCGAATTTTACGTAGATGGTAAAGGTATACAGAATAATGACCAGAAAAAAGCGTTATTGCTGCATTCCGCGGGAATGGACGTACAAGACATTTTCGAAACCATCGATGAAGTACCTTTTGTTGCTGCTTTTGAAGGCGATACCGATAATGTGTTTAAAAGAGCATTACGTAACCTCGATAACTATTTTGCACCAAAAGTGAACGTCACGTATGAGAGACACGTCTTTAGATCTCTTCGACAGGAACCTGGTGAAACGATGGACCAGTATGTTTCAAGATTGAAAAAACAAGCACTCAATTGTGAATTTGGTGACAACGCTCGGAGAAATGAAATGATTCGAGATCAAATTATTGACACATGCACTTCAAACAGCCTCAGAAAGAAATTGTTGCAGAAAGACGAGCTGACGTTGGAAATTTGCCTCGACACAGCAAGAGCACTAGAAACTGTAGAACTCCAGTCAAAGAAATACGAATCAAGTGCGGCGGAGGTAAATAAAGTATCAACAAAATCTTTCAAAGAAGGAAAAAGGCAACATGAAACCTCATCATCGGACAAATGTTGTTTTCGATGTGGTCGTTATGGACATCTGCAACAAGATGAAAAATGTCCAGCAAAGAATTCTGTTTGCAGAAAATGCAATAAGGTCGGACATTGGGCAGTTGTTTGTAAAACAAAAATGTCATCTGTCCAAAAGCAAGATACAAGACATGTCACTAAACCTGACAAAAGGCGTGGTAAAATCCACAACGTTGATGACGGCTATGAAGATGACTACACATTCTCTGTCAGAAACGGTAAAGATGGTGACAGTGGTATCATTGATTTGAAAGTTGGTGGAGTATTCATCAAGGTATTGATTGATTCTGGCTCGACTGCGAACATAGTTGATAAGAACACATGGGAACGTCTGAAGCAATGCAAAATTCGTGCCAAAACTGAACAAACGAGTAAACGTTTATATCCATATGGAGCAAAGGAACCACTGGTGTGCATCGGAAAGTTTCTTACAATCGCAGAAATTGGCAACAGAAAAACTGAAGTTGAGTTCATTGTTATTGATGGAAATGGTCGTTCAATTTTGGGGAAGGAAACTGCTGAAAAATTGGGTGTGTTAAGAGTTGGAGAAAATATCTGTGCAATGACAGTAGATAAACTCACACTTGTTGACATACAGAACCGCTATCCAGAAGTAATTAAAGGAATTGGGAAGCTGAAAGACTATCAAGCAACAATTCACATCGACCCAAATGTGAGACCAATAGCACAGCGCTCACGTCGTGTTCCATTTGCAATGCAGGAAAAGCTAGAAGCAAAGATTCGAGAATTACTGAAAAGTGACATTATTGAGCCTGTGAGTGGACCAACACCATGGTTGTCTCCTCTGGTGATAATTCCGAAGCCATCTGGTGATATTCGAGTTTGTGTCGATATGAGAATGGCAAACACTGCGGTGATAAGAGAACGTCATCCTATTCCGACAGTTGATGAAATTATGCATCGTATGAATGGCAGCAAAGTGTTCTCCAAGATTGATCTTCAGAATGGATTCCATCAGGTGGAATTAAGTGAAAAATCAAGAGAAATAACTACATTTGCATGTCATGTTGGAATTTTCCGATACAAGAGATTATTATTCGGAATCAGTTCTGCTCCGGAACTTTTCCAAAACATAATCCAACAAGTTATGTCAAGATGCAAAGGTGTTGAAAATATTTCAGATGACCTTTCATGGGAAAGATGATTGCGAGCATGATTCTCGACTACTCAAATGCATAGAAACACTTGCAAAACACGGTTTGACTATAAACAAAGACAAATGTCTGATCAGAATGTCAGAGTTAGAATATTTTGGACATCATGTCAGTGGAAGTGGAATATGTCCAACACAAGATCGTGTTAAAGCTGTTATGGAAGCAAGACCACCAAAGAACAGTTCAGAAGTCAGAAGTTTCTTAGGACTTGTGAATTTCAGTGCAAAGTTTATTCCTAACCTGGCAACGATTGCTGAACCTCTGAGGAAGCTTACAAGAAGTTCCTGCAATTTCAGTTGGGGTTCAAAAGAAGATCAAGCTTTTCAGATGTTGAAAATGTCACTGAACAAAGCTGGAAAGTTAGCTCATTTTCAGAGGGACGCTCCGACAGAAATCGTCGTGGATGCCAGTCCTGTTGGTCTGGGAGCAATGTTAGTACAACAACAAGCTGGTAAAAAACATGTTATTTGTTATGCTAGCAGAAGTTTGTCATCTGTTGAGAGAAGATACTCTCAGACAGAACGTGAAGCTTTAGGCATTGTATGGGCTTGCGAACGTTTTCATCAATACTTATATGGAATTCGATTTGAAATAGTTACTGATCATAAACCGTTGATATATATTTACTCACCGAAGTCCAGACCGAGTGCACGTATTGAACGTTGGGTGTTGCGACTGCAGCCATATGATTTCACAGTAAAGCATATACCTGGCAGTGA
Organism: Erpobdella octoculata; assembly: GCA_963978895.1. NCBI lineage: Eukaryota > Metazoa > Annelida > Clitellata > Hirudinida > Erpobdellidae > Erpobdella > Erpobdella octoculata. The sequence continues at coordinate 11,034,967 of OZ022244.1, forward strand.
GATGGCCGCAGATGCATTATCTCGGTTAATAAAAGAATCAGATGAACAAATATCTGACAGTGCGGAAGAATATGTTCGATTAATTGCTATCTCTGCTACACCGAAAGCATTGACAACAAGAGAAATTGAACAAGAATCGGACAAAGACGAGAAGCTTAGAGTCATCAGAAGATGCCTATTAGATAGAAACTGGGACAAATGCCCAAAAGAATTCAAATTTGTGAGAAATGAATTATGTGCAATTGGAAGACTCATCCTAAGAGGTTGCCGAATTGTCATACCTGAATCCCTGCGAGATCAAGTTGTTAATTTAACACATGAAGGTCACCAAGGGATTGTGAAGACAAAACAGCGATTACGGACGAAAGTCTGGTGGCCAAACATAGACTCCGATGCAGAAAAGGTTTGCAAATCTTGTTATGGTTGTCAACTTGTATCAAAACCTTCTCCACCAGAACCGATGACAAGAACCGAAATGCCAACTCAACCATGGCAGCATACAGCAGGCGATCTACTAGGACCAATGCCAAGTGGCGAATATATATTTGCTATTGTTGATTACTACAGTCGATATTTTGACATTGAAATATTGACAAGTATAACATCAGCAGATATAATCAAAGCCTGTGACAAGATTTTTGCAACTCACGGATATCCGATTTCATTAAAAACGGACAATGGTCGACAATTAGTTTCAGGAGAATTTGAAAACTACCTGGAACAACATGGAATACAGCATCGAACTAGTATACCCCTATGGCCACAAGCAAACGGGGAAATTGAACGGCAAAATCGAACGATGTTGAAATCCATGCGCTCTACCGCTCTACCGCGCTGGTGGCAGAGCGGTAGAGCGCTCGCCTGTTGATCGTTAGGTCGGCAGTTCAAGCCTCACCTGCGTCACCAGCGTAACTCCCTTAGGCAAGGAGTTCACTCGCATTGCTTTCTCATGTCTATGAAAATAGCGTGTTCTTCGAAGTTTCCGATCCAAAGGAACCTTCGTAAGCGCCTCTGACTTATCTGGCGCTATATAAATTCATCATTATTATTATTATTGCCACAGCCGAGGGAAAAGACTGGAAATCCGAACTTTACAAACTATTGATTGCTTATAGAAGCACGCCACATGAAACTACTGGCGTATCTCCAGCCAAGAGAATGTTCAGACGAGAAATAAGAACAAAACTTCCAGAATTCAATGACGACGTCGACACAGATCTAACAGCTCGAGATAAAGATGCAGAAAACAAACAGCGTGGAAAAGATTATGCCGATGATCGCAGAAATGCACAAAGGTGTGAAATTCAACAAGGTGACAAAGTTCTTTTACAACAACCGAAAAGAGACAAATTAACACCTCGATACCATGAAGTTCCATTCACAGTTCTGAGCAAAAGCGGAAGCAAACTTACAGTTGAATCAGAAAACGGAAATCAATTAGTTCGTAATTCTGCTCATGTAAAAAAGTTTGTGGAACCAGTGACAGTGACAGTAGATGAACAGACAACAGACCCTCAAACTTCTGAAGAAGATCCACCGAACGAGACAGAAGATGATTGTCAACCAAGACCGACAATAGAACAACCAGCTCTGTCTACTACCAGGAAGCCGATTACTACGAGATCTGGTCGAACGACTCGTACTCCTGCAAGATTCAATGACTTTGTGTTGAATTGAAAATTTTGAAGTCGTCAAATGGGGCAGAATAATCCCTGTTTGATACGATTGTTTTGGACAAATTTAATTGATTTATTTGATGTCTTGAATGTTTTGCTATTATTTTGAGAACAGTTTTGATGCTGTGAACATTGTTGATTGATGTATGTTTGACAAACAGTTTGAGAAAGGAGGGATTGTAGTGTCTATGGTGATATGTTATCTATGTATTGTCTATGGTGTGATATACCACCTCGTGTATGTTGTTCTGATTGTTGTTGTTGTTTTTCCGAGTGAGGTGAATAAACGTGGTTTTGATTTAATTCGATTGCATCAGCACACGGTCTTTTTCTGATACCCGAACTCGAACCCGAAAGTGTGAAAGTTTGATACCCGAACCCGAACCCGAAAATGTGAAAACGTGATACCCGAACCCGAAAATAAGAAGACTTGATACCCGAACCCGAAAATTCATAAGGCTTATACCCGAACTCGGAGTTGGGAAAAAATAAATTTTTTTAGTAAATAAATATTTATTCCAGTTTTAAAAATAGCAACACAAACAGAGTTTTCATAACTTTTCTAGTTTATTAAAAATGAAATAGTATTAGGAACCGATTTATTAGTGATTGTGTAAGCTAGACCACTAATCCGTTTGATTATTAAGGGGGCCGAGCCGCGAACGAACTACAATAATTAAGCCTCCTTCGGTCGAAGAAATCGCGGATAGCCATGACTCTAAACTTTTTACTTCAATTATATAACCTATGATATTTTTATTCATTCATATACTCAAAGTTTTTCTGATATAACAAAGACCCTTTGTTATAAAGATAATCTTGCATAATACTAAACTTTAACTGGCAAAGTCTATAAATGATCTATGCGTCACAGTCATTTTATTGGCAAATGTGTAAGCTAGAACACTAATCCGCCTGATTACCCGACCGGACCGAGCCGCGAAAAAAAATTAATAAGTTACAATAATATAAGAGGTAACGTATTATACTAATCGCAAGCCATACAAGTTTTGTATTATCACCTTTGCGTAACAAATAACACAAATAGGTCATTTTATTGGTGAGTGTGTAAGCTAGACCACTAATCCGCCTGATTATTTGGCCGGAACGAGCCGCGAACGAACTAAAATAATTAAGCCTCCTTCGGCCAAAGAAATCACATTATTTTGAAAGCTAAAAAAATAACTTGTTCAATACGTGTAATGTCCAATGGATGAATTGATCGCTCTCGTTTGTATATGTATATACACTAGGTAAATTTAAAATCAATCCAGGAATTTGAAATCATAAGCCAGTACCCGAACCCGGTTTTATGAAAACTACAAACCCGAACCCGAATACCTGAGTTTCACAAACCCGAACCCGACAACTCGAGTTTTACAAACCCGAACCCGAAAACTCTAGTTTCACAAACCCGAACCCGAAAACTCCGAAAAGTACTACCAGTGACATCCCTAATAAACAACCGTATCCTTACCATATATATAGAATAGATCTAATTCTATATATATGATCCTTACGCCAAAAAGAAACCCGTTCCAATCAAGGCACCTCTCTCCTATATCTATGGTTTTCCATTTACAGTGAGACACATGCAAAATAAGTGAATCTCGACTTCAAATTCGTTACCTACTGTTTCTTTCTCCATTGTAACAGCATATTTTTGGAAAAACATGATTTCAAAACACGTGTTAACGATTCCATATTAAATTATTAAACACTAATTAAAAAAACTGTAGCAAAAATGCACGCTCACAGGTCAGAGTAATTACGTTATTGTAATATTACAAATTCTAGAGATTTAAACACCACACCCAGGTGTACACCTGCGTACTTAGCTCACACACAATCTCATCACAAAAAGTGTCAACAAAAAAGATTGTAGCTTTTGCATCACACATTTTTTAGTCTAATGGAAGATTGGGAAGTTCCTAATAAATCTGATATAAACTGTGTCTTTAAACGTTTGAAGACGCTGCCATCCAACAAAGTAAGCTATTAAAGACATTAGTCATTAGGTAGGTAATTACTAATTAGGCCTATCTCTTTATCAAGCTGGACATGGTTTCAACCGTGAAGACAGCGGTGCTTGCATGGAATTTCTTGTGGATGGAAACGTTTTCCGTGATACAAAATTTAATAGATCTGCACTGTTTTATTTATTTGTTTAAACTTCAAATTGTTTTGTTTTTACGAATGAGTATGAAAACCTTAATTTAAATCAGACGTGTTCCAGTTTCCAATTTCATTTCTATTTATTAAACATCAACTGCTGAAAAATCGTAGGAGCGTTGGATGTTTTATGTTTGTCAACTTATTGATGAATTTGTTGTTCAAAGCACTGTTTCGACTGTGGATCATCCAACCCAACATGGGCTTCAGTAACTTATGGAGTCTTTTTGTGCCTTGACTGCTCAGCTGTTCATAGGTCATTAGGAGTCCACGTCACCTTCATTAGATCTATTAATCTGGACACAAGCTGGACATGGTTTCAAATTAGGGCTATGCAAGTTGGAGGAAATGCTGCTGCAGTTAGATTCTTATGTTTAGAATTACAATGAAAATAATTTATTTTTTAACACTTTTTTGTCTTTGCTGATTTTAGCAAAGTTTTTTTAGTATCTCTGGATGTGAATCAAAAGATCCACATCAGAAGTACTTTAGCCGAGCAGCCAAATTATATCGAGAGAAACTGCACTCCCTGGCATTAAAAGCTCTAAAAGAAAATGGAACAAAAGTGACTTTTTCATTTTCACACATATGAAACATAATGTAAATTTGATTAATGTCATAAAAATGGCAAATTTTATTTATATTACTTTATAAAGAATATCATTGAGAAAAATAGCTTAGAAGTTTAGAAGCAAGTTGAAATGATTTTTGTAGAAAAACTTGAACATTTTTTGCAAAACAATTTTGTAGTGGTTCACATTGTTTCCCATTAATAAGAAATATTGTGCAGTGCAAAGCATAAATTTATTATAAAACTGTTATCACATTTAATTGCATTAGTTGTTAACTGGATTAAATAGTTACACCAGATTACTTTTCAAATTAATGTGAATTTATTTTTGATAATAATGATGCAATTGAACAGCTTCACATAGATGGTTTTTTACAAGATTTTGATCATAATCCAAAAGAAAAAGATGTTGATAACTACCTCCTTGTTTCCAGCCAATCATTGAGTAATTTTAATATCTTTGTTGATTTCTTCAATAACAGTCCAGACAGTTTTTCCTCAGGTGTTCTTGAATGGGCTTTTTAGCATTTAAAATTTAACAGCATTTAATTTTATCAAATAACAAATTATCTTCATCAAAAAGCTTTTAAACTAAAATGAGTTACTAAAGTAGATTGAAACTTTTTTAAATGCTTTCATTTAACTTCACTCGTCTCTCTGTTTGTTTGTTTGTCTGTAGTGATCAAATCTTAGAAACAAAAATTCACCCACTTTTCGACCACATAGAGCTCTAAAATTTTCAGGAAAGCTTTATTCTGGATGACAATACATGAATTGAATGTTTCTGACATGAATTAGGCCTTAAATCAATTTAAATTAATCAAATCAAATTAAGCAAGTTGTTTCTGTATAATTCGCCAGATGTCCAAAATAATTAAACAGTACGGATATTTATTTATAAGTCGTCAGAGGTCCAATATAGAAGATTGAGCGTAACGGTTGGGTTAGATTCAAACATTTTAGTTTGTTGACTCAGATAAAGAGGCAAATAAAAGCATTTTTTAAAATTTATTTTTTATCTTTACTTGTTTAAAAGTAAAGCATTAAACCAGTTTGTTTATTAGCATCAGATTTTAAAAATTATAATGAAGGAGATATTATTTAAATTAAAATTAAATTAACAAATGTTAAAAAGTTTAAAAAAAAATTTAATCTAAAATAAAGAATGTATCAATTTGAAGTTTTTTTACATGATTAAGTTATGAGTCATGATATATGGAAACTGAAGTTCATCATCTGCCATAGAAATGAGGAGAAATAATTTAGTAAAATAATTAATTTCATATAATTAAAAAATATTAATGAAACTAGGAAATGAAGCTTCATCTGAACAGATTATGATACAGGAAGAAGCACATTATAATTTTAAAGCTTCATCATCTGCCAGAAAACCAAGTTTTGCCAAAAAAGTTAGTCTGATCTTCTTTATTGGTATTTTCTATAAAAGAAAAGTTTTTTCTTTTAAAATAGTGAACTCCGCCTCGCTTAATTGCGAGCCAGTCGCAAGCCTGGAGAAAGGAGGAGGGGAAAGTAAAAAGGATCAAATTCTGGTCCACGACAGGAAGTACTTAAGTGCTTCCTACATACAGCCATTAGAGTCTTAAAACACCTGGTGTAAAGGACTATAAACTATTATAAAAAAAAAATTTTTTTTTAAATAGTGAATAAAATAAAATATTCTTTTTTATTTGTCATATTCAGGTGGGAAATAAGGGATTGGGTGCTCAAAAAGTAAAAGTGAATTTTAATGAAATAGAAAAAGCAGCTTTGCACCAAGAGGACTGTCATTTAAAAGATGAAAGGTAGTTAAACTGATAACTCTATTCTATTACTTTGAATATTTCACTTTTACAACTTTTTTAATTATTGGATTGTAGTTCATTGTTTGAAGTGACACATAAAAACAATTCTGTCGATGAAAAATCATCAGTAAGATCAGTGGACCCTAAAAAACTTGATCAATTGGAGAGGCTTGGCATGGGAGCTACAAAAACAAAGTGAGAGACACAAATATTGGGCATGTTGGCAAAAAAATATTTTTTTTTTAATTTTATCAGAGAAGTAAGTCATTCAATGATGAGTGACTTGAAGATGATAACTCAAGAATCTCTTGATCATAGTGATGAAACTTCTCTGACAAGGCATAGGTTTGTCAGTAGTTTTGTTACATTTGTGTTAAAAACTCTTTACTCATTAATTATCATAACAATGAAACTTTGTGACACATAACTACCAATGATAAGATTTTGAAGCAATTTAATGATTAAGCTAGGACTTGATTGATTTGGAGTTTTAAGTAGTTGATGATACAAATTAATTTAGATCCTATATCAAGAACTTTAAATAGTTATTTTCAATATCATATCAAAACCCAAACAAAATATCTAACTTGACATTTTTTTCTATATAACCAACATTTTATTATTTCACTGAGATGTAAAAAACTTTATTTAAGGTTTTACAACAACTAAAAATACTTCTTTTTTAGCGGTCCAGACGACAAGATAAACTAGCAGGCACAACAGCCCTTAGTAGTGCTTTGTATTTATTTTAAACCAAAGATAAAATTAAAACAGTTATATTTAGACATCATAATATGCCAAGTAAAATGCATGCAAATTATACAGTAAATCTTTGCAGCAATGTATCATTATTAGCAGTGCAGCTCCACATTTTCAGAAGAATCATGATTGTCTCATGGTGCAAAAATGTCTCAAATTTCATAAATGTTGTGTTTGTTGGTATACAAATGTAAAGGTGTTTTTTTACCATGCGCAGTTTTGCCGATGACACAATCAGCAGTATTACTAAATTTGACATTGATAAACCATCTGGTTTTTACTTCAACAACAATGTAGATGTAAGTTTCTTTTTTGTTTGTTTCTGCAAATCCATTATGAAGTAATAAAGTTACCTAATATGAGCTAAACAATATAAACAACGTATCCATGTTAACATGTCAGTTTGATGCCAATGCTGGAACTTTAGAGAAAAGCAACAAGGGAATTTTTAATGTTACTGACAAGTTGTCAAACATTGCCAGCAGTGTCATGCATACATTTCAAGATTTTCAAGTCAGTTGTTTGACTAATACAAACATTTTTTCATTGTTTTGGTTGTGTGTGTGCATGTGAACAAAGTAATTTTATATTAATATTGACTTTCATCTGCATAAATATTTGAGAGAAAATACACACAAAGCATTATGCAGTTAATTGAACTCTTCCTATATTTTCACATTTTAAATTGCTAGGCGTCACTCTCGATAATCATCTACGCTTCGACCGCCACATATCTTCAACTATAAAGGCCTGTAACTTTCATATACAGGCCCTGTAACACATACACCCTCTACTCTTTACTGGGACTGGTAGCACTCTTGCATGCAGCCTAGTCACATCTAGACTGGACTACTGCAACTCTCTGCTCTGAGGAATACCATCGACTCGCTTGGGTAAATGTCAGCTTGTCCAGAATCAACTCGTCAAAGCCACCACCAATCATCCATCTACAGTCACTCCCTCTTCTTCTCATCTCCGCAAAATACATTGGCTTCCTATAGAATACAGAATTATCTTCAAGATTGCACTATTAACCTGCAAAACTCTCAGCACTAGCAACCCACCTTACTTAGACAAACTCAACACCACTAGGACCTACAATAAACAACTTTGTTTTTCCAACCGGTTAGCTGTTCAAAACTCACCAATAGATTGTGTAGCTACTGCTCCCCAGTCATCTGGAACTCACTTCCACCATCAATAAGATCTTCGCCTTGTCTGAAATCATTTATAAAACTCCTAAAGACACATCTCTTTTCAAATGGATTTGAAAGCGATCCAGCCTCTGAAGCTCAGCTACTGACATTTTATAAACAGATTTATTATTATTATTATTGGAAGTCAGAGAGTAACAACCACACATTTCTAAGCCTAAATTTGTTCATCTACTTCAAAGTTTCATAATATTGCAAGTATTTAGTCAGGCAATAACAATAAATTTCGCTAAGGAGTTGTAACATGGAGCCAGGGATAGTGAAAATGGTAGTTTCCCTGGAACCAAAGAACATCCATGTACTGTTCTTAATGCTGATAGAAGTATTTTTGAATATTTTGCTGATTGTCCTTTTCAATACAATTTTTCTTATGCAACTGAGATTACCACCTTGCATTTAAGACAAACAAAAAGTTTACCTACAGAGTAGTTTTTAAAATGTCTCACACAAAGATTAAGGCATAAACATAAAACTAACAATTGAAGAAGTTATGTCATCTTAAAAATTTGCATAAACAGCATTAGCCAAACTTGTGTGGTTTATCATTAACTATTCTCACAAATATACAAATGTTGGCTGTGATTGCAATGATTGATATTTTCATTTTGATAACTTATTGAATTATTTTTTAATTTTACAGAGGAAATAGCTGAATAACTATCTACTTACCACTGGACACTGCTGAAAGCCATAGATTCTAGAAATTTGACAGTTGTATATAGTTGCATCATTAAAACCTTTTTATATTTTTACTGGGCTCAATGTATAATAATGTACATATCTTTTTAATATGAGATATTTATACGAAAATACTATATGGCTATTTAACACCAGGTAAGATTTTTATGACGAAAACCAATTTCTAAACAACTGGTACATTGTTTCTATCCAACACAACATTATTATTCAAATAAATTTAAAAACAAGCCTGTCTGTCTGCTTATTATTAATCAAGAAATTTTTAATCTATATGTATGAAAAGACTGTCTGTCTTCTATGCAAATGCAAACCACTGGACCGATATTAACGAACTTTGGCATGGAGGTAGATCTTAAAGAATAGAAGGTCATAGGATATTTTTTAATTTAGAAATTTTTTGCTAAATTTTTTTATGACCAAAAAACTTTCTAGGCCAAAAGTGCATAATGAGATTGAAATTTAGTCTACATAGCAACGTTTGAAGGTTTCAAGCAACTTTTAGCAAATCTATGTCAAGTTTTATAGTCTAAAAGAAGTTAAGAGAGAGAGGAAGAAAGAAAATGAGCGCGAGTAGGAACGGGAGAGCAAGTGGGAACGGAAAAACAAACGGGAACGACATGGAACGAGAAAGCGACTGGGAGCGGGAGAGCAAGCGGAGAAGAAACGGGAACAAAACGATAGAAACACCTATAAAAACCCCTAGTAATGCTGCTAGTTATAAATAATTATATTAGGTTACAGCTTATTGTTTGTTTTACCTTCCCATAATATTCCACAGTGTACTTAGGAAGGTAGTAGTGCCTTTTAAAAACTTAGTTCACGGTTGATTCCATTTCATGGCTATAATGAATTCTTTCGTTTTCCTCGGTTGCTTACAAGTTCAGCTGCAAAACTGTTTAAGTGTGTTGTTTAATCAAATCATTTCATTCATCCTCTCAATTTTTTTTTAATAAAACAGTGCATTGCTATTTATCGCAGCATGGAAATAATAAATGTTCTTGCATAAACTCTAATAGGGCACATTCTTAACAACACACAGATGGTTTGCAGATTGACAATAGTTGTGTTCCATATGAAACACACTGATTATTATAAGCTATATAAATCAAACCAAGACTGTCTTGTCACTTGAATCATGCATGAGCTTTAAGCAACTGAGTCACAAACCATCTCTAAATACAGATGTCTAATAGTCCCTGTCGTTGGAAACTACAGTACACGCAACTCGGCTCGACTATGATAGGTTTGGTATTTCACCTCTGGCTTACAATCTACCAGATATATTTCATAACGGGTTAACAGTGCATCAAGATAACTTTACTCTGGTAGTTTTCTTTCTTTATATTTTTAATGTCAAAATATAGAAAATTTTCCTTTAACCCTTTAATTCTATTTATTTCAAGACATTTCTTTCCATGCATGGGCCTGACTCTAATCTGCCAACCACAATAATAAATAAAGCAAGTTTTCCTGCATAAAAGAACTTCAGTTTGTTAAAGTATTTTTCAAATTAAAAATAACACATAAAACTGACTACATCTTTATTCAAAAAGTTAAATTTATTTGACTTTTACATACATGACTGTTATAAAAGAAAATATACTCTGACAACAACAAAAATGTTTTTTATCTATTTATAGAAACTTTTTAAAGTTAACAGTCACAATAAATGCAAAAAATACAAATAACATATTTTCTAAAATAGTTGGAAAAAACATTATAAGATGGAAAAACGACAAAGATAAAAATGTATAAATGTTGGAAATTATGAGCCAATAAACACGAAGTAGCTACTACCTACTAAGCAATTAACAAGCATTTGTTTCAAACACTGAACTGTCTGACATTATAAAGACACAAATAACAATGAAAGCCAATATAGAGGCAAAAAATAGCCATGTTAGTTTTCATGCTTTATGCGTTTTTCTGACTTCTTCACCTTCACCTTTGATTTATCTTTTTTTTCAACTTAAAAAAAAAAACATAAACACGATTAAACAACAATAAGAGTCATTTATTTGTTATTTTTATTTTCAAACTAATCCTCATTAGGACAAGAAAAATTCCTTCTCTTGAAGCAGATACTATCCATAGAAAGTAAAATGATGCTATAATGCTTGAACAATGAAAACAACCTCAGCTTCTATTATATTTCATTCATAAAATAAACTCCCACTTCCTTCCATCTTATTTGATATTTTGAGCTACTGTAAGTTAATAGCACATTTGTACTATTAATTTAAAATTAAATTCTTAAAAAAACTAGTTTTCATCAACATCAAGATATTCATTTATTTGGTAAATGTCAGGTTGGATCACTTTATAAAAAAACATATTAAACACTTAGAAGCTAGTCTAGCCCTGCTACTTTAACCCTATCTGCCTAAACCCTCTGTGTGGATCAGAGCTGTCCATGGATCAAACTTACTGGGGTTGTCGGGTCCGTAGTTTTAAATGCTATGGCAGGTAAGGTTAATAGTTTATAACTTTATATAACATTAGATAAAATAGTTGATATAATAATAAATAAAGTTTAATTCAGTTCAATTGTTATAACAAAAGAAACTATTGCCTTCTTTGTTAAATAATATTTCATGTTTTTATAAGAAACTGTTTACAATTTATTTAGTACATGACAGGTTGGATCACTTCCTAAAAAACATATCAAACATTAAGAAAATAATGATTTTTTTAGGTAAAAACCAGAATTTTCTCCAAGTTTTGATATTTTTCAAATAGGATATTCTCCTTTAATTTAAGCATGGAAGTTTCTTTCATTTTCTTCAAAGCACTTCCAAAAGATCGTTTTGTTTTTGCCTGTTTTCAAAAGTTTGGAATAAAATTATTTCCGAACCCGAAAATTCGGAAGCTTGTTTTGGAAATGTCAGATTTTTTTCAGTCATCCAAAAAAAAATTAAATCAATGCCGGACTTTTGTAAGTGAAAATAAACAAACTTTCCGTCATACAATCAAGTTGAAACTTAGAATGTAAAAACTTGCTACTAGTGACAGTGCGTTCTAGAGAATCTAAAAAAATAATTTTAATTTAATTTCTTTTTATTATTTTATCAGTCCTGTAAATTAATTGTATGTTTGGATGAGAAATAAAATTGGCCAAATTTTCAAGTATTAGTTTTAATTTAATGCATAAGATATGTTTAAAATCAACATTTTTGTAATAATATTTCCGCAAAAACCAAATATATTTCCGAAGTGTTATGGCTATTCTGAGTATTCAGAATATCCCCGAATATTCGGAATCGGTTTTCGAAAGTTCAGAACACAAATGTTTTCGAAACCGATTATAACAGAACGTTAGGAAGAAAATTATTTCCAAAACCATACGAACCGAAAAAAACCCGAACATCAAACTTCCATGCTTACTTTAATTAAGAGACAATAATCTGTTTTGAAAAAGTTAAAGTTATGTCTTGTTACAGTATTCAAGAAACATCTGAAAACACAAAAGATAGTTCATCAAAAATTATAGATTTTTGAAACACTATTATATATCATTTTGCAATTGCAGCACCACTTTTATTTATCTTCAGGACTGACAGTCTACAATTGCATAATAACTTTGATTACATGCCTATACACACCCATTTTATCAACTGCTGACCCTGCTGACCACCAGAGCTGCCTCGTTACGCGAAATTGCTAACAAACATATATACATCGAAAATTATATATATATATATATATATATATATATATATATATATATATATATATATATATATATATATATATATATACATATACACACACACACACATATATATACACACATATATCTATATATATAAAAGAACATGTCCTGACGGACTGACTGACTGACTGATAATCAACGCCGAGCTCAAACGCCTCATCCTAGGAACGTGAAATTTGGAACTTATATTACTTTTATAGCGTAAACATCCGCTAAGAAAGGATTTTAGAAAATGTTGCTCCTGAGGGGAAAAAACTGGAAAACAAACTTTTTTCTAAAACAATGTATATCTCGAAAACCAAAAATGAGGAGATTTTGAAATTTAGTATATAGATTCTATTTGAAAAATAAAAAGATATGTGTTTCACTATTTTTTGAAAATTCGGTTACCCGGACCTCAAATGTGGGTTGGAAAATTGGGTTATTTGGTTTTTAAAGTAGCTGCTACTCAAAAACTGTGAATGCTACAGGAGTAAAAATTAGTATTTAGTTTCTACTCCAAAAATAATAAAATACGTGTTTTAGCATTTTTTGATAATTTGGTTTCCAGGACTTCAAATGTTGGGTGGAAAATCGGGTTATTTGTTTTTTAAAGTAACTGCTACTCAAAAACTGTAAATACCACAGATGTAAAAATTAGTATTTAGATTCCATTCTAAAAATAAAGATACATGTGTTTCACCATTTTTTACAAATTTGGTTTCCAGGACCTTAAATGTGGGGTGGACAATAGGATTACATGGTTTTTAAAGTAGCTGCTACTCAAAAACTGTGAATGCTACAAAAGTAATTATTAGTATTTAGTTTCTACTCTAAAAATAATGATATACATGTTTCACCATTTTTCGAAAATTCGGTTTCCCGGACTTCAAATGTGGGGTGGAAAATAGGGTTATTTGGTTTTTAAAGTAACTGCTACTCGAAAACAGTAGATGCTACAGGAGTAAAAATTAGTATTTGGTTTCTACTCCAGAAATAATGATATACGTGTTTTACCATTTTTTGAAAATTTGGTTTCCAGGACTTCAAATATAGGGTGGAAAATAGGGTTACTTAGTTTTTAAAGTAACTGCTACTCAAAAACTGTAAATGCTACAAAAGTAAAATTAGTATTTAGTTTCTACTCTAAAAATAATGATATACGTGTTTCACCATTTTTTGAAAACTTGGTTTCCAGTTCCAGGACCTCAAATGTGAGGTGGAAAAAGGGTTATTTGATTTTAAAATAACTGCTACTCAAAAACTGTAAGTGCTACAGATGTGAAAAATAGTATTTTGAGGTTTTGTGCCGGTTAAAAGTAGATGAGTTCAGTTTATCACCGGACGGACGGGCCAAGCCGTTATTTTAGGGTCTTCATACGACCCTGCCCAAACCTTAAATCAAGGTGGGACGGGCCGAGATTTTTAACCAAGTATATAGACATTTTAGTGATCTTAGGGTGTTCAGGCTAAACGTGAAGTCAAGGTGGGATGGGCCGAAGTTTTTCATCAAGTATATAGAACTTCTAGGCCTGTAAAAACGGGCCGGGCCCATATTAGACGGGTCGTGCCGGGAATTTCGGTTTTTGAAACGGGTTGGGCCAAGTTGTCGACGGGCTAAGCCGAGACCTAAAAAATTGATCTGTGCAGTACTCTACTATGTATGCATAGTTCAAATTCTCAAATTTCATGCGAGCGAAGCCGCTACGGGCACTGCTAGTATATATATATATATATATATATATATATATATATATATATACATATATATACATATACATATATATATATAAATATATATATATATATATATATTTGTTATAAACCGTGGCATGAGTTTATCTTTAATACAGGCTCGTAAAAAGATAGAGCGCCATTTGGCAGAAACAAGTTTCCTAGCCACCCTTTTTATTTTTTGAAACCACTTCCTTTGTGAAAAACTAATTTGAGGCCAAAAACGTATGAATTCTGTATTATCAGACTGACGGTCCGTTTCGACATAGACTGTCATCATCAGAGTCTGTTGACAGAAAGGTAACTCAAAATAGCAATTCAAACAAAAAGCACAGACCATCGAAACGGACCGTCAGTCTGATACGAGCCTGTATTAAAGATATATATATATATATATATATATATATATATATATATATATATATATATATATATATATATATATATATATATATATATATATATATATATATATATATATATATATATATATATATATATATATATATTGCTGTTTGGCTTGTAATCATCTGCACAGCACTTCTGCTAATATTTTTGTTGTTGTTGAAGTCCATTATCACAATTACAATAACTTGTTGTGCCTTTTAAGGCCAATTAAAGTCTTTTAAGCTGAGTAATGGCAAATAGTTACATCAAGATAGCCATAGTTAAAACGCACAACCCTGGCACAAAGATGCTTGGGACATGAAGGACCACTCACTTTTTTTGTTTTTTTTGCATTTGTTCACTACAGTTACAGTTGGCTTGCAGGTGGCATCTCCTTTCAGCAGTGATTTTGTTCCAGTTTTGGTTTTGGTGTTCACATCACATCCACCGTATTGAGTCTCTCCATAAATACACTTGATGGATTTGCTTTGAGATTTGCCTATAAGTCATTAGGAGCAAATATAAAAATTATTTATTAATTTATGAAAACAAATGTTGATGAATTAACAGAATAATTAGGTAGAAAAAGTGAACATCAAAGAAAAAGTATTTAAACTAAATGCTTCTATGTTTATCTTATTAAAACTGAAATTTTAAAATCAATTTTTTGTATTTTTTTAAAATCTTTTTTTGCAAAACTAGTTATTGAATAATACATTGTCATCAAGCAGGATGCATACAAAATTTGAAAAAAATCTATCATGAAGAAGTGGCTCAAAAATTGATTGGAAAAATAGAAACAGAGATTAGAAGTTAATAAAAGCATTTATAATAAAAAGAATTATTTGTGAGTCACGAAGGAAGGAGCATGAAGAAAATCAGACCTTACACTAAAAATGTAAGAATTTATTTTTTTTTCAGCATCATGTCCGCTGTAAACCACAAATGTCTGCATTTGATCTTTAATTTAAATACTTACAAACCTGGGAAGGTAACTGCAACATATTTAGTGCAATGCAGTTGGGCGCTTACTTTTGGCTTAGTGGTTCGGGCCGATAGAATAGAACCACCGTGTATCCTCCTATGCGTGTCGTAAAAGGCGACTAAAGGGAGGTTCGCAGGAAGGGCATCCGGGTAAAACTTTGCTCCAAATTCCATATGGGTTACGAAACAAAGAATTCCATGCCGGCTCGGACGTCGCCCGGTCAAACAAGGTCCGCGCTTCCTTTTCTGGGCCTAGACGGAAGTGAAAAGTCTGCTATGGGCCTGAAGAAGAATTTAGAGGGTTCAAGTGTTTGTTTGAGAATTGGTTCTGTGAATGTTGGAACGATGAGGGGAAGAGATGGTGAGGTTGCTGATATGGCAGCAAGACGATGTTTAGATTTTTGTTGTCTTCAGGAGACTGGCTGGAAAGGTGAAGGTGCCAGAAAACTTGGTGAGTATAAGTTTTTCTGGATGGGTTCTGAGAAAGGAATTCATGGTGTAGGAATGCTGGTAGCAGATAGATGGGTTGAGAAAGTGTTGGAGGTCAAGCGTGTGAGTGAGAGATTGTTATTGCTTCGTGTAATTGTGGGTAAGTCGGTGCTGAACTTGTTGTCTATATATGCTCCGCAAGTAGGTCGGCCGATGGAGGAGAAAGAGGAATTTCTTGCTATGATGGTTAAGGTTGTGTCTGATATAAATGTTGATGAGAATTTGTTGATCTGTGGTGATTTTAACGGACATGTGGGAACTGGTATTGATGGATTTGAAGGTGTTCATGGTGGTTGTGGGTTTGGTAAGCGAAATCTGGAAGGTGAGATGATATTAGAATTTGCTGATTCATTGAACCTTGCTGTCGCCAACACTTGGTTTAAAAAGGAGGATAATAAGTTGATAACATATGAGTCTGGTGGGTGTCGGACTGTTGTTGATTACATTTTAGTCAGAAAGTCTGAGAGAAAATTTATTAGGGACGTTAAGATTATCCGAAGTGAAGCATGTATCCCACAGCACAAATTGCTTATTTGTGTTATGGAGCTGAATGAGAAGGTGAAAAAATGTAATGTGAAATTTGTAGAAAGATGTAAGGTTTGGAAGCTGAAAGAGACAGAGACGAAATGCATCTTCAAAGAAAGAGTGCAAGCTAAAGCTGCTGTGGTGATGAATGGTCTTGGTGATGTCGAGAAAATCTGGAATGATTTGAAGCAGTGTTTGCTTCAGGAAGCAGTAGCTGTGTGTGGGGTTACAAAAGGTATTAGTAGGCATAAGGAAACATGGTGGTGGAATGAAGAGGTTGCTGCCCTTGTAAAAGAGAAACGTCGGCTATTTAACTTGTTGAAGTGCCAGCAACATGGGAAAAATCTAGCAACCAAGGAGAGCTACAACCAGGCCAAACGCATGGCTAAGAAAGCTATCTTTAATGCTAAGAACGCTGTACGAAAGACTTTTTGCGAAGATTTGGATAGGGAGGACAGGAAAGGAAATGTGTTTAGGGTAGCCAAGCAGCTAATGCGTAAAAACCGGGATGTAGTGGGGGCCAACTGCGTGAAAGACCATGAAGGTAAGGTTGTGGCTGAGGATAGTAGGTTGTTGGAGGTATGGAGAGCGCATTATGATAGAATTTCTAATGAGGAGTTCACTTGGGATGCAAATGGACTAACTCATGTAAGTCCTGTTTGTGGACCTAGTGAAAAGTTAACTACTCTGGAAGTTAGTAATGCAATCCATAAGATGAAACGTAACAAGGCAGCAGGACCTTCAGGAGTGGTGGCAGACATGTTGAAAGCTGCTGGAGCTGTTGGTATAGTGTGGATGACTGAAGTGTGCAATGCAGTAGTGAAGGATGGTAAAACCCCTGTAGACTGGAATAAGAGCTGGATGGTGAATGTCTACAAGGGAAAAGGTGATGCATTAGCGTGTGGCTCATACAGGGGCATTAAACTATTAGAACATGCAATGAAAGTTTTAGAGAGGGTGATTGAAAAAAGAGTAAGGAAGATTGTGAAAATTGATGGTATGCAGTTTGGTTTCATGATGGGGAAAGGTACTACCGATGCTATTTTCATAGTTCGTCAGCTGCAGGAAAAGTATCTTGCCAAGAACAAAGATCTGTGGATGGCCTTTGTTGATCTTGAAAAGGCATTTGATAGAGTACCTCGTGAGATAGTGTGGTGGGCTCTGAGATGTCTAGGTGTGGATGAATGGTTAGTTTCCGTGATAAGAACTATGTATGATGATGCAGCGACAGTGGTGAGAGTGAATGGGAAGGAGAGTGATGCTTTCAGCGTTAAGGTTGGAGTGCATCAGGGTTCAGTTCTCAGCCCATTGTTGTTTATCATTGTTTTAGAGGCCTTATCACGGGAGCTCAGGGTAGGCTTGCCAATGGAACTGCTCTATGCTGATGATCTTGTTTTATTAGCTGAGACAGAAGATTCTCTCCTGGAAAAGTTAAGGATATGGAAAATTGGCATGGAAGCGAAAGGCCTTAGAGTGAATGCGAGTAAGACAAAAATCATGAAGTGTCGGGCCGGAATGGGACAGGTGGAGAAGTCGGGTAAATGGCCATGCAGTGTATGCAGAAAAGGTGTTGGCTCCAATTCTATTTGTTGTGTGGATTGTAAGAGTTGGGTCCATAAAAGGTGCAGTGGCATTTTGGGTAGTTTGAAAGATCTTGTTGGCTTCCGTTGTAAGAGTTGTGTGGCTGGTGGTTCTGTTCAGGAAGAGTTATTGGGCGAGGTTGAGGTTGAGCCAGGTGTAAAGGTGGAGTGTGTGACCAAGTTCTGTTACCTAGGTGACACATTAGGTTCAGGAGGAGGTGTAGATGAGGCGGTGAGAGCTAGAGTGCGTTCTGCCTGGGCTAAATTCAAAGAGTTATCTCCTATCTTGACCACCCGTGGTGCATCCTTTCATGTGAAAGGAAAGGTGTATAGGGCATGTGTTCAAAGTGTCCTTGTTTATGGCACTGAAACATGGTCTATGAAGGTGGAGAATCTAAGAAGTTTAGAAAGGGCAGAGCGTATGATGGTTAGATGGATGTGTGGTGTTTCGTTGAATGATCGTGCACGTAGTGTGGATTTGTATAGCCTTCTGAATGTTCCTTGTGTGGCTGATGTGGTGAGACGTGGAAGACTAAGGTGGTTTGGACATTTGGAGCGCAAAAGTGCAGATGATTGGGTTTCGGCAATTAGAGATGTGGATGTTGTAGGAGTGAAAAGTAAAGGTAGAAGTAGGAAGACTTGGTGGGAATGTGTGAAGAAAGACATGGATGAGCTGGGCCTGAAACGGCAGTCTGCCCTGGATCGTGACTTGTGGAGGGGCCTGATATGGAAAAACGTCCAACCCTAGCATAGCGTGGAATAGGGACGTTTCAAAAATAAATGATGATGATGATGATGATGATGAATGCAGTGCAAATTTACAATAATAGGAGAGATTTTGTTAGAAAGTTTTTCAAATTTTAATTTTAACATTAATATTCATTTTATTTTAATTTTCAACATTTAAACTACTAATAATAATAAGTGTATTTATATAGCGCCAAGATTAGCTGAGGCGCTTAAAAAACTAAAAAACCGCAAGAGAAATATAGTAAATATATTTAGTCAGTTTTCTACAAAAAGTACAAGGGAAAACAAGAATACTTTCAGTTGAATAATAATAATTATATATAGCACCACACACATCCATTTCCATACTGATATCGTGTCACAGTGTTTGAGTTCAAACTCCTCCGAAACGGCTGAACCGATTTTTATGAAATTTTTTGTGTACATTTGGTAGGTCTGAGGATAGGTTGTAGACTATTAAAATATTTTTTTAAATTATTTAAAAAAGTTATTTTGGAAAAACAATAAGGTGCAATTATGTCCTTTTTATAGAAAAATGCAACAGACACACAAACACACACATATATATA
Source organism: Erpobdella octoculata (assembly GCA_963978895.1). Classification (NCBI taxonomy): domain Eukaryota; kingdom Metazoa; phylum Annelida; class Clitellata; order Hirudinida; family Erpobdellidae; genus Erpobdella; species Erpobdella octoculata. Next base: position 11,054,569 of record OZ022244.1, read on the forward strand.
CTAGTGGTTTTGCCCGTCGCAAAGACGGGTGTTTTAAAATTACGATGTACTTTGGATACATTTTATAAAAAACAGTCAATAAAACCAAAATGACATTTGATAACCATAAAATTTTTTTTCTATATATAAGCAAATTTAACGAAATTTTTTATTGTGTTTAAATTTACTAAAGTATTTCATATAAATTCAAAGGATGTGAAAATTAAAAAGTGCAATAATTAGTTATTAAAGAATTTCAGTATACACGACATTTCTTGTGAATTGACGGCCATCGTTGAGAAGTGGTCCTTGCTTCTGAGATTTTTTTAAATCTCATTATATAATATTTTTCTATTGCAGCGCGACTTCTTTTGATCTCTAGGACTGAGAGTGTATATAGCATGGATATCTAGATATAACACCTGGATTCACAACCTAGCTCAAGTTCGATCTCAGCGTATACTGTTTGGGCCTAGGCTGCAGCTATAGCTGTAGCTTTACTATAACGCAGATAAGTGAATGTCTGCACGTGCTTACTGTTTGTTTATTCTTCCTCGTAGTCGTGTAGTTCATTTGATTCTCGTTTATCGTGTTATAGTAAAACGTGTTTTTTATAATATTAATTTAAAATAACATGGTGAATAAATGTTCTGCTTATGGTTGCAAGAGTGGATATGCTAGCGTGGATAACGAAAAAACTACTAAAGGATTATCTTTTCATTCATTCCCGTCGAACAATCCAGATCTGTGTGAAAAATGGATTAGAGCTAACCCTCGTGATGGTTTTGTGCCTAGTAAAAATTCCAAAATGTGTTCATTGCATTTTTTACCAACGGATTTTGTATTAGATGTAAAAGACACAAACAAATCCCGATTGCAAAAAAGACGATCTGAAAGTAACGAACCTGCAAGACTGAAAAAAAGTTGCGAGATGATGCAGTGCCTAGTGTTTTTCTCAATGCACCATCTTATCTTTCAAAACCCAAACAGGTTAGAACAACTTCTAAATGTTCATCATCCGTGCGTCGAGAATATCAACAAAAACAATTAGAAGAGTTAGAGGCTTCATTTATTGAAAGCGATACAATAAATAACTGCAAATTAAAAGAATTGGAGGACCGATTAAAAGTTGAAATAACAATGCCATCTGACTTTCATTTGCACATTTTAGACAACATTTTGCACATAATTTTATTGGAAAATCATGATGGTGCTCCGATTATCAAATCATCACTTTCAATTTCGGATACTTTCGATGTTACAGCTCGTCATAGAGGAGAAAAAATGCCGAAATATTTTATGAAGGATCTTGTTGATAAAAAGCTATCCAAAATGAGTCAGCTGTTAAATTTATTAGCACGCCTAAAATATTGTGAAGAGCAGTTGTATGAGGAAACTGTTGAAGAATTAAAAATTGAAACCAAATGCAAATTAAAAAAGATTCTTGATTTTTTTGATGAGTCCAATGTCGAATACAAACAAATAAAATTTGTTCTCGAACAACTAAAGTTAATAGGTGTAAATAAACATACTCGGATTTATTCGCCACAGTTGATTATCTGGTCATATCTTATTTATTCGACAAGTTCTGCATCCTACTCTAAGATATTAGAAAGCAACGTTTTATGCTTCCCATCAATAAACACCCTAAGAAATTTGACTCGAAGAGTTCATGAAAAGACTGGGCTGGACAATTCTGCTTATTTAACCCTTCGGGCGAGCCAGCTGAACCAGCTGGAAAGAACATGCATATTGATAATAGACGAGATCTACGTTGCAAAGCGTCTTGAATATTCAATATTGAATATTTCTCAGGAGAAATGCATGGTCTCACCCCTCAAGGAGAAATAGCATCAACTCTTCTTTGTTTCATGGTGAAATCATTGTGCCACAAATTCAAAGATATGGTTGCTCTCTATCCTATTAATAATTTAACTGCTTTCCAGCTGAATGAATCTTTTCAAGAAGTTATAGAAATGTTGAATAAAGTAAATATTCACATAGTTGCAATCTCACTTGATAATGCTGCAGCAAATAGAAAGTTTTATATCCAACAATTATGTAATGGCACTTTAAAGACATCGGTAATAAACAAAACAACAAAAGAGCCAATTTTTCTATTATTCGATGCCGTTCACAATGTTAAAAATATGTATAACAATTTTCTTAATAGAAAAATTTTCACTTTTCCTCCATACGTGAATAAAAATATCACGACACCCAATTTTCCTGCCAGCATCCATCACTTCGAAGAATTATATAAGATGGAAATAAGCATGTCAATAAAAAAAGCTCACCAATTACATTCCAAAGTTTTTAATCCATCCAATATAGAAAAAGTTTCAGTTAAACTTGCTCTTTCCATATTTTCTGAGTCTACTGTAAATGCTTTCAAATACTACATAGAAAATGGTCAAATCCAATGGACAGGGACTGCATGGTTTATAGAACTTGTTTCTAAGTTGTGGACTGTATTAAATGTAAAAACATTCTCGAAAGGCAAAAGAAAATGAAATTACCATATGGATCCTGTAACATCACCAGCTGATTGGAAATTAGATTTCTTAAAAGAGTTTGAAGATTTCTTGGAGACATGGCAAAATGCTAAAACCCAAGGCTTGAGTCGTGAAACATTTTTAGCTACAAAGCAAACATGTTCTGCTAGTGCTGATTGTTCTAAATATTTGTTGAGCAGAATGGATTTCAAATTTGTCTTGCTAGGCCATCTACAATCTGATCCCATTGAGTCAAGATTTGGATGGCTTTGTCAGATGGCTGGGGATAATTATTTTATTTCAGTCAGACAGGTAGTGGAAAGCAATGCTAAAATAAAAATGATGTCTTTGTTGAAGCATTCCAAGCTCTCCTTATCTGACATCAATGACTTCATTGATGATGTTAAAGAACCTTCGAGCAGTTTAGGTGAAAAAGCCAGCATTGCAAATTTGTTAACCAGTTTTAATCTGCCCTGTGACAGTAAAGCTACTACTATCTACTATGTTGCAAGAGCTGTTGCTCATTCTATAATTTATAAAAATAAATGTTCACATTGTAAGGAAATATTAGTCGATGATGAATTCTTCCATTTAGATGAGCTGCAGTTAGATAGACTTGACATATATTTGAATAAAGAGTATCTTGAACTGTCTGAAATTGAATAAAGTTGACAGAGGTCTTCTTAAACCTTCAGAGTATGCATTCACCACCTGTCTCAGTAATTGGAAAGTCTTTGATTCGCTAAAAAAGTCAGAAATGGGTTTTAAATCTTTCCTTACTTCAAGAAATCAAAGAGATCTGTTTATCAGAATTGTGGAAAGAATAATGGTACATGAATCTCTACTGGTTGTGGAAAACCTTTGTAGCTCTAATCATAATATTAAAGAATTAATATCTTGTAAATTTTTCAACTGCATGTTAAAGAACTATATTAAACAATTTAATGAAAAAGTGAATGTTAAAAAGAAAATTAGATAAAGTCACTAAATAATTGAATTATTTAATAAATACATGTAAAATATTTGTGTTTGTTGTTTATTAATCATATAAAACAGAGTTCGGTAAGAGAAACGCCGTGCAAGCTATCGGCCGGCGTAGGTCCAAAGCGTATCAGTTGGCGTTTAGGTTGTGGATCCAGGTGTTATATCTAGATATCCATGGTATATAGGTACAATTGCATAATAACTTTTATTACACGCCTGCGCGCAATAAATTCTTATGTGCACATCGATATCGTCTATACGACTAATTACGTAAGCGTGACAGAATCAGTGAGTGAGTGAGTGACGTGGGCTACTATAATATATATATATTTATATATATATAGTTTGATCAATGATTTATATTTATACTGTTTCCTATAAGAGTATCTTGAACTGTCTGAAATTGAAAATGATCATCTTCTTGCATTTTGAGGTCAAAAACATGGCAGATTCCTTTCAGGTGAACTGCGGTACAATACTGTAGAAATGGCAGCGTTTGACGTGTGTGAAGTTAGCCTCGAGGCTGGCAATGCTAATTAAAAAAAAATATATATTGCTTGCCCTGGGGCTGTGCTATACATTGTTGGATGGGGTATAAAAAATGAAATCGAATGGTATATTTGGATTGTCTTCGGTTCAACAAATAAAAAAGTTATAAGCGAAAAACGACGATTTTCCGCCGAAAATTGCATAAAATCAACATTGGCTCTACTTTGAGAAAATCGATCTTGTTTTAAACTTCTGCCCTGGGTATATCCGAGACGCTTGTTTTTAGATAATTCAATATCAAATCCAACAATATAACTTTCGCTTCTCAAAGTTAATAAATAAAAAAGTTATCGAATAAAACGTCGGACCGTATACCAAAGAAACCGAGAAACCGAAACATAAACAGACGCTGCGATTGGACAATCGAGTCTAGCTCAATGTGGCTAATTATGCAAAATATTCAAATATGCAAAGTGGCTACTCGTTAACACGTTAAAATTTTATTTGTAAGAAACCTCTATTGAACTTAAATAATAAATATATATAGTAGCAAAATTTTTTTATTGTTTTTCTCGCTCCCGTTTCTTTGCTCTCACGATCCCGATCGCTTTCCCGATTTATTGCTACGGTGCAATTATGTCCTTTATTTATATATATATATATATATATATATATAACGAACTTTATGGAAAATTTTATTTTTAAGAAAATATATTGAAGTTTACGCTTAAAAATTAAAAAACGTGCATTTTTGGTGAACCCACCTTCTACATTTTTCACACTCCATCATGACAAATTATTGTTTGTATTGCGGGACCGGTGGAGAGGGTGCAGGTGGGGACTGGGTGGAGTGTAAAAAATGTAGAAGGTGGGTTCACCAAAAATGCACGTTTTTAATGTATTCAAAAGAAGAGTTTAATATATATAAAGGACCTAATTGCACCGTAGCAATAAATCGGGAAAGCGACCGGGATCGTCAGAGCGACCGGGATCGTGAGAGCAAAGAAACGGGAGCGAGAAAAACAATAAAAAAATTTTTTCTACTATATATATTTATTATTCAAGTTCAATAAAGGTTTCTTAAAAATAAAATTTTAACGTGTTAACGAGTAGCCACTTTGCATATTTGAATATTTTGCATAATTAGCCACAGTGAGCTAGACTCGATTGTCCAATCGCAGCGTCTGTTTATGTTTCGGTTTCTCGGTTTCTTTGGTATACGGTCCGACGTTTTATTCGATAACTTTTTTATTTATTAACTTTGAGAAGCGAAAGTTATATTGTTGGATTTGATATTGAATTATCTAAAATCAAGCGTCTCGGATATACCCAGGGCAGAAGTTTAAAACAAGATCGATTTTCTCAAAGTAGAGCCAATGTTGATTTTATGCAATTTTCGGCGGAAAATCGTCGTTTTTCGTTTATAACATTTTTATTTGTTGAACCGAATACAATCCAAATATACCATTCGATTTCATTTTTTATACCCCATCCAACAATGTATAGCACAGCCCCAGGGCAAGCAATTTTTTTTTTTTTTTAGTTAGCATTGCCAGCCTCGAGGCTAACTTCACACGCATCAGCGTTTGTTACTCCCTATGTTCCACTAATGACTGATGAACAAAAGAATGATTACGACTACATTATACTGGCAGTTTTGGAAGTACAAGGTGGATTCTTTTTTTTGGATGCACCAGGTGGAACTGGGAAAACATTTCTCATTTCTTTAATTCTCGCCGAAATACGATCAAATAATTGCATAGTTTTGGCCGTTTCATCGTCTGGCATTGCAGCAACTTTATTGGATGGAGGCAGAACAGCTCATTCAACACTTAAGCTACCACTGAATATTAAAAATAACCCTGATGCAATGTGCAACATAAACAAGTAAAGATGAAAAATAAATTTAAAAAAAGCTTTTATTTGCCTCTAAGCAAATTACATGTTTAGATTAGTAAACGCTATTACAAACTCGGACTTAGATACGAAATATCGATCGCCAGAGCTTTGTGGTCGGTTGTCAAACGATTTTATTAGTCGCTAGATGGCAGGAATTAATTTGATTTGATTAATTTTAATTGATTTAAGGCCTAATTCATGTCGGAAACATTAAATTAATGTATTGTCATCCAGAATAAAGCTTTCCTGAACGTTTTAGAGCTCTAAGTGGTCGAAAAGTGGGAAAGCGACCGGGAGCGTGAGAGCAAGTGGAGTAGGAAACGGGAGCGTGAGAGAAAAACGATAGAAAACCTCTAAAAATCCCGGGCAACGCCGGGCACCCCGCTAGTATATATATATATATTTCTCTAAGACTCACTCTGTTAAATATAAAACACCATTTAGCATTTACTAATTTTTCTTTTAGTTTTGAAAAATACCGAACTGCAGCTGACAAAGATTTAAACAGAAGGGCCATAAAAAATTTTTATTAGGTATCAAATTTAAATACTTACTGGCCAGTTTCGAAAAAATTCATCATCAGAGTCCATTAAAACTTAATAAAAAACGTAAACAAAACGGGAAACGGAGATGTACATTGATCATTGTTGGCCGAGCGTTCTCTGTCGCCGGTCCTAAAGTCTGGAACGATCTTCCAGCCTTCATTCAAGACAATGATAACATTTTTACTTTCAAGTGTCTCTTAAAGACACACTTTTTCTGATTATCTTATCACTATTGACAATTATTGCTATTATTATTTTTATTATCAATCAATTGTTCTGTAAAGCACCCTTGAAGTATTTGTACTAATGGCGCTATAATAATGTTTATTTTCTACAGCATAGTGTCACCTGACGCTATGCGATGCCGGACCCCTATCGAGGTCTTCAGCTACTATTAAAGTAGCTTCGGCTATGGTAGAACCTTACTAAACAAAAACAAAATGAAAATTCAGTTCAATAAATTCACAAGTTTTAAATGAAAATCGTCCTTTCTGTAATATTCAATCAAAAAGGTGTCAAGCTTGTTTTTGAAAGCATTAACTGAATTGGTGCAAGTTATTTCGTTCGGCAGTACGTTCCAAATTGCCAGGACTCTGTTGCTGAAGAAGTGTTCACGGGGTCGATAGTTTGTAATGGCTTCTCGTTTCAGACGATGATCATTATTTGCACGAATACCACCAGCTGGTCCATCTATCCTTGCTGAAGGAAACGGTTGATTTGGGTTAACCCAATTGACTTTGTTAAACCCCTTGACAATTTTAAAATATTGTATGAGGTCTCCTCTAGTCATTCTCTCAAACAAATAAGGAAGGCCGATTGCAGCCAGTCTCTCAGAATAAGGCAATGATCGAATTTGAGGAATTAATTTGGTTGCATTGCGTTGAACAGATTCGAGTGATATTATGTCTTCTATTCTGCAAGGTTTCCACACAGAAGCACAGTATTCAAGGTGAGGTCTTACATATGTGCTAAAGAGGATTTTCAATGTGTGAGTCGTCCAGTAAATGAACGTGCGCTTGAGTGTTGCAAGCGCCGCATAAGCTTTCGCCTTCGAGTTCTCTATTTGATTCGTCCAGCTTAGTTTGTTGTCAACGTAGATGCCCAGATCACGCTCAACCATGGTTTCGCTGAGGATGTGGGAATGTCCATCAGCATCGGTCATTGTAAACTTCTGGTGTATGTGGTGCGGATCCATCGCGTCCAAAGGAAAGTTTAAAAATTCGGTGTCCTCAATAAAGCCAGTGTTAAGAACGTTGCACTTACGTTTTTCAAAATACATGACTTTACATTTATCTTCGTTAAAGCACATGAGCCATTCGTGAGACCATTTTGTTAGCATATCAAGGTCCCTCTGTAGCAATGATCGGTCATTTGCGTTGCGGATGATAGCAATGAGTTTTGTGTCGTCGGCGAAAAGCTTGCAGAAATGATGAACCAGAAGTGGCATGTCGTTGATGAAAATGACAAAAAGTAGAGGCCCTAGCACAGAGCCCTGAGGCACACCGCTAAGGACTTTTTTCCAGCCTGAAGCATGCGTGCCCATAATCACTCTCTGATGTCTGTTCGAAAGGAATGCTTTTATCCAATTGTTAGTTTTGTCGTCGAATCCAAGTGCTTTAATTTTAGTGAGTAGATGTTCGTGACACACTTTGTCGAATGCCTTTGCAAAATCAAGAAGAACCATGATGACTTCGTGACGTTTGGACATTGCGTATGTTATGATATCAAGAGATTCTAAAAGATTTGTAGTGCAGGACTTGGAGAACACAAATCCATGTTGATTCGGACTGATGAGATTATTGTCTACTAGAAACTTAAGCATAGAGCTTCTGATTATCTTCTCCATCACCTTGCAGAGCACCGAAGTTAAGGAAACAGGACGATAGTTTACAGCTGTAACTTTTGACCCTTTTTTTTTAAAAATAGGAGATATGTTGGCGAGAGACCAGGAAACTGGAATTTCACCTTCGTCATATGACCTGTTGAAGATAAGCGAGATAGGCAGTGAAAGTGATGAAGAGCATTCAGAGAGTATGAAAGGATGAATATTGTCAGTGCCCGCTGGCTTTTTCCTATCAAGTCTTCTGAGATTTCCAATTGCTGCTGAATCAAACACAGAAGAGTCTATTCCCTCAAACCGTTTGTCTGAGCTTACTACCCGAGGAATAGACTCAATGGGTTTGTCCGAGCCAAAAGCTGAAAAGAACTGATCATTAAGAATTTCTACGATTTCATTTTTGTCAGTTGTAAGTGATCCGTCAGCTCGGCTTAGCGATCTTATTCTGTCTTTATTCCTCTTATGACTATTGATGTAGTTATATAGAGGCTTTAAACTAGACTTACAACTATCAGCAATTGACCTCTCATAGTTTATGATAGCCTTGAAGACTTGCTTTTTCACCAGACGACAAGCTTTGTTGAATTGATATTTGAGTAGTTTTTTTTAGAGAGTGAGGCAGCTCTCCAGGCGACAAAAGCTTTGTATTTGGCTTTAATGGCAATTTCGACCCCCTTGTTGAACCACTTAGCATCAAATTTCTGAAGAAGAGTAGATTTTCGTTTTGGGATGAACTTATTGCAGCCGAACTCGAAGTATTCCAGAAAAATATCATAACATTCGTTTGTTGTCTTTCCAGCCAGAAACAATCGCCAGTCAATGCTGCTAAAATATTTGTTGAGTTCCATATAGTTGCCTTTTTCAAATGCAGGTCTGAGAAGAACAGAACTAGGAGTGTTGGCTCCTAGGTAAAGTTCCCAGTAAAGAGAAGAGTGGAGATGCATCTTGTCAGATAGACTAATAGGTTCGTGGAGCTGAACATCAAAGATTGAAAGAGGATCGTTGACAAAAATAAGATCAAGTGTATTTTCGCCAAGCGTAGGTTCAGTAACGGCTTGTGTTAAGAAGTTGGTATTAATATTTTAAAGAAATTTCTTAGATGTTTCATCCGAATTTTTCAGAATTCCACCGTCGTTGTTCCAATAGATGTTAGGGTAGTTAAAATCACCAACAATCAGTAGGTTGTCGTATTTTCTTTCGTTGACTAGCTGGGTCGCACGCATTATTGAGCGATTGATCTCATCATTTATGGATTCTGAGTAGTATTTTGACGTAGTTGGTGGCCTATAGATGCATCCGATTAGGAGTTTTACTTTTCCGATTGGTACTGTACACCATATTTGTTCACTTGTGTGTCCTATTAGAATCAAATCGTTTATTTCAGAAGCTTCGAAGTCGTTTCGTACGTAAATGGCAACTCCCCCGTGACTGTCTTTTTTGGTTCTCGATTTGACAAAGTGGCTGTAGTTTTGAATTTCGAGCGTGAGGTCTTTGTGGAACCAGGTTTCAGAGAAACATAGTAGTTCTGGATATACGAGAGCTTTCAATTTAAAATTCAGTTCATCCATTTTATTTAACAAAGAGGTAGCATTGGCATAGAAGCACCTTATAGATAGTTCATTCGTACGAGCGTTAACTGTTTGATTTTGCTTCCCAGAGCCTGATGATGAAGTAATATGGTTGGGGTGATTTATGAAATATTTGGAAATGGTATTTTCGTTAGTGACTGATGCTGAGTTGACCAAATGAAGTGATTTGTTTGACAAGGAAGATGAGAGTATTGATGAATCCGATGTGTTGGAAGCGGCATATAAAGAATGCAAAGCTGAGTTACTGTGATGTTGGGGTGGCAAGTCGAGACTTTGGTTGAGAGTACTTTTAGGTAGGTTTAAGAAATACTTTTCTAACTGTGCCATCGCGAATGGCCCAGTAGAATTTCTTTCCATCTTCAATCCCGAAACGCCTCCCATTTTCGTCAGACTCGTCAAGACAATCGTTTCTCGAGTTTCTTTCTTTACAAAGGACTCTCTCTGCATCTCGTTGTGCCACTGTTTTGTCTTCGTTTACGTAAATCCCATTCATGTTGCTGTGTTGCCGTAGTTTTCGGGCGTTGGAGCAAGCTTTTTGTTTCGCTTCGATGCTTTTGAGCTCGAGAATAATTAGCTCACTCTTCTCACTCGACGATGACACAGCACTATCTTTTCTCTTTAAACGCGCTTGTCTCTTAACATCTGCTCTTTTTATTTGTAAAACGTTTAAAATTTCATCAACCTTTGTTATGTCATCTCTATCAGCATCTTGATCAGTTCCACTCTTTGCAACTCCGTGGATAATCACATTGCGCTCAATTTGTTGTGAACGAGTCTTTTCTTTTCTGACCGCAGCAAGTACCGCAATTTCAACCGGCGATTGTTTTTCATTTGGATTAGCATTAGCAATGGCTGCATAGGAAAAGAATTGGTTGTCGGGTGACAAATTTAATTTCGATGCCTCGAGTTCCTGGATTCTGTTTTCTTTCTGGGTTAATGAGACCTTCAGTTCAGCCACAGTAGATTTGAGTAAACCAACTTCTGTTATAAGCGCCGCAAGCCAAGTGTCGATGTTTTCTAGCGTCACTGGCTGACCTGCGTACAGCTCAATTCTACTTTTGATATCGTTCGCACTTTTTGGTGGCATTTTCAAATGCAGTTAAAAATCAATTAAAGATAGAGTAACCACGAAATTAGTGATAAATCCAGTGCTGAGCAGTAATAGGTTAATAACGTTCGGCAGCGAAGCTTATAAAAATGTTCGGTAAAGTGAAAATTATTGGTGCAAACGAGTGTGAAACTATTATTTAATTAATAAAAGTTATAAAACTAGAAATTATAATGTTATAAGATGTTCAAATAGAAAATCAAGGGCATGAGAAATAAACACGCCATGCTTGCTTACATAGATACATGATTCAATTCATATATAAGTTGTCAAATAATAATAATAATGATGATGATTTTACCCCGTATTGAGACGCCGTTTTAAGTTATTAGACTGCGCATTTAAAAGCTATGTGCTGTTAGACGACGCTTTTTGGTACTGAGAAGTCATTTTTGTTATGAGACGTCGTGTTTGTAGTGAGAGGATCTATTGGCATTTCCTGGTTTTGATGGGTGCTAAATTAAATGAGTTCGCTCGTTCAAATTATTTTTTAAACAAAATAAAAGAAAAATTAATCTATTGAGAAAAGTGTTTAAGCTATTTATAAAGAAAATAATTTCCGTGTAATTTATCCTATGTTTTTGAATAACGTTCAAATAAATTAAAAAAAACTTTAGGGGATTTAAATTTTTTTCAGCTTAAATTATTCATTCAAAAATGTATTCCATGAGCATATAATTTTGCAGTTGACATTGACCGTTTGGCAAACAAATTTTTCTAATATCTCTTTAAATAGATAAAATTGATCTATCAATTTTAGTAAAAACCATTTAATTTGATGGATAGCTTAACACTATTAGAAAAACTTTTTTTTTCAAAATTTATTAATTATACCTTAAACAAAAAGGTTTTTATTTGGCACTAGTCGTTCAACTACAAAGTTCAAACTTTAAATACTCATCATTCAGGAGAAGCTACATTGAAAAATATAAAATTTGGTGACAAACTTTCAATTAGTTTAAAAGTTATTAAAGCAAAGCAATGAAATCACTTTAGTTAACATTTTAATTCAGTATACTTTTAAATGTTGGGCTACAAAACTACAAATTCAGATACTTTTCAAAAATTATCTAAAGTTTCATCCTATAAATTTAGCTGACAAATTTGCTTTTGTTTAAAAGTAATTTATTTAAAAAAGTGCCGAAAGCTCCATTGAAGCATACACTTTACAAAATACTGTAGCTTAAATTTAACATTAAACCATTATCTACAACGTTAAAACTTAACATCATCATTAAAAATTACCTATATTTTTTAGATGCTAGGTTTGGTTAAAAACCTTCAATTCCTTACAAAGTTAATGGCAAAAAAAGTAAAAAAACGTTTTTATCAAATATACAGTTAAACTTCTAGCTATAAAGCTAAAAAGTCAGCTATTTATTTAAAATTATCTCTAAAACTAAAGTTTCAAGTTTGATTTAAAAAAATTCAATCAATTGAAAAGAAAGTTGCTGAAAACCAAGCACCAAAACTGTCATACGGCATGCACTGGTAAGAAAATATCGCAGCTTAAATTTAGCATTAAACATTAGCCTACAGAGCAGGGTTTCTTAACAGGTGGGGTGCCGTTCTAGTTCAGAGGGGTGCAAACTATAAAAATTAAAAAAATAAAATTTTTAAATTTGAAACAAATATTCAATACAATTTTAATTTTTGCAGAGAATAAATAGAAAATTTCAAAAATCTTTAATTTTGGCAATGCTTGTACTTTTAAATCTTTTATTCTAACTTCACCATGTTGGCTTGCTTGAACCATAAGTTGGGACCATTCACCACTAAAAAAAACTAATTTCCCGTTATTCAATCGAGTTGAATAGGGTTCGGCACATTCCGATTTCGGATACACGTGCGGGTGGCAGGTAACACTGTGTGATCCCATATGCAAGAGCAGTTCCCGGCGCTGCTGTGGTATTAACAATACGAAGTAGTGCCCTAATGTTCTACATTTACATTTACATTTGAAAATTGGTGGGCTTTTCTGTTACTGTGGACCTTACATTCTATTCAATTAGGTTCCTGGTGGGGGGTGCAATTCCCAAATTAAGGAGGGGGTATTTTTCAGAAAAAATTGAAAGATTCCCACTTTTTCCTTCAAAAAAGCTAATGACCGTTGGGTAGTCGTAGGTATTTTTTAGTAATTTTACTTTCAACACCAGTCATTTTCCAAAGACCAGGTATTCTACCCGAAAAAAATTTTACTTGATAATCTGGGGGATGCATTGTCCCACTCCCTGGATCTGTTCCTGGTTGTCACTTCAACTGGCATTTCAAAACTGAAAGGTGTCAAAAAAACTGAAATGTTCAGAAGGTGTTCAGTATGGTTTCACTTTTATCACTGACAAAGACGACACAACGAACTATGGAATTGTTTTTAATGCGACAAAGTCCTGTCGAATTACAATTTAAAACCGAACGAGCTAAAAGAACATTTCAGTGCAGAGCTTTCCAACAATTCCGAATTGATTGACGTTCTTAACCAGAAAAGAGCTTGGTGTGACGCCGCAGCAAGTTTACCTCAACTAGGATTTTGGTCAATTATTGACAAACTAATCTTAATTGTCTCTTACCTAGTTTCTGACCGAGTTGTTAAAAGTAAAAAGCCTCATACTCTTTTTTAGATAGCTAACCAGCTTTGGCCAAAAGTGCGCTGACATTCATAATTTCTTATGCCACTACCTACTTGTGTGAAGTTAGCTTTTCTGCTTTGGTAAATGTGGGAACCAAGCAAAGAATTTGATTGGAGGCCGGTGATGATATGCAACAGAAATAAAAACTTGATGCAAATCACTTACATTTCACTTAGTTTTTTATATGCAAAAGTAGGGGGTGCAGTCAAATCGAGTTTGTCTGAAGGGGAGCGGGAAAAAAAGGTTAAGTACCACTGCTACAGAGTCTAAACTTAAGAAACGTATTGAAGATTATTATCATTTTTTGAATACCAAATCTGGTTAAAAATCTTCAATTGGTAAAAAAGTTATTCACTGCACAGAATAAAAGTCTTTTCGTCAATTAAACAGTTAATTGATGAGCTATAAAACTTTTCTACTACTGCCTCAAATTTGTTTGAAAAATATTAATTGTTAAAAAGTTATTGTCGAAAAATCGAGCAAAAAAAACTGCCCGAGTGCTAACCCTTACTTAAATACCTTTACCATGGCTATAAAGATTGAACTTCAAAACTCAAATTTTAGACATACTTTACGAATTAGCTAAGGTTTTAACATGTAAAGTTTGGTTGAAATATTTCAAGCGGTTTGGGCCTAATTTGTGAAAAACTGATGAGACGAAGCTAATATAGACTTGACCGTTTATGAAGTATCTTTATTTTGGCATTAATCGTTAAGTTAAAAATTCAAATTTTTAAAAAATAATAGCTATTGTGTGAAATTTGGTGAGAAACTATCAAGCCGTTGAAAACTTATTCGAAAAAAGTAAATTATAAAACTTGAGTGTATCGAGAACTCATATTCGAGCTTTGTGTCAGATGCTTCAGTATAGTGGTCAAAGTGATTTTTTTTATGAAACTCAAAAAATAATTAAAATAATTAAATTTATTTAGAATAATAGTGAATGATAAGTTGTTATTAGGTCGTTACTGAAAATTCCAGCTTTTTAACGCTCATAATTCGGCTTATTATTCAAAAAATGTAAAATCGCACATTTTCAAAAGCTGAAAATTCAAAAATTTAATCTTTCAAAAAAATTTGTTTTGATAAATTCTTTTATGTATGGGTATCTGAACATTAATGAACATATTAAAGTGAAAACAGCATTTTAATTAAACTTTCTGCACTCAGAACTAGGTTGATGTCTCAAGACAATCTGTAATCAGAGTAACATTATAATAATAATAATAATAATAATAATAATAATAATAATAATAATAATAATAATAATAATAATAATAATAATAATAATAATAATAATAATAGAAAGAACAAATTACTAATACAAATACGATACATTGAAAGAATTATGATAAAAACTCATTTAAGTAAATTTAAAATAAAACAGAATACATTAAAAATATTATAATAAAGATCAGTTTAATTAAATTTAAAAGAATGAAAGTGAAATAAAATAACATAATTAAATACGTCCACTGAACAATAATTCATTATACCAACGATATGCAATAATAATATAATACAAATATATATATATATATATATATATATATATATATATATATATATATATATATATATATCCCCAGTAGGTCAGCCAAACAACACAAAGCACACATCTCAGAGTATGTCTGAGAAAAGATCAACATCCTCATTTAAAAAATAAAACCAACCACATTTAATGGTACAGCGAATTTCTTTCTTTGTTTCCTTGCAATTAGTCTTATTGCTGGTTCCAATTTTTGTTCCTTCACCACATGCAGCAGTTGCATTTGTGGGAATGCACTTTCCATAAGTCCATTTCCCACAGCCTGTTTGCTTTTTCCCTGCTTTTGTTCATAAAAACCACACAACCTAGCTTAATTTTTTATTCTAAACTAAAATGAAAATGTTTTGTGTGGATGAATGAATGTTTGTGTGGATGATCACAAGGTGAATGACTACAACATTAATAAATTAACTGCACTTTGCAGAACCCATTTGTTTGTGACAGAGATAGACAGAGCATATTAATAATATTATAAAAATTATAATTAAGAAGAAAGCCAGTACATAGAGTTTACTGTCTACCATGTAATTATCTTTGCTTGAAAAGGGCCAGTTGATAACAAAGAAAGAACTATTACTATAGCCACACTACAGCCAGATAATTTCTTCTCTAAACAGCTTTTAATAAGTTGAAAGGCTAGACATATCTGAACTAATGAACATCATTGTCACGCTAAACACAGGTGCATGACTAGCCCTATGTATATTATAGTTCCTAGCAGGTAGTTAGTAGGTGATGCGATAAGCTGTTAATTTGAATAGGTTGTATTAATACCTTGTCGTTTTGTTGCAGCCAATGAGGCTGCCAGATTTGAATATTTGCGCAGACTTGCATATAAGGAGGCTTAAAATTCGTACCAGAGATAATTGTTTTTGGTGGAGCTCGGACCTGCATCACTCTGTCGTGTTTGATTTTTGATAATAATTCACGTTTTGGACAGTTTTTGATATTAAAATAACTATTTGTCAACAAGAAAGTGTTTGGCTCTGTTTTTGAAACAGCCCAGTTGTTTTAAAGTTATTTTCATCGAAGTTTTTCCAACAATTTCGGCTTTCGCAAAGGCGGCAGTCATGACAATCCTCTTAACTCAAGGTGGAAATGCAAACAGCACAAACCAATGGCAAAACAATATCCTGCCCAATACTTAATGTTTTTGTAACTTAATTCAATAAAATGGTTTACCAAAATTATCACCAGAAATATATTAGAGTTAATCCTATAAAAACACTTAAAACAGCTTTAAAATAAAAATAAAATAACTGAAATGAATTTACTTAAACAAATTAAAACCTATTATTTTTCCTATATTGTTTTACTTCATAACATAATTTCCTCATAACTAACAACTACTACAGTGCATATTCTAAGAAAATTACAGTCAATTTCAAGTATGATTAAGGGAGAAAAGGTAAATCAAAATAATCATGCAGTCTAAAAATATGAGCCAATAGCAACACAGTGTATCACAATTTAAATGATTTGTGGGCTGTTAGTAATGATCAACAAAAGTTATTTTTTATCAGATAATATAAAACAGATGAAAATAAATTAAACATGCATTTACAAAAATATTAATCAAAATACATCACAATATGGTCCAAATAAGATGGTTTGTGGGATGTTTGAGAACATATTAGACAACAAAATTCAGATTTCATAAGATAGGATGAAACTGAAAACTGAAAAAAAAATTGTTTCTGTCTACTGGTTTGCAACATCTCAAACATATTTAACAAATTTTGGGATAGATCTCAATTTTTTCAACAGGTTGATGTATCGAACACTTACAAGACTTACATTAACAAAGATACAGAGAGATGATCTTACAATGCAACCAAGTCCTTTAATGTACAATGTATATATATTGTGAAAAAATTGTAAATGTTGCTGTAATTGTTAACAGTGCATATAATTATTTAATAATAATCAAAGCTTCAGAAAATTAATCTCAAATAATATTGATCAGTGATTTTATTTTATCTTACCTTTTCTTCTACCTTCAGCTGGCCATAGACAACACAAAATGATGAGTAAAACAAACAGCAGCACCAACAATAACTTTTTCATGTTTGCCAAAAATCTAAAAAAACATATTCTTAATGCTTAATTATAACAAAAAATTTTAAAAATAATCCTTCACAAGTCTAAGAATTTAAATACAAACATCCAAACTTGTTGGACATATAATAAAAAATCTATTCTAAAACTTGAAAGAATATATCAATCCAAAACAAAAACAAATGTCTAAAAAATTGTAATTATTGTAATCCTAATCTAATTTATTTTCCATAGTACAGAGCAAAGTGCACTACTAACTAAAATCCAACTAATCATAATATATAACACCTTTATTCTTATTGATGAGACAATTGGAAGCAATATGACAAACTTTGTGATATTTTGATCTTATAATCTATATACTAAAATAATATACATTGAATATAATAATTGGTATTTTCCTAGTATAGCATCCTGGCCCGATTTTGATACCAAAACCAGAGAATTACAGCGTTCATAAAATCAACAACAGAATAAATATAAAATGCATTAAAAAGAATATTTTGACAGAAAAACTCTTTAAAATCACTTTGAACAAATATACTTAGCAGTAGAATGCCGATACGCGGAGTGATACAGTTATAAACCCAAGTGCAATGAAAAGTAAAGATAAACTATTAAAGAAATAAATGTAAATTAAATATAACTAGTTAGTTTTAAGATTTATCAAATGAAATAGTTGATATTTAGCATACACCTAATACTTGAAAATCTTAAAAATAGTTTACTAAGAGAAATCGGAGCAGGAAGAGGAAAATTATTTCTGATAAGAATAAGTTTTTCAATAAAGTTTTAATAAGTTATCAATATTTAAAAAAAATTTAAACAAATACTTCGTTTTATTTTCGTAACAGCATATAGGCATAGCAGCCGCATTTTAGCAAACTGCATGTCGTGGAGCAGTTGACAAATCGCCTACATTTTATTTAAAAAAATATTTAATTATTAGTTTTAAGCTTTTTAATGTTTATTTGAATTTAATTTTTATTAAATCATTTTTATTTTCAATTATTTCTTCGTACGTTTTACTTCTGGCGCTACTGACAATAGATCTTTACCAGGTACTACTTAGCTGTCAGAGCGATGTTTATTAATTTATTTTTAAATGTGTTTCTGTTTAAATTAGTCTTTATTGAGTTTTTACTGTTATTTACGTTAAAATACCGGTTAATTCGCAGCGAAATTTATCCAGGACGGTATACTAGGAGATTACCTAATAATTATAATAACAGTTGATCGCTAGTTATATGGACATACTAATAAGAAAACTTTCTATACTATATAAAAAGTATAACAGTAATATTGCTACTTACACGTTTGTGAAGTTAGCCTCAAGGCTGGCAATGCTAATTAAAAAAAAAACTGCTTGCCCTGGGGCTGTGCTATACATTGTTGGATGGGGTATAAAAAATGAAATCGAATGGTATATTTGGATTGTCTTCGGTTCAACAAATAAAAAAGTTATAAGCGAAAAACGACGATTTTCCGCCGAAAATTGCATAAAATCAACCTTGGCTCTTCTTTGAGAAAATCGATCTTGTTTTAAGCTGCTGCCCTGGGTATATCCGAGACGCTTGTTTTTAGATAATTCAATATCAAATCCAACAATATAACTTTCACTTCTCAAAGTTAATAAATAAAAAAGTTATCGAATAAAATGTCGGACCGTATACCAATTTCTCCGAGCAAACCGAAACATAAACAGACGCTGCAATTGGACAATCAAGTCTAGCTCACTGTGGCTAATTATGCAAAATATGCAAAGTGGCTACTCGTCAACACCTCCTGCGTATTCTAACAAACTTTTTTTTTGAAAAATAATGCTTTTTTTATAAATCCATCACATCTAAACATTAAAAAGCCACCAGTGACTAAGCATTAGAATGATGCCTACAATTGTGGTATTTTTGTAGGCGTTTTCATTAGAAGACTGGATTATGGAGAAGATCTGAGTGGTTCTTTTAATCCAGATAGTGAAAGGGAACAGTGGTTAAAAGAAATCCTGCTGGCATCGGACAACATGACAAACTATTGTTTGTATTGCGGGAACGATGGAGAGGGTGCAGGTGGGGACTGGGTGGATTGCGAAAAGTGTAGAAGGTGGGTTCACCAAAAACGCACTGTTTTAATGTTTTCAAAGAAAGAGTTTAAAACGAATCATTTAACTTGCATGCTATGCTTAAATTTTATTAAATAGTTAATTTTTTTTTAAAAATTTCCATTAATAAAAATTTGTGATCGTAAACTTCAATAGATTTTCCCTAAAGTTCGTTAGAATACGCAGGAGGTGTTAACGAGTAGCCACTTTGCATATTTTGAATATTTTGCATAATTAGCCACAGTGAGCTAGACTCGATTGTCCAATCGCAGCGTCTGTTTATGTTTCGGTTTGCTCGAAGAAATTGGTATACGGTTCGACGTTTTATTCGATAACTTTTTATTTATTAACTTTGAGAAGCGAAAGTTATATTGTTGGATTTGATATTGAATTATCTAAAAACAAGCGTCTCGGATATACCCAGGGCAGCAGTTTAAAACAAATTCGATTTTCTCAAAGAAGAGCCAAGGTTGATTTTATGCAATTTTCGGCGAAAAATCGTCGTTTTTCGCTTATAACTTTTTTATTTGTTAAACCGAAGACAATCCAAATATACCATTCGATTTCATATTTTGGACCCCATCCAACAATGTATAGCATAGCCCCAGAGCAAGCAATTTTTTTTTTTTTTTTAATTAGCATTGCCAGCCTCGAAGCTAACTTCACACGCATACTACTTTCTAGTACTTACTACTATAAAAATAATATAATAATAATAATAGTACATAAACAATATAAATATGGTAAAGTTCTAGTATAGCGTCATCGGCCGATTTCTATAAAAAAACGGTTTAAAAAACTGTTTAATTGAATAAACTCAGAACATTATCAGAACATACTACGAACAAGTTTTTTACAGAAAAACTTACTAAAAACCGACTTTAAGCAAAAATATCCAAAGGCAATGTTGATACGCGGAATAATACAATTCAAGGAATGAAAAGTAAGAAAGAGTTAATATAAAAATAAAATAACAAATACAATATTAAAATAACAAATAAATGTTAAAGTGTTCAAAATAATTGTTTAATTATTTAATATGCATCTTAAATTTTAAAAAATCAAAGCGCTGAGCGGAAATTTATCCGTGACTAGCGGGGTACCCGGCCTTGCCCGGGGTTTTTCTATCGTTTTTTCTCTCGCTCCCGTTTCCCTTCTCGCTTACTCTTACGCTCCCGGTCGCTTTTCCGCTCCCTTTCCCGCTTCCGGTCGCTTTCTCGTTCTCCACACGATTCTGGTACCAATCATGACCTCTAAAACTCAGAATTTCTACTCCAAGAAATATGGTGGAAACTGTAATAAAGACAACCAAGTACTTCTACTTTGATATTATTTTATTTTTTCTTGGTTTTCGGCTGGTTATTTATTGTTCTTAATGTTTTCTATTTGTCTTAAGGCATATTGACAAAACCGTCGCATTTAAAGAAACTGTTTTAGATATGGAGCGGGTTACGCAACCCGTACTTCTAAAACAAACTGTAATTTTTTAAGTTTTAATTTTCATAATTTAAATGTTTAATTTCTTTTCTTAAACTGTCTATTTTTAGTTTAAATGTGTTTAATTTTAATTTTCTTTATTCCCACTGTTCACTTCTATCGCTATTGACAAAAAGATCTTCACCGGGAACTACATAAGCTTCGGCAGCAATTTTTAAATGTTCTAAAGTAGGTAGTCGCATACAAATTTCAAAATAATTCTTTATTAATTTCACTAATATTTTTAAATAAAGGTACAAATTCTGAGTTTGAATATACCATATAGTGTAAAAAAAAATTAAATTAATAAAGATATAGCGAATCAAAGATCGCATACCATGATAGAACATCGACTGCGTGAGACAGTTAAAAACTGGTACCTACAACGAAGAAGCTCAGTTTACAGCGTGCACATAGCGCACAGCGCAAAGAACGCTTAACAAGGCTTTGCGCGTATGGGTTAAGAATTCCTTCTGGTTCTGGTTTTTTTAAATTATTTATGTTTTAATTGGTCTTTAGTTTTTTTTTAAATATCATTTACGTTAAAAAACCGGTCATTTTTCACCGAAATCGGCCGATGACGCTATACTAGACTAGAACTTTACCATAAATATTATACTATGTAAACAATATAAATAAATACTTGAAGTATATAAACTATTTATAATATAAACAATATTGAATATAACTATTATAAATCTCAAACAGACTAATTTCAGAGCACGTAATTACTACATTGACGTATAACTATCTCTGCGGTAATCATGTACAATAGGTCCAGAAGTTATTTTCGGTGTTTTTAATTATTTTTTTAATATAAAATTAATATAATTAGAAACAGAATAAAATTACCAATTGGATGATTCAAATAATGTCTTGAAAATATAATTAAAGAAGAAGTTAATGACAGAAAACCGCCAGGTAGTAGGAAAAACTAGGTTCATAAACAGTAAAACTAACTAAAGGCGAAGCGAAATGAAATGTCAAATAAATTAGTTGTCAAATAAATTTATTGTGCAAGTTTTTATAAAACAATTTAAAAAAAAATACTTATTTTTAAAAAAAAGTATGAATTAATTTGTATGCCTTAATTGAAAACTATCGCGTTTAACATTCTATGAAGAACAGTTCAGACTTGAATAAACTTAAATTTTTTTTGCAAATAATGTTATTTTGACTGCGTGATTACTATTTCTTGTGTTACTTTTGCTAATAATATTTTTTTAAGCGCTGTAAGTATTTCTTGTCTGCGCTATAAATAGTAATTTCTGTTTGACTTCGCTATTCATAGTTTTTGTTGCTGTTCTCTTGCGCGTTTCGTGAGTTTTCCGAGAAAATTTTATTATCAAAAATTAATAAACTGCTTGGATCATTAAATTGGAGTTATTATTGTGATTACAAATATATAATTATTATTGCGGGAAAATAATTAAAAACACCGAAAATAACTACTGGACCTATTGTACATGATTACCATCTCTGCATAACATACAAAACACATTTAATTCAATTAATTTTCTCTAAATTAATTTTTTCTCAAGTTTACAGACAACGAATTGACTTACTTTGCGTCTGTGCAGCAGAGATCTGAGCCTCTGAGCCGTTACACGGATGCTAAATTAACTTTTAACAAATTAGTCACAGCAAAAGCTACCAAATGTAATGAAATGAAGTTTGTATAGCGTCTTCTTACATCGAAAGCTGTCACAAAAACGCTTTACAAAAAAATAAGAAACATAAAATCAATTACAAATAAACATATAAAAATTTTTAATAAAAATAGTTCACTGTTGAAAATCTTCTCTTGAGAAAATCCCGAATAGGGGTGGGTCGATTATTCGAAAGCGACACCTTGTTTGAATTTATCTTCTAAATATCTGATTTTGATTTTTATTGTAAAAGAGTACTTATATATATATATAACCAGTGACCTCAATTGGAGGCAGAGGGACATTTCTCTCTGACTTTTGAGTTGGCCCTCTGACACAGTTTTGGCCCCAAAAGATAGACATGAGAAGTGTAAACTGTAAAGTTAAAGCTTCAACAGCAGGGACGTCAATTAGGGGGGCAGGGGGGCGATCGCCCTCCCCTGAGTTTTCAGTGGGCCCCCGGCACTAAAGTGGGCCCCACGCAGTTAAGTGGACCCCACGCAGTTAAGTGGGCCCCATCACTAAAGTGGGCCCCATCACTAAAGTGGGCCCCATGCACTTAAGTTAGTGGGCCATCCGGATTTTTAAGAGGCCTTTCCCGGAATTTTCAGTAGGCCCCCGGCACTAAAGTGGGCCCCACATACTTAAGGGGCCCCGGTACTAAAGTGGGCCCAACGCACTTAAGTGGGCCCCCGCCCTTAAGTGGGCCCCCGCCCTTAAGTGGGCCCCCGCCCTTAAGTGGGCCCCCGCCCTTAAGTGGGCCCCCGCCCTTAAGTGGGCCCCCGCCCTTAAGTGGTCTCCCGCGCTTAAGTGGGCCCCCGGCACATAAGTTAGTGGGCCCCTCCTGATTTTTAAATAGCCTTTTCAGTAGGCCCCCGGCACTAAAGTTGGCCCCACGCCCACGTACTTAAGGGGGCACTCGGCACTAAAGTGGGTCCCACACACTTAAAAGGGCCAGCACTGAAGTGAGCCCTACGCACTCAAGGGGCCCCCGGCACTGATGTGGGCTCCACGCACTTAAGTGGGCTTCGGTCTTACGTGAGCCTCTACACTTAAGTGGGCTCCCGGCACCTAAGTGGGCCCTTACTTACTTAAGTGGCCCTTTCCGGACTTTTCAGTAGGTTTCCCGGCATTAAAGTGGTTCTCCGCACTTAAGTGGGCTCCCCGCCCTTGAGTGGTCCGCCGCACTTGAGTGGCTCCCACCCCCGTTTTCACGTGAGCCACCACACTAAATTGGTCCCCCACACTTAAGTGGGCTCTGGCACTCAAGTGGGTCCCTCTTAACTTTTAACTGGCCTTTTCTAGATTTTTGACTGGCCATTCTCTGACTGTTAAGTAGCCCTCCCTGACTTTTATGTAGGCTCCTGACTTTTAAGTGGGCCATGGTTAATATGTGGGCACCTTTCAGACCGTTACTTTCAAAACTCATGGACATCATTTAGGGGGACTGGGCTTCGGACTTTTATGTGAACCAATAGTTATTATATATGGGCCCCTGTCGGATTTTTTTGGTGTTTTTGTGAGATTTGAGAAGAGAAAAACAAAAGCTTTTGTAATTATAGGATGCGGCCATATGTAGAAAAATGCCGTCCCGGTTATTAAGCGTTATTCATAGCCTGGCCAAGTAGGTTGTCCATAGAAAATAAAAGAGAGAAGAGATGCTAAAGAAACTAGGAAGCTTGATCGTCCACGTCGAGATGGAGAGGTGTTAAAAAAGTTATGAACAGTTCAAAATGGAACGAGATAGGTCACAGATTTTGTATGCATGCATCGATCGCATTTTGTCTAAGTTGAACGCACGATTTTCAGAAAATAGTGATATTCTTGCATGCCTGAATTCCTTCAATCCGCAATCTGATGATTTCCTCTCTGCACTCTGCGAACCGAATAAGAACACTTTTGCGGCCAGTCCCAACCTGGATAAAAAAATATCAAATTATGATGCACGACAGTATAATTCGATATATATTACATATACTGATATTTGAGTCTTAAAACACCTAGTATAAAGAACGATAAACTATTATCAAATAATGATATTAGAATTACCTTAATTTAAAATGCCAGCATGTTTAGGTTAAAAAAAGATATGAACTATTAGCCTAGATCCATTTAATAAAAATTCAGTAGATACTTGCATTATTGGACCCAGAGGCGTGGCTAATGTGGTGGGAAAGCTGTCCCGGGCGACATCATGGGGGTGACAGAAAGAGGGTTCAGTGTATTCATATTATACTAACTTTTTCAGAAATAAATGACTATAGCTTCTTTCGTTCATCACTATTAATTACCGTTCACAGCAGATTTTGATAGCTATAGCCTTGTTCGTAGAGACAATTGGAAATGCTCTTATGATAACTCAGATGTTATGGCATGTGACCTCCCCCGGTCATTAGGTTTTTGGGAGAAAAAATAAAACAAGGGTTTCAATTTTTTTAAAAGTGGCTTCAACTACCCCCCTCTCCCCGGTCATCAGGTTTTTTTGGGAGAAAAAAGCAAAAGATGTTATGCAGGGGTGGCGCAGATTTTGTGTTTTGTGCCCAGGCGCAGATGACCCTAAGTGGGCCCCTAAAACATCTTGCTCCCCTAAGGTTTTGCTGAAATGACGTCCCTGTTCAACAATGGCGGCGCTAGGGATGGGCAAGGGTGGGCATTACCCGCCCTCACAATAGTCTTGCCCAAAGTTTGCCCGTCCTCACAAAAAATTATTTAACTATAATATGCATCATGATACGCCATCCATTTAACTTTTGGTGTTATTATTCAAACACTGTTCCATTTCAGCGAAGACAAAAATGCAGATAGACAATTAAATGCCAAGTCTCTACTAACACTGATCATGTCCTCCAATTTCTTCGTAATGTAATTTTAATGGAGCAAATATTACTCCGCTTAATGACTGTCACAAAACTTCTTCAGTCTTCTAATTTAGATTTATTAGCTGCTACAAATTTGATAACTGAAGTTTTCAATGACTTCTTAAAGGAACGTGGTAATCCAGAATTAAATAAATCAATGTGGAAAATCATTATTAATGATTCATCGGATTTAATAGATATGTATAGTTTTTAATGGGAAAATCCAAAAAAAAGAGAAAAGTTCCAGAGGCGTCAATCTATCAAGGCACAGTGGGCCCGGGCCCCCCAAAATTTAAGGTGGGGGCCTGTCCATTAATCGGGCCCCCAATATTTGGGCAGTGCAGACTGTTTAACAAGGCAATTTTAACACATACAACAAGCGATTTACGTAGTAGCAGCGCTACATGGAAACAAAATCCGCAATTGCGTCCCAAATTAAATATTAAACAAAAATATTTAAACACAAACTCCACCTCGCTAATTGCGATCCAGTCCCAAGCGTGGAGAAAGGAGGAGGAAAAAGTAAAAAAGATCAAATTCTGATCCACGACAGGAAGTACTTAAGTGCTTCCTACATACAGCTATTTCAGTCTTAAAACACTTGGTGTAAAGGACTATAAACTATTATAAAAAAATATTAAACGCAAATTTTTACAAATCAATATAAAACTAAACAAATTGCCAGATAATTATATTACGGTGGAAGGAACTACCGAAAAGGCAAAAAAAAAGATGCTGGAATAGTTAAAAGACCAACAAAATAGGCTGTCCACTTGAATTTTTCAGTTTGACAATTTTTAATGTGGCATAAATCAGCAGACCTCTAAGCCACAAAAAAAATAAGAGAGATAAGAGATATGTTAATGAAGTTAGGAGCCTAGCAGATGACTGGCTAAAGAAAAACGTCGTAGTAGCGTTGGAAGCGTTACTGTTGTTGCTAGTTCTAATATAGACCAAACAGTACAAGCACGTGAAAGAAATGACAGGTCGGCATCTTCTGTCCATAATGCAAGCAGTGAACATGACACTGAAGAGGGCGTAAGTGTACAGATAGAAGTTACAGCAGACAGATTCGTCGGCATGTTCAAGCTAGTTCTGGCATTAGTTATCTCTAAGCTGGATTACTGTAACTCGCTGCTGGCTGGATTACCACAAAGTTCACTTGAACCGCTACAGCGTGTACAGAATACTGCTGTGCGGTTAATCTTCAAACTCAGCGCAAGTGACCACGTTACGACGAGCATGTATCAATTACACTGGTTGCCAATAAAATAGCGAATACAATTCAAACTCTTCATAATAATGCACTCAATCTACTATGGAAAATGTCCTCAAAATTCTACTGCCGACGTCAAGTCGGTGGCGGGCAATGCCTCACGTTCTGGTCTGCGATCGGCCAACTCATCAACATTCACCATACCTTTTCTTCACACAAAACTCGGTGAACGGGCCTTTTCCTACTCTGGTCCCGCGGCATGGAACGCCCTTCCGTCAGAGATTCGCAAAACAGCGGATCCTCTCTCCTTCAGAAAAAAACTAAAAACATACCTCTTCAATAGTGCCTTTTCCTAACTTTTAATCCAACGTTTTTTATATCTTGCAACATTTATTCTTTTTATTTAACTCTTTTTGTTTTATACCCGTGAAATATACACGATTGTAATGCGCCCATGTTATTTTAGTAATGGGCGCAATATAAATTACGCAATATAAATCGATTGCAAAATTTGACGACAGACAGACAGACAGAGAAGTCAAGTTAAGTAAAAGTGTGTAAAAATCCACTGCCAAATGCTCGATGGCATGTGGTTTTCCAATTGACTGTGCGTTCAATACACATAGAGTAGGTGACTTGTCGATTGCTGCCGCGTTATTGCCGAGCGATTGGGCGTTTGAGACTCCAAAGTTGGATGATCGAATTCCATCCCGAGGTACATCAACAAGAACTCGCCATCTGGCGTAATTTCTCTTTTTACACACTTTTACTTAACTTGACTTCTCTGTCTGTCTGTCTGTCGGTCTGTCGTCGTCGTCAAATTTTGCAATCGATTTTAAACCAACTTCCCGATGATAAGATAAGATAAGATAAGATAAGATAAGATAAGATAAGATAAGATAAGATAAGATAAGATAAGATAAGATAAGATAAGATAAGATAAGATAAGATAAGATAAGATAAGATAAGATAAGATAAGATAAGATAAGATAAGATAAGATAAGATAAGATAAGATAAGATAAGATAAGATAAGATAAGATAAGATAAGATAAGATAAGATAAGATAAGATAAGATAAGATAAGATAAGATAAGATAAGATAAGATAAGATAAGATAAGATAAGATAAGATAAGATAAGATAAGATAAGATAAGATAAGATAAGATAAGATAAGATAAGATAAGATAAGATAAGATAAGATAAGATAAGATAAGATAAGATAAGATAAGATAAGATAAGATAAGATAAGATAAGATAAGATAAGATAAGATAAGATAAGATAAGATAAGATAAGATAAGATAAGATAAGATAAGATAAGATAAGATAAGATAAGATAAGATAAGATAAGATAAGATAAGATAAGATAAGATAAGATAAGATAAGATAAGATAAGATAAGATAAGATAAGATAAGATAAGATAAGATAAGATAAGATAAGATAAGATAAGATAAGATAAGATAAGATAAGATAAGATAAGATAAGATAAGATAAGATAAGATAAGATAAGATAAGATAAGATAAGATAAGATAAGATAAGATAAGATAAGATAAGATAAGATAAGATAAGATAAGATAAGATAAGATAAGATAAGATAAGATAAGATAAGATAAGATAAGATAAGATAAGATAAGATAAGATAAGATAAGATAAGATAAGATAAGATAAGATAAGATAAGATAAGATAAGATAAGATAAGATAAGATAAGATAAGATAAGATAAGATAAGATAAGATAAGATAAGATAAGATAAGATAAGATAAGATAACGTTTATTATAGTGGTTTAGAAGACTTTGCGCCTATAGACAACCACTTCGAATTAAAAATAAATATATAAATGATAATAAGAATAATAATAAATAAAATAATATAAAATAAATGAAAAATGATAATAATAGATAAATAAACTAATTAAAATAAATAATTTGTATAAAAATCAGTATCCATGCCTGGATAGCTCTACTTTAAAAGATGTGGTAGTCTCAGATGCTACAGTGTCATCGTCCAACTCATTCCATATATTTACCACTCTAGAACTAAAAAAAGCCTTTTTTATAGTCTTTTCTTGTTTTTTAAAAAGCTTGAATCTATGTCCCATAGTGCTTTGAATCGGTGGTTGTTCAAAAAACATTGCTGTTATTATTATCTACTATGGAAAATGTCCTCAAAATTCTACTACCGACGTCAAGTCGGTGGCGGGCAATGCCTCACGTTCTGGTCTGCGATCCTGTTATTATCTTGTAGGCTTCGATCAAGTCACCCCTACTTCTCCTTTTCTCTAGAGTTGTTAAGCCACATTGTTTTAATCTTTCTTCGTAAGGTAACTGGCTTAAATGCTTAATCAACTTTGTAGCCCTCCTTTGTACCTTCTCCAACACTACGATGTCCTTTTTTAAAACAGGGATCCAAGCTTGTACACAATATTCTAGACGTGGTCTTACCAAACATTTGTATAGCCTGATAATTATTTCCTGGTTTGAACTTATTATTGTTCTTTTGACCAATCCTAAAATCTTATTGGCTCGCTTTGCTGCTTCCGCACACTGTCTTGATGGTTTGCCGCTATTGTGTACTGTAACTCCCAGATCTCTTTCCTCTTCAGATGTCTTCAACAATATTCCTCCCATCTCATACTGAAACTCTTGATTACTATTACCCATGTGCATCACTGAGCATTTATCTACGTTGAACATCATTTGCCAGTCTAGGGACCATTGGTATATTTTTGCAAGATCTTTTCTTAAAATGTCGGCATCCTGCTCACACTCTACTGTCATGGATAACTTTGTGTCATCAGCAAATTTCGAGACCTTTGAACAAGTCCCTATATCAAGGTCGTTAATGAACAGAACAAATAGGAAAGGTCCCAAAACGGATCCTTGCGGTACAGCACTTTTTATGCTTTTCCACTCCGAGTATTTCCCTTTAATTCCCACTTTTTGTCTTCTGTCAGCTAGCCATTCTTTGATCCATCTTCGAATATTACCTCCTGCAAGATGAAGATGATTCATCTTACGTATTTTCATAATATTTGTTTATTTTATTTTATTATGTGTGCATTTTATAATGATTGGATATGTTGAAACAATAAGTCATATATATATATATATATATATATATATATATATATATATGTTTTTATATATATGTATGTGTGTTTGTGCGTGTGTTTGTGTGCGCGCGTGCGTGAGTGTACGTGTGTGTGTTTATTATTTTTTTATCTAGGAATTTATATATATATATATATATATATATATATATACGACTCTACTAGGAATCGAACCCACGTGTCTACGGCAACACCGCCTTGCCTAAATGCAAGCGCTCTTACCAACTGAGCCACCGACCATCACCAAAAAATGATGGCTAGAAGTCTCAGTCTTTCGGAGCTACTTAACATTAGACTACGACTATATATATATATATATATATATATATATATATATATATATATATATATATATATATATATATATATATATATATATATATATATATATATATATATATATATATATATATATATATATATATATATATATATATATATATATATATATATATATATATATATGTATATATATATCTTTTTCCGGATTGTCAATTTTACAATTAGAAATATTATTTTGTGTATGAATTTTGAGAATTTAGACAGTGTGTTAAAGTTGAGTGTTCGAGAGATAATAAAAGTTTGAAAAGACGTGCTGCAGAGAGAAATTGGAAGTAACAAAAGATTTGTTAGAACCGTGCGAAATTCTACAAAGTGAGATAATTCAGTTTTTTGAGTCCAGTAAAAGATTATATTCAAGGAAGAATAATTAAGTTAAAATAAATTCGAGAAATATTGTGTTATAAATAACTTCGACTTTAACGTTACGAATCGCTAGAAAGCATATTCCTCTACGTTTACATTGGTGACCTCGACGTATTTACGCATTTTCATCCGTAAATATATTTTTTGAAGTTTTTTGATCACAAGTGACCGAATTTTTTTTCTTTTGTTGAAAGATGTCTGACGAGAAATTCATTGCGATGGGACAGGCTCTAGGCTATTCCGGAGTGGATTTAAGGAATTACATCAAAGAGTTAAAGGATGAAAAAAGAGTTAGGAGATTAGAAGAACGTGAAGAAAAAATACAAGAACGGGAAGAGCGGGAACGTGAACGCGAGGATAAAAAGGCTAAAGAAGAACGAGAACTTCTACGTGAGCGCGAACAACGCCAGCATGAATTGGAATTAAAGAAGCTGGAATTGGAAGCCCTAACAAAAAAAAGAGCCAAAAGCGACGGTAGAGGTAACAAAGATTCCATATCCAAAGTTCTCGGAAGGTGACGACGTGGACGCATTTCTGCTCCGTTTTGAGGCATTGGCCACGGCAAATGATCATCCAAAAAAGGGTTGGGGAATGCTTCTGGGTTCTCTGCTCAGTGCGAAGACATTGGAAGTGTTTGGCCAACTCAGCGATAGTCAGATGCAGGATTACGAGTCGGTAAAAGAGGCACTCCTTCGCCGTTTTGGGAAGTCGGCAGAAGACTACCGCATAAAGTTTCGAGAGTCAAAGCTTGAACCAGAAGAGACGTGGGAACAGTATCTGGTGCGACTAGATAGTTACCTCAGGCGCTGGGTGGATCTCGCGGGTACAAAAAACTATTTGTTTTTATTTTTAAAAGAGCAGTTCTTTGGAAAGTGTCCGTCGGGAATGGCTGAGTATTTGTTGGAGAAAGATAGCGGTGACGTCAATGAGTTAAGTCGCTGGGTCAACAAGTACAATCAAGCTCACCCAGTCAAAAGATTAACAAAAGTCGAAAACATGAGCAGGATTAGCGGAAATCGTGGTCAACCAGACTCTGACTTGGGAATGGTTGGACCACGCTGTTACAATTGCAATAAGCTGGGCCATATGGCAAAGGATTGTCGTCAGGCTAGTTCAAAAATCACTGACCGTCAGGAAAATAGAAGTGCAACGTGTAAGAACACAAACAGTACTTGTGCTGCAATGATTCTGGATGGCACGTTGGAAGAACTGGAGCTGAGCTGTGGTTGTAAGTTACCGGTCATTGCCGATGCCTGTCATCACAATGACGGAGAACTTAGCTTTGTATACGGATCGGTCAACGGGATACCGGTGAAGGCTTTAAAAGACACGGGCTGTACTTCGGTAGTTGTAAAAAAAAGCCTTGGTACATCCTGATCAAATGACGGGAAGATCTAGACGTTGCATTCTGATGGATGGAACAATCCGCATCGTTTCTACAGCTGTAGTTGAGATCAATACGAGTAATTTAAAGGGACCACCGAAGTTGTCTGCATGGAAAATCTGATTTGCGACCTTATTTTAGGTAATGTAACCAAACGTGGTGCCCCACCCTCGACTCCAGAAGTAGTGGGAGCAGTTGCTGTTACTCGGCTTCAATCTTCAAAAAAGAATGAACAAGAGAAACAATTAAAAACGCCACTTCTACAGGATTTATTGTCTTCCGAGGAATTCGAGAGAAGTCAAAAAAAGGATATTTCATTGGCCAAATATTGGGAACAAGCCTATACAGATCATGATCCAAACCAGTCAATTGGTTTTGTGGTCAAGAGAAACCTATTATATAGAAGATTCAAAAAGGATCCTAATAGAGTTTTAAACCAACTAGTACTACCAGAAATGTGTATTAATAATGCGCTTTTACTAGCACATGATAGTGCTATGGGGGGTCATTTGGGTATCGAAAAAACCAAGAGTAGATTGTTGCAAGTATTTTGGTTTCCTGGTTTGGGTGCTCGGGTTACAAGATATTGTAAATCTTGCGAGGTTTGCCAAAAAACAATAGATAAAGGGAGGATAAGACCGGTGCCCTTGGGAAGGATGCAAATTATCCAGAGTCCTTTTCAACGGGTGGCAGTAGATCTTATCGGAGAAATCATTCCACCATCAAAAAGAGGTCATAAGTGGATATTAACTTGCATGGACTATGCCACTAGATATCCAGAAGCCATAGCTTTAAAAAATATCAGAGCTGAAACGGTCGCGGAAGCACTGGTGACAATCTTTTCAAGGCTGGGGATTCCGAATGAGATTCTTAGTGACCAAGGGACACAGTTTATGTCGAATATATTACGAGAGACCAGTCGGTTGTTGTCAATCAGACAGTTGACTACAACGCCATATCATCCTATGTGCAACGGACTTATTGAAAAGTTCAACGGCACTCTTAAAAAAATGCTAAAAAGAGTATGTGCGGAGCAGCCTCAAGAATGGGACAGATTCATCGACCCGTTGCTTTTTGCGTACAGATCTACAAAACAGGATAGCCTTCAATTTGCCCCTTTTGAACTACTGTATGGGAGGAGTATCCGAGGTCCACTAAATATTATGCGGGAACTCTTAACAAATTCAGAAGATACGACGGAGGTTATAGCCACTTACCAGTACGTTTTAGATTTAAAAAATCGTCTAGAAGAAACTTGCCGTATTGCCCATTTCGAACTCGAAAAAGCTCGAGAGTGTCAAAAAGTGCAATATGACCGTTTTACCAAAAAGCGATCTTTAAAACCAGGACAACAAGTGTTGATTTTAAAACCATCCTCAAATAATAAGTTATTAATGCAGTGGCAGGGTCCGTTTGAAGTTCTAGACAAATTGAATGAAGTAGACTATCGTATTGATATAAAAGGAAAAAAAAAGTATACCACATAAATATGCTGAAGGACTTTGTGGTGCGTAATTCTGACCAAAAAAAAATAATAATAAGGAAAGATTGGACAGTTCAACAATAGGTGGGGCAATGTTGTTGGAGGAGCAATCAGAACCAGAAGAAGGAGTCGACATAGAACTACTTGAAGTCCAAAACAAAGAAGAGTTGGAGGATATTCTTATTGATTCAAAATTAGACCCAAATCAAAAGCGCGAGTTGCAGCAACTTCTGCATAGCTTCAAAAATATTTTTTCAACTGTGCCAAGTGTCACCCATCTAGGAGAACACAAGATGCATCTGACCTCCTCGGACCCTATTCGTCAAAAACCTTATCCTCTGCCGTTTGCTCTAAGAGAGAAATTGGATGAGGAAATTGACGATATGCTTAGAAACGGGATAATAGAAGCATCCAATTCTCCATTCGTGGCACCAGTGGTCATGGTTAAAAAGAATGATGGTACAACAAGAATCTGCTGCGACTATCGCAAAATTAATAAAGTGACAATTTTGGATGCAGTCCCGCAAGAAAATACGGAAGATATTCTGGTACAACTAACCGGCTGCAAATATTTTTCAAAATTTGATATTTGACAAAAGGCTATTGGCAGGTTCCGATGAGGCACTACGATAAAAAGTACACGACTTTCGCAACTCATCGTGGTTTATATCAGTTTAATGTGATGCCTTTTGGTTTGGTAAATGCTCCAGCTACATTTTGCAAAATAATGCGAAAGTTGTTAGAAGGGTGTCCCAATATCCATAACTACCTTGACGACGTGTTGATTCATACAGATTCTTGGGAGACACATTTGGAAGCACTGAGTTTATTTTTTACGAAGGTGAAAGAAGGTAACTTGAAGGTTAAACCTTCAAAATGTCACATTGGTTACCAAGAAATAGAATTTTTGGGACATAAAATCAGTGGCCGGGGCATAGAACCTTCGGAAAACTTATCGAAAAAATGGTAAAATCTCCGATACCAGCAACAAAAAACAGGTACGATCTTTCCTTGGTTTAATTGGCTATTATAGAAAATTCATCCCACAGTTTGCCGAAGTTGCTTTCCCTTTAACGGAATTGGTAAAAAAGGGTTTGCCAAATAAAGTGATATGGGAAAATGCACAGCAGGCTGCTTTTGACAGACTGAAACATCATGTCTTAAGGAAACCAATACTTAGGATACCAGAATTGTCCAACGAATTCATCTTGCAAACAGATGCTTCTGATACAGGCATAGGAGCAGTGTTGTTCCAAAGGTGGAGTGATGGCAAATATCCGACGATGTTCCTCAGTCGGCAGTTGCTACCCAGAGAAAGTCGCTATGCAACAATTGAAAAAGAATGCTTAGCAACTGTGTGGGCAATTCAAAAATGCCGCAAATACCTGTACGGTAGACCCTTTACTCTAGAGACTGATCATGAGCCTCTCAAATATCTTAACTCTTCGACGTACAGAAATGATCGCATTATGCGATGGGCATTAGCTCTTCAACCATATAGAATCAAAGTTAATTATATTAAAGGACAAGAAAATATTGGAGCTGATTTTCTGAGCAGGCAAGAATCCACCAAAGATAATACAAAAAACACTTAGTGTTTTCTTCGGAAGAGGGGGGATATGTAAGATGAAGATGATTCATCTTACGTATTTTCATAATATTTGTTTATTTTATTTTATTATGTGTGCATTTTATAATGATTGGATATGTTGAAACAATAAGTCATATATATATATATATATATATATATATATATATATATATATATATATATATATATATATATATTATATATATATATATATATATATATATATGTTTTTATATATATGTATGTGTGTTTGTGTGTGTGCGCGCGTGCGTGTGTGTGCGTGTGTGTGTTTATTATTTTTTTATCTAGGAATTATATATATATATATATATATATATATATATATATATATATATATATATATATATATATATATATATATATATATATATATATATATATATATATATATATATATATATATATATATATATATATATATATATATATATATATATATATATATATATATATATATATATATATATATATATATATATATATATATATATATATATATATATATATACAGTGTTGGGTAAAATACTGTTCAAATGTAATTTAAATACAAAATGCAAATACTTTGTTAAAAAGTATTTCAAATACAAAATACAAATAGTTTTTTGAAAATATTTCAAATATAAAATACAAAATGCATTAAAGTATTTTACTGCAAAATACTAAAATACGTTTTATAACACTTGATGCTTATACATCATTATCATCAACACGCATCTCAAGCACTTTTTAACAAAAACAAGTCAACAGGGTAAATCTTTTATTACAATAAAATAAACAGATTAACAGATTCAACTTTTAAAATGAGAATTTGCTTTTAAAATTAGTAATTGTTCAAAAGTTTCATCAGTCAAACGATTGCGGTAAGGGGTCATTATTTCCCCCCCCC
The DNA here is from genome assembly GCA_963978895.1 of Erpobdella octoculata. Lineage (NCBI taxonomy): Eukaryota > Metazoa > Annelida > Clitellata > Hirudinida > Erpobdellidae > Erpobdella > Erpobdella octoculata. Next base: position 11,090,205 of record OZ022244.1, read on the forward strand.
CCCCGGTGCTGAACAGGCGTTCCACTGGAGCCGAAGATGGGATGACAGTGTTGTACCGCTTAGACATGTTTAAAACACATGTTTTCCAAAAATGCTGTGGCCTCTGAATTGTTGACTGTCACGGATGTAGCTGATTCTAAAGAGAAAAAATCGTCTTCTTCATCATGTTGCTTTGAATGGGAATCTATCACCACATCTGTTTTAGGAAAAATTCAATTTTGTGACTATCAAATTTTTTCATCAAACAAGGGTGGACACGTTTCAAGTGAGCCAATAAATTTGTTGTTGCAGATATTAAACCTGAATGTTTTATTCGAAGCGCATTTCATGCACTTGGCCACAACTTTATCCCCGTCTCGGCTAACAATTTCGAAGAATTCGCCATCTAATATGGCCGGGATTCGACCACCACTGCCTGAATTATCTGCCATCTTAGTATTAAAAAACTTTAAACTTTAATTCTAACGACAACGACCTACTTTTACTACAAACTCTAAAATCCAACCTCGCGCTAAGCTTATGAAACAAAAGGAAGTACATTAACTAAACATCGATTATGGTATAAAACCACGATATAAACATTATTACAACACTAAGTTTCCCAAACTTTATATTTTTGGAAATGTCGAAAATGTATTTGGTATTTTATTTGTTGTTCAAAATATTCAAATTATTTTTCAAAATTATTTAAAATAAAAATACTAAATAAATTTTCTAAAAGTATTTCAAATCAAAATACAAAAATACTTAAAATTATTTAAAATACGTATTTAAAATATAATGTATTTGAAATATTACCAAACACTGTATATATATATATATATATATATATATATATATATATATATATATATATATATATATATATATATATATATATATATATATATATATATATATATATATATATATATATATATATATATATATATATATATATATATATATATATATATATATCTTTTTCCGGATTGTCAATTTTACAATTAGAAATATTATTTTGTGTATGAATTTTGAGAATTTAGACAGTGTGTTAAAGTTGAGTGTTCGAGAGATAATAAAAGTTTGAAAAGACGTGCTGCAGAGAGAAATTGGAAGTAACAAAAGATTTGTTAGAACCGTGCGAAATTTTACAAAGTGAGATAATTCAGTTTTTTGAGTCCAGTAAAAGATTATATTCAAGGAAGAATAATTAAGTTAAAATAAATTCTAGAAATATTGTGTTATAAATAACTTCGACTTTAACGTTACTAATCGCTAGAAAGCATATTCCTCTACGTTTACACCTCCTATTCCAGCAGCTTCTATTTTTCTCATCAACCGTGTATGTGGTACTTTGTCAAAGGCTTTGGCAAAATCCAGATAGACTATGTCTACAGGGGATCCTTTGTCTAAGTGGGTATAAACATTTTCAAAACAATCTAGCAAATTTGTTAGACATGATCGCCTTTGTACGAATCCATGTTGGCTGTTTATCAAAATGCTGTGGTGTCTAATGTGATTCATTAATTCGAGCTGAATGATTTTTTCCATGACTTTCCAAATAATACACGTGAGACTTACTGGACGATAGTTACTTGCCTCAGATCTGCTACCTTTTTTAAAGAGTGGTACAATGATTGCATCTTTCCAATAACGAGGAATTTCTCCAGTTTTCAAGGACCTGTTCATTATTTCTGCCAATCTATCGCTTATTTCGTGTCTTACTTCTCTTAAAAACATGGGATGTAATGCATCGATACCCTGACTTTTATCTGTTTTTAGGTCCTTCAAGTGTCTTTCAACGTTCTCTTTTGTGATAACCACATCAGTCATTTTCTCGTCTATTTTTCCCTTAAACATGTTCACAGGTTCCGGTATGTTTTCTATGTCTTCCTCAGTAAAAACCGTACAAAAATGATTATTTAACATTTCAGCTACCTCTTCATCGTTTTCAACCACTTCGCCTAATTCATTCTTTAACGGCCCCACTAGGTCTTTTCGTTTTTGCTTACTTCGGACATACGCATAGAAACGTTTGCTGTCAATTTTTATATTATCCGTCAGCTTTTTCTCATAATCAATTATAGCTCTTTTAATGCTTTTTTTGTCTCGTTTCTTTTCTTGACATATTTGTCGTGCAATTGTTGCAGTATTATTTCTTTGCCTGTCTCATTATTACTTGCAGCTGCAATTTCATTTTCATTTCGAAGTGTTTGGAACTTTTTCCATGCTTTGATTTTTGCTCTTCTTATTTTTAAGACTTCCTTTGTTATCCATGGCTGTTTCCTGACAAATTTTTTTTAATTTCTTGAATGACCTCCTCCATGCTCTTTTTGAATAACATCCAGCTGTCATTTACATCCACCGATTCAATTTTTCTCATTATATTCATGTCTCTTATTTTGCTTCTATTTTGCTTCGTACTTTGTTATAATTTGCTTTAAAAAAATTATAGCTAATGAGAATTTATTTTCATGTTACAATCCTGCAATATTATTTCAAATCTTATAATTTGGTAGTCACTAGAATGAAAAGGCTCTCCTACAGAGATGTTCTCTACAATGTTCTCATCTGAAGTTATTATCAAATCTAATATATTTTTGTTTCTTGTTGGGTTCATGACATGTTGATGTAAAAATTCCCCATTAATACAATCCAAGAATTTAATATCTTGATGTCTTTCTCCTTCCATGTTTATCCAGTTTATATGATAATTGAAATCTTCCATTATCAATACAAATTCCTGGCTAACCCTACCCAATAATTCACACAAACCATTATCCACACTTTCATCTACATTTGGGGGTCTGTAGCAAACACCTATCAGTAAACTGTTTTTAGCTCCATGCTGTATATCACACCAGAGACTTTCTTTAAACTTATCACTTGATATATCTTTTCTTTCCACTGCCTTTATTTCATTTTTAACATATAAAATTATACCACCTGCACCATGCCCCTTATTATTTTGATTTTGCCTGTTTTTCCTAAACATAGTGTACCCATTCATTGCTAGTTCAATATCTAATATACCTTCATTTCAATATACATTTCAATATTGTTCTTTTTAGTTTAGTTACACTATTGAAACTCTTCCTATTTATTGCTTTTATTATTGCACCTTCTTGAGCTTTACTATTCTCATATTCCCTGGCACACCCTTCACCTTGTATATCCATTCCCCCGACTGATCATTGTTCTGTTTTTCTTTTGCTTCTATAACAAGTTTCTTGCATTGTTCTCTTTATATTCTAGTCATATCGTGGGTCACAGAGACCCTTCTAAACTTTTCCTCTGCATGCTTGAGTTTAAAAAGTGACTCTAATATCAAATTTTTCTTTGTTGCTTCCTTCAGTTCAACAAGTAGAGGTCTGTCTTTTTCAGATTCCTTGCCGAGTCTGATCACTTTTTTTATATCTGAACATTCACAAGATACTTCAAGTACTTTAAATAGTGACAACACAGATTTTCTATCATCGGTTCTCTTCTGATCTTCTTTATCTGTAGCACTCTCTGCCATCCTATGAATTATAATGTTGTTCCTTCTAAGTTCATGTTGGTCTGTATTTTTTATCTTATTTTCCACTTTATTTACTTTTTCTTTTGCCTTTATTTTTTTTTTTTTGGTCCACTCCTCTTCTTGGATTGAAACGTTAGTTTCCCTGGTCCCATTATTATTGGCTGCTGATGATTTGGAAACAAGCAACTCAGCAAACTTTTCTTCAATCTTTTGATATGCTTTCTTTTCACATACCTCCAGCTGTTTTTCAACGAGTTTTTCCCTTCCTCTTCCTTTTCTGCAGATGTCTTTAATAGCAATTTCTCGACCTTTTTCTCCAACTTGTCAATTCTCAAACAATTGTTGCATACGGAATCTATGAAGATTTTACCGCTTCCATACATACTACAGTTGATGCACTTAATCATTTCCTTGCTTTTGAGAACCATATTTGTAAGATAAATGCAAAATAAAACTTCCTCTACTCAAAATAAGATAAGAAAAAGTATATTGACTTATCTTTCCGAATAGAAACCTCTGAACGATAATATGAGCTAGAGATTTAAAAATTTAAACATACCTCCGAACTGATTACCAATGCATTCTATCAAATTTTCGGATCGATTGGACAAAATTTAAGAAATAAATATTTGTGATATTTTTGTCGAACTATTTATTGTCTATGCTAATATGCTCGTTGTTTACGTAACAGAATGTGGCCTACACAATCGATTATATAAAAACTAGAGATAGCCCGTCAAAAATGACGGATTTTTTAAAATCTCATTATGTATTATAGTGGTTTTGTCCGTCCCAAGCACGGATGTTTTAAAATTACGATGTACTTTGGATACATTTTATAAAAAAATAGTCAACAAAAACAAAATGACATTTGATAATCATACAAATTTTTTTTATATATTTAAGCAAATTTAATTAAATTTTTTATTGTGTTTAAATGTTTAATTTACTAACGTATTTCATATAAATTCAAAGGATGTGAAAATTAAAGAGTGCAATAATTAGTTATTAAAAAATTTCAGTATACACGACATTTCTTGTGAATTGACGGCCATCGTTGGGAAGTGGTCCTTGCTTCTGAGATTTTTTTAAATTTTATTATATAATATTTTTCGATTGCAGCGCCATTTCTTTTGATCTCTAGGACTGAGAGGTACAATTGCATAATACAATTACAGGTACAATTGCATAATGACCTTTATTACACGCCTGCGCGCAATAAATTCTTACGTGCACATCGATATCGTGTATACGACTAATTACGTAAGCGTGACAGAATCAGTGAGTGAGTGAGTGAGTGAGTGAGTGAGTGAGTGAGTGAGTGAGTGAGTGAGTGAGTGAGTGAGTGAGTGAGTGAGTGAGTGAGTGAGTGAGTGAGTGAGTGAGTGAGTGAGTGAGTGAGTGAGTGAGTGAGTGAGTGAGTGAGTGAGTGAGTGAGTGAGTGAGTGAGTGAGTGAGTGAGTGAGTGAGTGAGTGAGTGAGTGAGTGAGTGAGTGAGTGAGTGAGTGAGTGAGTGAGTGAGTGAGTGAGTGAGTGAGTGAGTGAGTGAGTGAGTGAGTGAGTGAGTGAGTGAGTGAGTGAGTGAGTGAGTGAGTGAGTGAGTGAGTGAGTGAGTGATGTGGGCTACTATAATATAGATGTTTTTGCTTCACTTGTTCGTGTTGTAATGATTGTTATACTTTTAACTGTTTGGTTTTATGGCACACCGACCAGCAGGGAGAACGCGTCGTAATGCTGCATCTTCAGCATTTTTATGTCATGTTTTTACTTTGTTTAAACTGTTGATTACGATTGAGCGTTCATTTACGAACCAGAAAACGATGAAGTCAGACTCTCTAACTTTTATGTTGATGAGCTTTTGGGTAGGCTACACTGTTGCTGTTTATGGTGGTAGATGGTAGTGGTTAAAAAATCATATACGAGATTAACACTAGACTTTTGAAGTGCTTTTGAGGAGATACGTTCACGGCATAGACGACTTGCTCTGTGTTCTCTATAATGATTTTTTGCGTACCGTGACGTAGTTACTGATACAATAATGTTTAATAATCAAATCGATGAACAAAACACAATGGCAAACTAAAAAACATGCAAAAACCGACGACAATGAAAACGAAACAAGAGACAAGCTATATATAGGCTTAGTCATAAAATTCCATGCCTTGGTACAGTACAAAGCTCGTATCTCTACGGCAGCGGTTCTCAACCTGTGGGTCGCGACCCCAACGGGGGTCGCCTGACGATTTTATAGGGGTCGCCTGAAATTTTCAGAAATTTTATTGTTTTAAAAAAACAGGCTTTCTAAACTTGAAACTTATCTGCTTCGCTCAAATAGCCGTGTACAATAGTACTAGACTATCCTTTCACACATCATACTTTGTGAAACAGGCTTTTTAAGCTTATTAGTTATCAAATCTGAATACAGGAGCAGACTTAATTCTGAAAATGATTTCTGTTGTGCTCTTGCAAAGACTACTTCCAACTTCCAGAATTTCTGACCTGGTGAGAATGAAGCAAGCACAGTCTTCTCACTGACAATTTAGCAATTTTATTTTGGAGCTGCAACATTCAAAACTTAAATTAAAATTAAACAATTTCATTTGCTTTTGAATTGTGAAAAATATTGTTGGAAAAATTGTGCTATATTTTTGGTAATAATAAGTTAAATTATAACTATTATATACAATTTATTATTAAGAATGCATGATGTCCAGAAATAATAGGTTAAAACTCTAAAATCCAAATTATATTTTAATGAACTAAAATTAAATGTATTGTAGAAGTATGAAGTATAAACTGTTAAGTGCAATAGTAATTGTTGTAACGATGCAGTGAGCCAGAGTGAGAGATGAACAACCCACTTAATTTTATTATTGGGGGTCGCCACGGCATGGGAAATTTTATCAAGGAGTCGCGGCACTAAAGAGGTTGAGAACCGCTGCTCTACGGCAAGCTGTCTGTAGGTCACATTAACATAATTAACTTGACCCCACCATATGGGCTATATCGTTTATAATGTCGCTATTCCAACACCCCCACTCGACATTTAAACCTTTAGTTATCAATATCGTTCATGAATAAACCGATCTGATAAATTATGTTACAAAACTTGTCCCTTGTAAGCGGTTTAGTCATGACGTCAGCAAGCATTTGATCACTAGCACAATATTCTAAGTTCATAACATCACGAACTAATCAAATGATTCTTTGCTTTGATTTGATTTGAATGCGCTTATATAGTAATAACTTCGCAAGCGAAGCATGTGACTATGTCAGCCAGTAGCAAATGAGGTCTAACTTGAAAACGTTTTGGAATGGTCTTCTATTTGATTGGATGATTTTGGAAAAACTGCCTACGAAAAAAAACTGTTAATGGGCGATATTGGGAAAAACAGCCAATGAAAAAACACATTTATTGGGTGATAGTGAAAAAAGCGCCTACGAAAAAAAACTATATTGGATGTTTTTGGAAATAACCGCCTACGAAAAACCCAATATTCATTAGATTTGATCGGAAAAAAGTCTACGAAAAAAACATTTAATGGGTGATAGTGAAAAAACCGCCTACGAAAAACACAATATTTAATGGATAGTATCGAAAAAACAGCCTACGAAAAAAACAACATATTTTGGGTGATAGTGAAAAAAAGCCTACGGAAAAACACAACCTTTAATGACTGATAATGAAAAAAACAGCCTACAAAAAACCCAACCTTCAATGGCTGATATTGGGAAAACCCGCCGATGTACTACTTCGGTGATTTATTTATTTTCAACTTGTTATATTGAAAGATGACGTACGATGCATTATATATATCCGCAGAGCGTTAAACTTTCGCGGCTATTAACTTTTTATTTAAACATTTTAGCAAAAAAGTGCCCTAACAAACCGTGTTCAGCATATCATAATACATAATACATAATACATAATACATAATACATAATACATAATACATAATACATAATACATAATACATAATACATAATACATAATACATAATACATAATACATAATACATAATACATAATACATAATACATAATACATAATACATAATACATAATACATAATACATAATACATAATACATAATACATAATACATAATACATAATACATAATACATAATACATAATACATAATACATAATACATAATACATAATACATAATACATAATACATAATACATAATACATAATACATAATACATAATACATAATACATAATACATAATACATAATACATAATACATAATACATAATACATAATACATAATACATAATACATAATACATAATACATAATACATAATACATAATACATAATACATAATACATAATACATAATACATAATACATAATACATAATACATAATACATAATACATAATACATAATACATAATACATAATACATAATACATAATACATAATACATAATACATAATACATAATACATAATACATAATACATAATACATAATACATAATACATAATACATAATACATAATACATAATACATAATACATATTACATCATTGCGCTTTTATGTTAGGAACCAGCACTTGACGCACGCTTCGCGCGCGAAGCGTGTGAGTTTTTACATATAAATATTCAAGGTAGTCGCACTGAAATCGCACTCTAAGCTCAAAAACAACACCAATGCGCTATTATAATAATAACTATACTCACGCTTTGCTATTATAGCCAGTAGCAGATGATTTTTTTACATGAACACGTTTTTGAATAATCCTCTCTTTGATTATACGTTTTGGAAAACTGCCTACGAAAAAAACCTTTAATTGGCGATATTGGATAAAACAGCCTACAAAAAAACCACATTTTATGGGTAATAGTGAAAAACCGCCTATATTGGATGTTTTTGGAAATAACCGCCTACGAAAAACACAATATTGATTGGATGGTATCGGAAAAAACAGCCTACGAAAAAAAACTGTAATGGCTATCACAGAAAAAAAACGCCTACTAAAAAACAACTTTTATTTGGTGATATTGGAAAAAGCCTACGAAAAAACCCAACTCTTAATGGCTGATAATTAAAAAACCGCCTACAAAAAACCCAACCTTCAATGGCTGATTTTGGGAAAACCCGCCGATGTACTACTTCGGTGATTTATTTATTTTCAATTTCTTTACGACGTATGCTCAAAATATATCCGCAAAGCGTCGAACTTTCCAATAATAGGTATAATATTAGCAAATTAGTTAATTTTCGTAAATAACAATATTATTAATAATTAAAATAAGAGGAATATTAATTGCAAAATAGTAAAATGTCGTTAATAATAATTTCATTAAATATATCCGCAAAGCGTAGAACTTTTCAATAATAGGAAATTAATCTAAATTAGTTAATTTTCGTAAATAATAATATTATTAATAATTAAAATAAGAGGAATAATAATTGCAAAATAGTAACATGTCGTTAATAATAATTTCATTAAATGTATCCGCAAAGCGTAGAACTTTCCAATAATAGGAATAATATTAGCAAATTAGTTGATTTTCTTTATTAGTAATATTATTAATAATTAAAATAATGGAATAATTAAATTTTTATATAATTATAATTGGGGAAAACACGCCGGCATTCTACTTCAAAGATTTATTTATTTTCAACTTGTTTATATTGAAAGATGACGTACGATGCATTATATATATATCCGCAAAGCGTAGAACTTTCGCGGCTAATAACTTTTTATTCAAACATTTTTAACATAAAGTGGCTTAACAAATTGTGTTCAGCGTCTCATAATCTATCAACGTGAGTTTTTTTGAAACCTGCAGATGCTAATCGGGTGACATAATACATAATACATAATACATACATCATTGCACTTTTATGTTAGGAACCAGCACTTGACGCACGCTTCGCGCGCGAAGCGTGTGAGTTTTTACATATTTATAGTAAAGGTAGTCGCACTCAAATCGCACTCTAAGATCAAAAACAACACCAATGCGCTATTATAGTAATAACTTTACGCACGCTTCGCAAGCGAAGCGTGTGACTATTTTAGCCAGTAGCTGATGAATTTTCACTTGAAAACGTCTTGGAAAGGTTTTCTATTTGATTGGATGATTTTAGAAAATCTGCCTACAACAAAAAACCTTTAATGGGTGGTATTAGAAAAAACAGCCTACGAAAAAACCCATATTTATTGGGTGATATTAGAAAAAACAGCCTACGAAAAAACCCATATTTATTGGATGATAGTGAAAAGACCGAATACGAAAAACAGAATATTAAATGGATGTGATCGGGAAAAACAGCCTACGAAAAAAACATTTATTGGGTGATCGGGAAAAAACGCAAACGAAAAACACATTATTAAATGGATAGTATCGAAAACAACAGCCTACGAAAAAAACACATTTATTGGGTGATAGGGAAAAAAGCCTAAGAAAAAAAACAACCTTTAATGGCTGATAATGAAAAAAACCAACTACAAAAAAAACCCAACCTTCAATTGCTGATATTGGAAAAACCCGCCGATGTACTACTTCGGTGATTTATTTATTTTCAACTTGTTTATATTGAGTTATGACGTATGCTTAAAATATATTCGCAAAGCGTTTTACTTTCCAATAATAGGAATATTATTAGCAAATTAGTTAATATTCCTAAATAATAATATTATTAATAATTAAAATAAGAGGAATAATAATTAACAAATAGAAATATGTCGTTAATAATATTTTTATTAAATATATCCGCAAAGTGTCGAACTTTCCAATAATAGGAATAATATTAGCAAAATAGATATTCTTCGTTAATAATAATTTCATTAAATATATCCGCAAAGCGTCGAACTTTCCAATAATCGGAATAATATTAGCAAAATAGTTAATCTTCGTTATTAATAATTAAAATAAGAAGATTAATAATTGCAAAATAGTAAATTGTCGTTAATAAAATTGGGAAAATCCCGCCGACTACTACATCGGTGAATTATTTATTTTCAACTTCTTTATATTGAAAGATGACGTTTGATGCATTATAGTAAAGTGAAATACATATCCGCATAGCGTTAAACTTTCGGGGCTAATAACTTTTTATTCAAACATTTTAGCAAAAAAGTGCCCTAACAAACCTTGTTCAGCGTCTCATAATCTATCAACGTGAGTTTTTTCAGACCTGCAGATGCTAATCGGGTGACATAATACATATTACATAATACATAATACATCATTGCGCTTTTATAGTAGGGAACCAGCACTCGACGCACGCTGTTTTTACATATTAATAGTAATGGTAGTCGCAGTCAAATCGCACTCTAAAATCTGTCTACAATAAAAAAAACCTTTAATGGGTGATATTGGAAAAAACAACCTACGAAAAAACCCAACCTTTAATGTCTGATAATGAAAAGAACCGCCTACAAAAATACCCGACCTTCAATATCTGATATTGGGAAAACCCGCCGGTGATTTATTTATTTTCAACGTGTTTATATTGAGTTATGACGTATGCTCAAAATATATCCGCAAAGCGTCGAACTTTCCAATAATAGGAATAATATTAGCAAATTAGTTAATTTTCGTAAATAATAATATTAATAATATTTACAATAAGAGGAATAATAATTGCAAAATAGTAAAATGTCGTTAATAATAATTATATTAAATGTATCCGCAAAGCGTCGAACTTTCCAAAAAAATGAATAATATTAGCAAATTAGTTAATTTTCGTAAATAATAATATTATTAATAGTTAAAATAAGAAGAATAATAATTGCAAATTAGTAAATTGTAGTTAATAATAATTTCATTAAATGTATCCGCAAAGCGTAGAACTTTCCAATAATAGGAATAATATTAGCAAATTAGTTAATTTTCGTTATTAATAATATTATTAATAATTAAAATAAGAGGAATAATAATTGCAAAATAGTAAATTGTCGTTAATAATATTTTACAAATTGTTTAAAATTGGGAAAATCCCGCCGACTACTACTTCGGTGATTTATTTATTTTCAACTTGTTTATATTGAAAAATGACGTTCGATCCATTATATATATCCGCAAAGCGTTAAACTTTCGCGGCTAATAACTTTTATTCAAACATTTTAACAAAAAAGTGCCTTAACAAACCGTGTTCAGCGTCTCATAATTTATCAACGTGAGTTTTTTCAGACCTGCAGATGCTAATCGGGTGACATAATACATAATACATATTACATCATTGCACTTTTATAGTAGGACCAGCACTTGACGCGCGAAGCGTGTGAGTTTTTTCAGCTAGTCGCAGATGATCTTTCACTTGGAAACGTTTTGGAATGGTCTTCTCTTTGAATGGCTAAATCTGAAAAAACAGTCTACGAAAAAAACAACCTTTAATGGCTGATATTGAAAAAACCGCCTACGAATAAAACAACCTCTATTTATTTTCAACTTGTTTATAATGTGTGATGACGTACGCTCAAAGTTGAGAAAACCCCGCTTCGGTGATTTGTTTATTTTCTACTTGTTTATATTTTGTGATGACGTAATCTCAAAATTATTGGGAAAACCCGCCTTCGGTGATTTGTTTATTTTCAACTTGTTTATACTGAGTGATGACGTTCGATGCATTATATATATATATATATATATATATATATATATATATATATATATATATATATATACGCAAAGCGTTAAACTTTCGCGGCTAATAACTTGTTATTTAAACATTTTAGCAAAAAAGTGTCCTAACAAACCGTGTTCAGCGTATCATAATCTATAAACGTGAGTTTTTTCAGACCTCTAGATGCTAATCGGGTGACATAATACATAAAACATCATTGCGCTTTTATGTTAGGACCACATTTATTGTGTGATAGTGGAAAACCCGACTACGAAAAACACAATACTAATTGGATTTGGTCGGAAAAAATTATAGTGAAAAAAAAGCCTAAGAAAAAACCCAAACTTTAATGGCTGATAGTGAAAAAAACAGCCTATAAAAAACCCCAACCTTCAATGGCTGATATTGGGAAAATCCGCCGATGTGCTACTTCGGTAATTTATTTATTTTTAACTTGTTTATATTGAGTTATGACGTATGCTCAAAATATATCCGCAAAGCGTCGAACTTTCCAATAATAGGAATAATATTAGCAAATTAGTTAATTGCCGATGACTGCTCTTCACCCGCTCACTGCGGTTCTTAATTCTGCTGCACGTCTTGTCGGTGGCATCTCTCGACGGGACCACATCACGCCTCTTCTCCGCCAACTACACTGGCTCCCCTACCGGAAAGAGTTACCTTAAAACTCTGCTTACTGGTTTACAATATCTTAACAAATCGTGCCCCTGACTATATAACACGGATGATAAGCCTGTGCTCCTCTCATTCTGGTCGTCAACATCTACGTTCGTCCACCTATGGTGACGCTGTCATCCCAAGAGCTCGTCGAAGATTCGGTAAACGAGCATTCGCAGTTGCCGGGGCCGGTGCATGGAACCAACTACCTAAATCTATCCGAAGTGCTGTTCTGAATGAGGACGTCATTTCAGCAAAACCTTAGGGGGGGGCAAGATGTTTTAGGGGCCCCCTCGGGGTCCTCTGCGCCTGGGCACAAAACACAAAATCTGCGCCCCCCTGCATAACATCTTTTGATTCTTTCTCCCAAAAAAAACCTGATGACCAGGGAGGGGGTAGTTGGAGTCACTTTTTAAAAAAAATTGAAACCCTTGTTTTATTTTTTCTCCCAAAAACCTGATGACCGGGGGAGGTCACATACCATAACATCTGAGTGATCATAAGAGCATTTCCAACTGTCTCTACGAACAAGGCTATAGCTATCAAAATCTGCTGTGAACGGTAATTAATATTGATGAACGAAAGAAGCTATAGTCATTTAATTCTGAAAAAGTTAGTATAATATGTATACACTGAACCCTCTTTCTGTCACCCCCATGATGTCGCCCGGGGCAGCTTGCTTACCCCCTTAGCCACGCCTCTTGGCCCAATAATGCAAGTATCTACTGAATTTTTATGAATAGGATATAGGCTAATAGTTCATATCTTTTTTTTTTGTTAACCTAAACAAGCTGGCATTTTAAATTAAGGTAATTCTAATATCGTTATTTGATAATAGTTTATCGTTCTTTATACTACGTGTTTTAAGACTCAAATATTAGTATATGTAATATATATCGAATTATCCTGTCGTGGATCATAATTTGATATTTTTTTATCCGGGTTGGGACTGGCCGCAAAAGTGTTCTTATTCGGTCTGCAGAGTGCAGAGAGGAAATCATCAGATTGCGGATTGAAGGAATTCAGGGATGCAAGAATATCACTATTTTCTGTAAATCGTGCGTTCAACTTAGACAAAATGCGATCGATGCATGCATACAAAATCTGTGACCTATCTCGTTCCATTTTGAACTGTTCATAACTGTTTTAACACCTCTCCATCTCAACGTTGATGATCAAGCTTCCTAGTTTCTTTAGCATCTCTTCTCTTTTTTAATTTCTATGGACAACCTACCTGGCCAGGCTATGAATAACGCTAACCATCTTTATAACCGGGACGGCATTTTTCTACATATGGCCGCATCCTATAATTACAAAAGCTTCTATTTTTCTCTTCTCAAATCTCACTAAAAACACCAAAAAATCATACAGGGGCCCAGATATAATAACAATTGGTTCACATAAAAGTCCGAAGCCCAGTCCCCCTAAATGATGTCCATGAGTTTTGAAAGTAACGGTCTGAAAGGTGCCCATATAATAACCATGGCCCACTTAAAAGTCAGGAGCCTACATAAAAGTCAGGAGCCTACATAAAAGTCAGGGAGGGCTACTTAACAGTCAGAGAAGGGCCATTCAAAAATCAGGAAAAGGCCAGTTAAAAGTAAAGAGGGACCCACTTGAGTGCCGGGGCCCACTTAAGTGCGGGGAACCAATTTAGTGTGGTGTCTCACGTGAAAACGGGGGTGGAAACCACTTAAGTGCGGTGGACCACTCAAGGGCGGGGAGCCCACTTAATTGCGGGAACCACTTTAATGCCGGGAAACCCACTGAAAAGTCCGGGAAGGGTCACTTAAGTAAGTAGGGGCCCACCTAGGTACCGGGAGCCCACTTAAGTGCGTGGAGCCCACATCAGTGCCGGGGCCCCTTGAGTGCGTAGGACTCACTTCAGTGCTGGGCTTTTTTAAGTGCGTGGGACCCACTTTAGTGCCGAGTGCCCCCTTAAGTACGTGGGGCCAACTTTAGTGCCGGGGGCCTACTGAAATGTCCGGGAAGGGCTATTTAAAAATCAGGAGGGGCCCACTAACTTATGTGCCGTGGAGCCCACATCAGTGCCGGGGCCCCTTGAGTGCGTAGGACTCACTTCAGTGCTGGGCTTTTTTAAGTGCGTGGGACCCACTTTAGTGCCGAGTGCCCCCTTAAGTACGTGGGGCCAACTTTAGTGCCGGGGGCCTACTGAAATGTCCGGGAAGGGCTATTTAAAAATCAGGAGGGGCCCACTAACTTATGTGCCGGGGGCCCACTTAAGCGCGGGAGACCACTTAAGCGCGGGAGACCACTTAAGGGCGGGGGCCCACTTAAGTGCGTTGAGCCCGCTTTAGGGATGGGGCCCACTTTACTGCGTGGGGCCCACCTTTAGTACCGGGGCCCTTAAGTATGTTAGGCTCACTGAAAATTCCGGAAGGGCTACTTAAAAATCCGGAGGGCCCACTAACTTAAGTGCGTGGGGCCCACTTTAGTGATGGGGCCCACTTAACTGCGTGGGGCTCACTTAAATGCGTGGGGCCCACTTAACTGCGTGGGGCTCACTTAACTGCGTGGGGCCCACTTAACTGCGTGGGGCCCACTTTAGTGCCGGGGGCCCACTGAAAACTCAGGGGGGGGGGCGATCGCCCCCCCCTGCCCTCCCCAATTGACGTCCCTGCTCTTCTCCACTCTTCTTTTCTGTTGAGCATTCTTTTGCTAAACACTCTTTTTCCTACTCTGGTCCCTTTCTCTGAAACTCTCTTCATACTTCAATTACTAAATCTACTTCTCTCACAGTTTTCCGTCGGGACTTAAAACTTATCTGTTTAATAAGTTCGTGCCCGAGCGCTATTGAACGCCAAGGAAATCGCGCTATAGAAATTTAATGGATTGATTGATTGCTTGCTTGCTTTCGGTCCATCCGATCGAGCTCGTATGAAATTTGGACTCGTGTATCTGTCCTAGCTTGAGGAACTATTAGCATATTCTTATCCTACACGGCTGCTTGAGCTTTCTCACCAAGATTTTTCTAATTCATTTTAAATTATTTTTATTAGCTCACACACGATTGAGTATTTAGATTAGTTGATGAAAGCAATATTTATCATACTTGTTGATTAGTATCCAGTTACTCTGCTATTATTTTTCAATCTTTTAGTACCTTTAGTCTATTTTATCATGATGATTCAGTGGACAATTTTCTAAAAATGAAAGAACGTCGATACCCTTTGTTACATTCATAATTTAAACGCTTTTTGTCTGCATTCAATATTAAATAAAAGTTAACTTTTTTAAACTGTTTTTTAACTAATATGATGAATGATGATTTACATGAATATGCAACATACAAATGTATATTGGGATGGTCATTTTTGTTTGAAGATTCTCTGGGTTTGAGTTGAGAAATCTTCGCCTCCCTCAACATTTTGCTGAATCCACGCCTCTGACTCAAAGATTGGCTTTGTGCAGTGGCGTACCGAGGGGGGGTCAGGGGGGACAGTTGTCCCCGGGCGCAGGGCTGGAGGGGGCGCAATATCAGTGACCAAATTTTTTAAATAATTAAAAAAAAATTTAAATTTGTTGAGGATCTTTTCAAAAGTTCACAAACTTTTTGAACAAGACGTTCATTTTGACTATTCTTTGTTATTATTATAGATATATATATATTATCATAGATATCTATGGTTATTATATACCATACCAACTATGTTAATGAACTACTAATCAATCATCAAAAAGAAAAGTTGTTTGGATTTTGCATTTCTTTTTTGAAGGAAAACAAATAAACAAAGTGAGTAGCAATGATTATTATTTTCTATTTATTAATATTGTATCTTATATAAAAAGTTTTCTTAATTCCAGATATGTTTGAAAAAAGGCCTAGTGGAGCTCAGCGAAGAAAAAGAAAGGCAGATGAAATAAGAGAAGCTAGTAAGTCCAGCAAACTACTGGAATGTTTTTTGAAGACATATGCCATGATTCAGTGCTAAAAGCAAAGGAAAGATGTGAGCTATGGGGTGTTGCTGTAGAAAGTAGAATCAGGCGACGGAGAAGGATGCCTGGAGAACTTGCCCGAGATGCAGGACTTTCGGCAGAAGAAGAAATTGTTCGGATCATGAAGAGCATTTTAGATCGACTTCAACAGGAGATGACAACAAGGTTTACTCGTCTCAAAGATCTGAATTTCAAATTCGGATTCTTACTTGATGTAGACAAACTTTTGAATGACAAAGATCTTGACAGTCTCCGTCATCATTATATTGAATTTGGAAATTTTTATGACTCGGATGTTGAAGGAATTGAGTTATTAAATGAAGTATGTGACTGCAGAATGCTCCTTGAGACCCGCCAGGATACTGCACCAAAGACTCCTACAGAACTCTTGTCGTTCATTGTTAGTTACGGAGAAGATGTTTTTCCAAATTTGCGTGTTGCTCTACAAATCCTTCTTACCATAGCTGTCTCGATTGCCAGCTGTGAGCGATCCTTCAGTAAATTAAAAATAATTCTTTCCTACCTTCGAGCATCCATGGGACAAGATAGACTCAGCGATCTGGCCCTAATGAATGTGGAGAGGGAAGTTCTTGAACAGATTGATTTTCATGATATAATTAACCAGTTTGCTGCAGTAAAAGCAAGAAAAATAAATTTTGTTTAAAACTCAGCTCAATATGCATATAGAAATTTAAATACCCTGAAGTGCATGTATATAGGCGCCAGAGACTGTAGTCTACATGCAAATACTGAGTACGACAGTTATTATATTTTATGTAGTTCGACAGATTTTATGTAGGGGGGCGCAGATTTTGTGTTTTGTCCCCGGGCGCAGAAGACACTAGGTACGCCACTGGCTTTGTGATTTGTTAATCGTCATACCAAATGCTAGGCGAATCGGAAATTAAATTCTTTTAAAACCGCACTGCCTTGCTTCCGACGTTGAAATTTCTTTGATGAAGCGTTCCAAGTGTAATAACGTGGCATTTCCGAGTAAAGCAACGTTTGTGCAAATGGATCGCTTTGGCAAATCGCAAAAAAACTCGTTAATGTTGTTGCTGGAGGTGTTTCAGCACGTTGAATAATATTCGACGCGTTAAAATAAACTCGTTGACCATTCTCCAGATGCACAGCCAAATGGACAACAGTGGGATGACGTTCGTGAAAAGAGAATGAGAATATACGCCAAATTGCCTCATTGCAGTTCACATATCTACCAATTTGATAGCGTCTAATCTCGTCATTATCTGAGCTTTGAATGCCAAAAACTGCCATATTGCTGCCTTTTTGTTACATATTTGCAGATGTACTTAATTGACTTTACAGAATTGCAATACTCAACATTGCAATGTGTCTTGAATGTTTTGGAAAGAAGTGGCGAATATGGAACAATCTAACTGTTGTCAACCACGAAATCGTTTCCTTTCACTTTCTTTGTGACAGTTTGACCGTTATCATCGGGTGATCGACGTCGATATAATGGATAGCCATCAGTGCCAGTGATGGTCTCTGTCGTAAATTTTCGTGGATAACGTTTGGAACACTTGCCGTCGACCATGCACGGTGATTGGCGGTTGATGGCGACACACGGTCCATGAATCATATTCATAACTACAACATCATGTAGGTCTGGATCGTTTTCGGGATCAGCAATCTCGGCATTTATGATATCATCTATTTGGTCAGGTCTAATTTTTTCAACTAACCAAATGAGAATGTGTGCATGAGGCAAGACACATTTTTGCCATTCGATTGAATACATCCAGCATCGAGTATCACCAAAAACGTGTTGCTTTACAATGTAGTTCATCAGCGACCGAATATTTTGTTTGAAGACACGTGCGGTGATGTCGTGCCGATCACTTGATGTTTGTCCGGGAAGCAGCATTTGAACAATTTCAATCCACTTTGGATTACAGGTGAAGGTAATGAATAGATCTGGCCGACCGTAATGACGAACATATGTCATTGCATCCTGCGCATGTTCATGCATATGACGCGGACTACCTATATAAGTAGCCGGTAGAATAGTTAATCGACCAATGTTAGCTGCATCTCCTTCGGTGCTCTTGTCTTCGAGAAGCACGAAGCCGGGCCATACTAACGCGGCGCCTTTCTCGCGCTAATTCCAGTTCTTCCGCGGTGGATTGGTTAACATTGTTCCGATGCCTAATTGCCTGACGGCTATTTTGGGAAAGATTAGATCTTCTGGGTCGCGGCATTGTTATAATATAATATTGACAGAACAGCATTGACACTTTGTTAATGCCAAATGGAAAACGGAAAATGCGAAACTAAAAATCATATATCTATGCTAAAAATATCTTTTATATTTTTATGGCCCATAAACAATTATTTTATTTTATATTTTAATTGAAAAAGATATTTACTTAATTTTTTCTGTGAGATTTTCAATTGTAAACAATGAAATAGTCAGAAAATTTAATAACATGCGCTCTACCCCATTTGAGCATAAATCTCATGTCGCGGAAAATTAAACATATGTATATCTCGATAACTCAAACTCCAAATTAAAAATTTATTTTGTCCGTAAGACTAAATAGAGGGTGCTCTACAACTTTGCCATTTGAAGTTTTTTTCTAGGACTCACTGTTAAGGCTGTATAGTTACCGGGGTACATACTGCGGTCCCCATGGGCCACTCCATCATTCAATGTCAATTTTTTTTAGTTATTCTGTTAATAGGAGCTGAGAGAAATACAATAAATCAAAAATCTCTAAAATCAGTTCAGCCGTTCTTGAGTTATAAGTGTCGTAACACAAACCCGACTTCCTTTTATATATATAGATAGTCAACAAAAACAAAATGACATTTGATAACCATAAATTTTTTTCATATATAAGCAAATTTTTTATTGTGTTTACATTTTCAATTTACTAACGTATTTCATATAAATTCAAAGGATGAGAAAATTAAAGAGTGTAATAAATAAATAATTAGTTATTAAAGAATTCCAGAATACACGACATTTCTTGTGAATTGACGGCCATGGTTGAGAAGTGGTTCTTGCTTCTGAGATTTTTTAAATCTCACTATATAATATTTTTCGATTGCAGCGCCACTTCTTTTGATCTCTAGGATTGAGAGTGTATATAGCAGGGATTTATAGAATTCCATGGTATATAGGTACAATTGCATAATAACTTTTATTACACGCCTGTGCGCAATAAATTCTTACGTGCACATCGATATCGTCTATACAAGGATATCTAGATATAACAACTGGATCCACAACTTACTCCAGTAGGCCTAGACAGTTCAGCCAATTACGTCATAGTTACATCAAAATTTGTAAAAGTATGATATAACTACTATGCTTTTGTAGTTTGTTACATTAATTTATTTATAATTATGATATAAGAAGCGCTACTAGAGTAGGTTGTGGATCCAGTTGTTATATCAAGATATCCTTGGTCTATACATGGAACTCTATATACATACTGGAATGGAAGCTCAAAATGCGCACGTACAAGTTGATACCGCTCGTTGCGTGTGCGTTGCGTGTGCGCTGCAGCTAGTAGCCTGTACCAACCATTAATAACACGAAAGTGGTAGTCAAATCTCATATTTATTAGATACCAAAAACATTTAGCACATTATTTAAACGAAAGAAAACTAATATATACAAAGATATAAAAACAAATAGCAGCAAGAGATGATAAAAAAAGCATTATTTTGAACTTTACAACAACTATTTGATGATTTAATAATAATAATAATATATTATTTATTATTGGAAGATATTTACACAAATAGAAGCAGATGGCAGAAATGTATAATCTAAATTTAAATCAACAGTTTGTTAATTTGTCAATTTTTCTCTTTCTTGAAAAATTTCTTGTGTTGCTATCAGCTTTGTTTGAAAAGTCTTTAATCAAGTTCTTGGCAACGCAATTGAAAAATCTTGCTGAAATTAAATTTTTCAGATCATGGCCTTTTGTACACAAACCCACATCAATTTGACTGAGTCTGCTGCCATCCATATACAAAGACCTGTCAATGATCTTGCAAAAAAGTAGACGTTGTGATGGAGAAGTGAGAAAACAATTCATGAGGTTCTTGGACAACTTTATTTCTTCGAAGACCTGCCAACAGTGAACCATAATCAGAAATGTATATTCTGAAGGACGGGTCAAACCTCCACGATTGATTTCTTCAAAAAAATCAGAGGATCTGTGTTCTATTGAATTATCAAGTTCGAGAGGTTCCAGATGTCGTTCTTCAAGAATATCTGAACAATCGTTACATTTTTTGAGGCGTACTATTGCTCTTGCTATGTAACCCCCAACATAGTAAATAATATTAGCATCACTCGATGTTGGAATTTTATCAAACTGAAGTGATTCAGCAATAAAGTCGGCAGTAGTGTTTTCAGAGTCTGTGACATGTGTCACTATGTTTGTCTGTTCTTCTAAGGCAGAGTCCATATCAGATAACGATACTTTAGAATATTTAAGTAGTGACAAAGCACGAATTTTTTTATCGCTGTCAAGAACTTGTTTCATAGAAATAAAGTAGTTTGCTCCGGACAATTGACGAAGCCATCCAAACCGAGACTCTAACGAGTCGGACTGAAGTTGACCAAGCAAGACAAACTTAAATCCACGCTTTTCTAATAGATATGATGAACATTCAGCAAGTGCAGAACATGACGGAGCTTCAGGTATGACAAATTGCTCAACCCATCGACATGGTTGAGACGTTTGGTGACTTTTGACAATGTCTTTTTTGATGGAAGGCTCAAGACATTTTCATCTAAAAGTACATCATAGGCGGCTGGACTGGCAGCCAATAATAAGTAAGAAAAAACAATAAGATTCGGTGAGTAATGTCGACTGTACTTATTTATTGAGAACAGCATGAGTTGCTCAACAAGAAAGCTGATCTGTCGATATTCATTGCATTCTGTATCATCGAAGCACTGAAGGGCACTCTGAAGACACTCTGTAGCAGTTATAATGTGAACCTCTTTAGTTGCTGATGCTGGATTATCAGGCCAGTTTTTTATATATGCCATTAAATTAATAAGTTGTGACATAGCCTGCAAGTTTTTTAAAATGAGATGTCTGTATTGTGATGCCGGAAGGATCTTATCTTTGATTCGTACAACCAAACTATGGTTGTTGCTAATAACAATACTGGCTGAAATTTGTGGCAAGTCTCTCTCAAGAACTACCATGTAAACAATAAGTTTATCTTCAACTATGTCAACTTTAAACCCTCTAGGTGCAGTTTTATCACTCATCAGTTTTTCTGCAATTGATCGAATTGTTAAACTTGAGAGGTCATCTTCAGCCAGAAATAAGTTATTTTGAGCATCTAGTTTTTCAGCTTCAATTTCACGTCGAACAGAAGCTGTGGATTTACTTGTTGTTCTATGACTAATTTCTTTGGTGAGGTAATTGGGGGCATTTAGGAACTTTGATGGCACAGTGCTTCTCTTCAGACGTCTATGTTTCAGGTTCTGATCTTTACATTTTTTCTTCCTTCTTAACAATGTATCTGTTCTCTCATATTCAAAATCATCGGGATGAAAATGCAAAGAACACAGTCTTGAAAATCAAGATGGAACCCAATCTTGTCTGGGATTAGCACGTACCCATTTGGCTAAAAGTTCTTTGTCATTCCACGGAACCAAATGAAAACTTACTTTTTCGTCACTTTCTTGATTTTTCTGACTATCATACCCGCTTCTGCAACCATAAGCAGCACATCGAACCATTATCGCTACAAGGTGGTTGATGACGATTGATGATATTATATTATATTCCCTTATTCAGTAAAACCTATTTGCTAAGCTTATTTTTTAGGGCAATAGCATATTTATATAAATGATAAAAAAATAATTATACGGCCAGTAATCCATATGTAAAGCTCGATATCACGATAATTATACGGTCAGTAATCCAAATGTAAAGCGATTAAAACAGATAAAAAATATATAATTATTTGAATGTAATCCAGTACTAATCCAATAAAAATACTGTATAATATATAACGTGTGTGAAGTTAGCCTCGAGGCTGGCAATGCTAATTAAAAAAAAAAAAAAATTGCTTGCACTGGGGCTGTGCTATACATTGTTGGATGGGGTATAAAAAATGAAATCGAATGGTATATTTGGATTGTCTTCGGTTCAACAAATAAAAAAGTTATAAGCGAAAAACGACGATTTTCCGCCGAAAATTGCATAAAATCAACATTGGCTCTTCTTTGAGAAAATCGATCTTTTTTTAAACTTCTGCACTGGGTATATCCGAGACGCTTGTTTTTAGATAATTCAATATCAAATCCAACAATATAACTTTCGCTTCTCAAAGTTAATAAATAAAAAAGTTATCGAATAAAACGTCGGACCGTATACCAAAGAAACCGAGAAAGCGAAACATAAACAGACGCTGCGATTGGATAATCGAGTCTAGCTCACTGTGGCTAATTATGCAAAATATTAAAATATGCAAAGTCGCAACTCGTTAACACGTTCAAATTTTATTTTTAAGAAACCTTTATTTAACTTAAATAATAAATATATATATATATATAAATATATAGTAGCCAAATTTTTTTTATTGTTTTTCTCGCTCCCGTTTCCTTCCCCGGTCGTTTTCACGATCCCGGTCGTTTTCACGATCCCGGTCACTCTCACGATCCCGGTCGCTCTCACGATCCCGGTCGCTTTCCCGATTTTTAAGAAAATATATTGAAGTTTACGATTAAAAATTTTTATTAATGAAAATGTTTGTAAAAAAAATATCTATTTAATAAAATCTAAGCATAGCATGCAAGTGAAGTGTTTCGTTTTGAACTCTTCCTTCGAATACATTAAAAATGTGCATTTTTGGTGAACCCACCTTCTACATTTTTCACACTCCACCCAGTCCCCACCTGCACCCTCTCCACCGGTCCCGCATTACAAACAATAATTTGTCATGCTGTCCGATGCCAGCATGATTTCTTTTAGCCACTCTTTCCTTTCACTATCGGGATTAAAAGAACCACTCAGATCTTCTCCACGATCAAGCTTCTATTAAAAACACCCACAAAAATACCACAATTATAGGCATCTTTTTGATACTTAGTCACGGGTGGCTTTTTAATGATTAAACGTGGATTTATAAAAAAAAAAGCATTATTTTTCATCTTATGTAAAGTAGATACAAATTTAGTAAAATTAATTACAAATCGTATATCTTCCGGTTTTTCTCCATATGGATTATAAAAAGAAATAGAATTGTCCTGGTTATCATAAATTTTTAATCGTAAACTTCAATATATTTTCTTAAAAATCGGGAAAGCGACCGGGATCGTGAGAGCGACCGGGATCGTGAGAGTGACCGGGATCGTGAGAGTGACCGGGATCGTGAAAACGACCGGGATCGTGAAAACGACCGGGATCGTGAAAACGACCGGGATCGTGAAAACGACCGGGATCGTGAAAACGACCGGGGAAGGAAACGGGAGCGAGAAAAACAATAAAAAAAATTTGGCTACTATATATTTATATATATATATATTTATTATTTAAGTTAAATAAAGGTTTCTTAAAAATAAAATTTGAACGTGTTAACGAGTTGCGACTTTGCATATTTGAATATTTTGCATAATTAGCCACAGTGAGCTAGACTCGATTGTCCAATCGCAGCGTCTGTTTATGTTTCGCTTTCTCGGTTTCTTTGGTATACGGTCCGACGTTTTATTCGATAACTTTTTTATTTATTAACTTTGAGAAGCGAAAGTTATATTGTTGGATTTGATATTGAATTATCTAAAAACAAGCGTCTCGGATATACCCAGTGCAGAAGTTTAAAAAAAGATCGATTTTCTCAAAGAAGAGCCAATGTTGATTTTATGCAATTTTCGGCGGAAAATCGTCGTTTTTCGCTTATAACTTTTTTATTTGTTGAACCGAAGACAATCCAAATATACCATTCGATTTCATTTTTTATACCCCATCCAACAATGTATAGCATAGCCCCAGTGCAAGCAATTTTTTTTTTTTTAATTAGCATTGCCAGCCTCGAGGCTAACTTCACACGCATAATATATATGAATAATACGAGTCACAAACGATAAATTTTCACAACACAGCAAGCACGCGCTCGATATCACAACAAATAAGAAATAGCTCGGTTAGCTGTTAGGCATCATGTTGCACGGGCTGACGCGCAGCTAGTGCTTGGTTTCCATTCCAGTATTATATACTGGAGTTAAGCTGGCAGACTCGATTAGTATGGGATTAGGTAGAGTGAATGTATGGGTGAAGCTAGCAGACTCGGAAACAAAATTCACTTTAATAAAAAAAAAACCATCGGTAATAAAAGATATAGGTCTGTTAAGTTATAATATGCACTCAAAATCAATACACCCACAGAAATTCCGAAGAAATCGAGTTGGTTCTAAATGTAAACAATAGATAGCCTGAGGCGCACGGCGGATGGCATACTCAGAGCATTCTATAGCGATTAGGTGAAGCGCTATATCTCAGTAACTATCCACTATTAAGCAATAATTTAAAGTGTCACACAATCATCTAATGGTCTTTTAATTAACATCTAAAAATCTTTACCAAACCCCTAAGTTTAATATTTAATAAGTCGTCAGGAAAAGACGCGAATTGCACTGATATGTTATATAGTAGAATTGAGAAAAATACTCCTTACGTCAACGGCTATATCTCAGTAACTATCCACTATTAAGCAATCATTTAAAGTGTCACACATTCATCTAATGGTCTTTTAATGAATATCTAAAAATCTTTACCAAACCCCTAAGTTTAATATTTAATAAGTCGTCAGGAAAAGACGCGAATTGCACTGATATGTTATATAGTAGAATTGAGAAAAATACTTCTTACGTCAACGGCTATATCTCAGTAACTATCCACTATTAAGCAATCATTAAAAGTGTCACACATTCATCTAATGGTCTTTTAATGAATATCTAAAAATCTTTACCAAACCCCTAAGTTTAATATTTAATAAGTCGTCAGGAAAAGACGCGAATTGCACTGATATGTTATATAGTAGAATTGAGAAAAATACTTCTTACGTCAACGGCTATATCTCAGTAACTATCCACTATTAAGCAATCATTAAAAGTGTCACACATTCATCTAATGGTCTTTTAATGAATATCTAAAAATCTTTACCAAACCCCTAAGTTTAATATTTAATAAGTCGTCACGAAAATACGCGAATTGCACTGATATGTTATATAGTAGAATTGAGAAAAATACTCTTATTCGCGTCTTTTCGTGACTCCTTATTAAATATTAAACTTATGGGTTTGGTAAAGATTTTTAGATATTAATTAAAAGACTATTAGATAATTGTGTGACACTTTAAATTATGGCTTAATAGTGGATAGTTACTGAGATATAGCCGTTGACGTAAGGAGTATTTTTCTCAATTCTACTATATAACATATCAGTGCAATTCGCGTCTTTTCCTGACGACTTATTAAATATTAAACTTAGGGGTTTGGTAAAGATTTTTAGATATTCATTAAAAGACCATTAGATGAATGTGTGACACTTTAAATTATTGCTTAATAGTGGATAGTTACTGAGATATAGCCGTTGACGTAAGGAGTATTTTTCTCAATTCTACTATATAACATATCAGTGCAATTCGCGTCTTTTCCTGACGACTTATTAAATATTAAACTTAGGGGTTTGGTAAAGATTTTTAGATGTTAATTAAAAGACCATTAGATGATTGTGTGACACTTTAAATTATTGCTTAATAGTGGATAGTTACTGAGATATAGCGCTTCACGTAATCGCTATAGAATGCTCTGAGTATGCCATCCGCCGTGCGCCTCAGGCTATCTATTGTTTACATTTAGAACCAACTCGATTTCTTCGGAATTTCTCTGGGTGTATTGATTTTGAGTGCATATTATAACTTAACAGACCTATATCTTTTATTACCGATGGTTTTTTTTTTATTAAAGTGAATTTTGTTTCCGAGTCTGCTAGCTTCACCCATACATTCACTCTACCTAATCCCATACTAATCGAGTCTGCCAGCTTAACTCCAGTATGTATATAGAGTTCCATGGTCTATACGACTAATTACGTAAGCATGACAGAATCAATGAGTGAGTGAGTGAGTGGGTGACGAGGGATTTTATAATATAGATCATCGACCAACTGCGCTTCGTCCGGACTTGTTGGTCCCTCCACTCCGCAGACGACAATATCTGAGTTTTCATTTCTCTCCATTGGCCTCCGTGGTTTCCCTTCTAACTTCCTCAGCGGTGATGCTCCTTCTGTCATAACCCATGTATGTTGACATCTGATCGAGGCAGTGATATTTCAGTTACAACTTTTCAGTTACAGTTACAGTTAAAGTTACAACATTTTTCAGTTTCATTTATTTTATTTTCACTTATTTACTTTTAAGTTAAAGTTACTGTTAACTGTAGATTCTATACACAGCCAAAAAAAAAATTTTTTTATTTATTTACAAAATGGTAAAACTTCGAGTTCATTAAAAAAAACACGAGTTTCTAGATTCTTGGAGAGCCTGTTTCTTTTTCCTGCAGTCATATCACTGCAAACCGAGAAGATGCGTTCCACATATGCTTCTGAAGCAGGTGCAGAGATAAGGTCTTTAGCGAAGGCCGCTATTAGAGGATACACTGTCTCTAATCCAGTTTGATTAGCAGCTAATCTTTTTGAAGCCCCAAGATAAGCATTAAGTTTTTCCTCAACAGAACTTCCGTGCCTAGATTGCTTGCTCGGAGAACTGGAAGCTTCAATTTCTTGGGTAAGCCTCTTAAATCTTTTTAAAGGAGGTTGGCACAATTCATCAGAAGACGATTGCAACAGCACTATCAACTATCAATAATATAGACTGGTAGATCTAGCAGTTTTTCGAGGCAATATCGGAAATTTTAATAGACAAGCCAATTTTTATACCATTCAATAGAGAATATGTTGTAGAATGTCTGTATGAAGATACCACGAATGAGCAGTTATGGTACTCTAGTTATTAATGATTTTAGGCGTACTCTTTTGTCTCATTACGTAAGACAATGTCGCGTTACGCGCAGTAACATATTTACTCGCTCATCCAATAAGAATTCAATAAAGGCTCGTTTTCTATGCTATATTTGCGTTGTCTTTGTATTCATTTTGCATGGCCGGTTTTATCGCGTTTGAATTCGATTTCTCTTCAATATCTTAATTTATTATTTAAGCCTTCGATTTTGATTTGGACGATTTTGGATTCTTGGCAGCGTTTTTTTTAATTTCCTATTCATTTATATAGTTGTATAATTGTATAGTTTGTATAGCATAGTACATAGTTTTTTCTTCGGTCAATCTTGTCTTGTCTTTTGTCAGTCATTCTGGTATTTTTTTTATTTTCTTTTATTCGTGTTATTACGTCTGTTAAGTTTGGTTATGGCATATATATAGAATAGAAACTATTCTATATATATGGGTTATGGTAAGTTTGGGTAATCATGTAGAATAGGTCCAGAAATTATTTTCGGTGTTTTTAATTATTTTCCCGCAATAATAATTATATATTTGTATAGCATAGTACATAGTTTTTTCTTCGGTCAATCTTGTCTTGTCTTTTGTCAGTCATTCTGGTATTTTTTTATTTTCTTTTATTCGTGTTATTACGTCTGTTAAGTTTGGTTATGGCATATATATAGAATAGAAACTATTCTATATATATGGGTTATGGTAAGTTTGGGTAATCATGTAGAATAGGTCCAGAAATTATTTTCGGTGTTTTTAATTATTTTCCCGCAATAATAATTATATATTTGTAATCACAATAATAACTCCAATTTAATGATCCAAGCAGTTTATTAATTTTGATAATAAAATTTTCTCGGAAAACTCACGAAACGCGCAAGAGAACAGCAACAAAAACTATGAATAGCGAAGTCAAACAGAAATTACTATTTAGTCAGAACGTAGAAAATTTTGTTGCATTGGAAGTGTGAAAAAATCCTAGCAAGCATAGAATATTCAGATTAGGTGTAAAATAGTAATAAGAACTTAGCATTCTAAATTCTATTAAAATCGGAGTTGTATGTCGTGAGTTATACGGCATTTAGTTTGATGGGCGATAGTTAGTAAAATTAGTGTCCTTCGCTTCTGTGCTTGGCGACTAGTATACCAGATTAGGTCTATTTGAAAGATAAATAACACAAATTAAAAAATATCAAACGAAATAATTTTTTAGAAAATTGCTATTTTCTTTTCCGTTCTCACTGGAAGTTTGCTACATTTTTTGTCGAGTGGTTACTTTAATGGTGCAGAAGTGTAGAACATGTATGTATGAAGAGGACTGAGATATCTTCTTCTGTAATTTCTGAGGAAACAGAAATAAATTCAGATTTTTTTAAAATGTTCATTTTGTAAGCAAGAAACATCTGAACACACTGCTGAAATTGTAAGAGCCTTGCCCACTGTATTTAAAAAACTGGAGGTTACCGGTTGTTGTGATTTGGTAATTTATATTAATGTGCACTACAACAAACATGTAATTAAATTGCATTTGTCGTGCCGCATGGCTCTGCAAAGAAGCAATGCTGCGGATGATGAGGTGTGCAGAGCTGGTTCTAGCCTGTTGGTCAGTCTGTATGGCGGGAAAGTAGAAGAAAGATTGGCTGATTTACGGCATGAGTCATATTTCAAATTGGTTCTGTCGTCGTTTTGAACCAGAAAGGCTGCCACTATCAGAATGTGCTGCTCACCTGCATGTCCGACGCGTTCATTTGCATGCTGTGATTTGGGGGACTCTGGACAAAGTAGTCTTGAAGGCAACCAACTGGGGCTGGGAATCAGTTGAAAGCTGCTTAAAACCCGTGAAAATAGTGGGTGACATTGCACCTCAGTCAGTCCTAAAGTTTGTTCGATGCTATTGTAATGGAAACTGCTCATCCAAGTGTGTTCATGTCTGCGAAACAATATGCACTGTGTTTCTGTGTGCAGAAATTGTCATGGAACGGATTGATCAAATGGCGGTGTAACAGCTGATGAAACAAATAATATAAGCAGTGACAGTGAAGAAGAATCTTGTGGCACAGAACATGTGGTTGAGAGCAATGATCCACAGTTTTTTTTTATGAAGACATTGATTTCTTCTATGTGGAAGAAATTTAATATTTCTTGCTGCTTTCGAACTTAGACAGCAATTTTAGTTTTTGACGTTTTGATTGTAGTTATTTGATATTCTGGTCTGACTTTTTCATGATCTCACTGAAAGCATTTATTAGTTGTGGTTATAGTATCATTCAAACTGGAGATCTGAATGTTTGATAACAGCTTCATTTATGCTGGCTTAATTTTGGTTTTTGAAATTTTGAGGGCAAACGAGCTAGTCAATTAGTCCTAAATAAAGAAACGAACAGTTGCAGTTAAGCCGGACTTGGAATTTAATTAAACATACCACCACCTGACAGTTGCGGTTTAACCGAGCTGAAGGGTAAACTAACTAGTCATTTGTGTGTATGTGTTTTATATTTTATGTATGTGTTTTAATTTTTTTTAAAGCTAGATGTGTGCACATGTTAAATTTATGATTTTCTTAATGTGTTTCAAAATATTCCAGCAAACCTAGAGGTGTGTGTATATTTAGATGTAAATATGTACATATGCTGATACGTTTCTTGTTTGTATGTTGTTTGTATATTAGGTGGTGAGTACGAGTCAGCCTTCACGTGGCACTCCCTGTGATTAACCAGGCATAAGCCAATAAATTGGGCAACCAGGTGAAACCAATGACTCAAAATATCAATATTTTCTAATTTATACAAATGATTATTTACAATATGCTGGATGTTTACAATCAAGAATCTAAGAATAATGTCTTGCAATTTCCAGGGCAGGAAATAAAAATAGTTATTTTTAGTGTTTCTGTTGTTTTTCTGTTTGTTTTTTTTTATTATATGTTGAAATTTGAAATTAATTATAGATGCATAATGTGAATAAACATATTCTGGAACTAGTTTGTATTTGATTGTTGTTCATAGGTTCAATTTTGGCAGTAATGACTTTTTTAAACCATAAAAAGCCATTTTCCAAAATGGCTGATATCGCAAAATTCATAATCAAGATCAAATTATACCAGTGGATCTATGTACTACTGGACTAGCTTTAAAAGGCCCTCATTACCAATGTCATCCAGCCCATGGGGAGAAGGGTCTATAAATTTTTGTGGTTTTTCAACTTTTTCTTCAAAAATTGTATTAAAAAATTTTTTTTGAAAATTATTTAAGTAAAACTGCTTTAAGACTATTAAAGTCAAGTTGTAACATTGTTATAAATAATTGTTTTGGAAAGATATTTTCGAATTGTCGGCCATCTTGTTATTTTGTTATCCTACACTCCCCCGCATTGTTATACAGTTATAGAATTCCGTTTTTCATATTCTCCTAATTCATACCTTTCCAACGATATATAATAAGTGCTTGCTAGGATTTTTTCACGGTTAAATTTATTTCTTGCTGACTAATTTATAGCGCAGAAAAGAAATATTTACAGCGCTAAAAACCTTTTATACAAACCTTTTGTATTGTAGTTAGCACATTTTTTAATCTAAATGTAACTAATATCGCAATGGAGTGCGTTGTGTGTAAATCTGCTACTGAAGACAAACTTAAAATAATCTAAATATTGAAACAAGATGGGAAAACTTCTCTATTGAATTCTGCAACTGTAATTGGAGATACAATTTTAATTGACAGTTTAACTCTATAAATGATGTTTGTATACATAAGTAAATAACAAAGCCAAGAAAAATAATCAGCCCAAACCTTGTGTTAGTTTTAGTTCTAGTAGCTAGCTGATCTAGCTCCAATAAAAAGAATTTAAGATCTAAGTTTTCCACACAATAAACAATTATTCCAGCCAAATATAAAGTAGTTCAAAAATTATTCCTGGAAAGCTACCTCAACTGAAAATGCATGATTTGAAAACTCATTTTCAGGAAATGAAATTGAAGTATTTCTTAGACAATGACAGATGGAGCTGGGAAAAATAGATTTTAAGTTGTGTCTCATTAATACTGACATAGAGGCAGCACCTGATAGCCCAAATAGCCTAATTATTGTATAAGTGGTAAATGTGAAATTTTAAAAAAAAGCCCATGCTCTTTTAAAAGTTGTTCATGTTTTAAATATGAGCTACATTGTATCTGCCTGTAAATATTGCTATGGTAAAGTTTGTAATAAATCTCTTCATACTGATAATCTTGAAGTAGATATGTTTAAGGGCAATATATGTGAAGGCCTGTATGAAAAAAACTGTTAAAATCGATGAGATACTATTTTAGTTAGGCTTGCCCAAAATCAGTCTTTGTTGTTGGATGTATTTATTCTTTAAATTGGCAAAAAATTTGATGCTCTTAAAACAGTTTTGAAGGTTCTTGTATAAGCTTGTAAATGTTGCTGTGACAAAGTTTAAGATAACTGACTTTATATTAGTGGTCTTGTAAATAATATCTATAATAGTAAAATATGTGTAAATGTCAGAGTTGGCCAATGTGAGCAGTTATTACATTTTTATTTAAAGTGATATATAGAAACTTATCAAGTTCTTGAGAAAATGTCTTCTTTGTTCTGCAGGGTTTTGATGGTTATTAATAACTTATTAAAATAGCTCTTGTATCTTTCCTCCAGTTACACGTCTATTATTGTTGTAACAAGTTCTTCTGCACATGGGGATATTGCTAAGCATTGTCTCAATGTCAAAACTGTTTGCTTGTGTGTTATAATAAACAGCAAACAATTTGACTATGATATGATGTGCATTATTTATCTACAAAATCCTCATAATCTACACTTCCCAGTTTACTTCAGCCAGCACGACAAAAGTTGTTAACAGTGTCTCTGAATTGAATTAAAATTTGACAATGTTTAAAGTGGTGTTAGTCAGTGTTGTTATAACTGTCTCTGAATTGAATTAAAATTTGACAATGTTTAAAGTGGTGTTAGTCAGTGTTTAGTGTTTAGAAGGTCTCTTCGGAAGCATTTAAGTGTCACAGCCAATGTAACAGCAGCTGGCAAACCATTCTCAGTCTGGCAACCCTGAACCTTCTGTCTACAGCACTCTTGATATGTGTGGTGGACACAAGAAGTAAAGTCATGGATGAAGATCTGAGTCTTCTGCTCGACTGAATTGTGCTCAATATAATAATTTTTGAAGCTAGATAACAGTTATTATTATAATTATTTAATAAGTTGAAACTTATACTTTGTTTTTAGAATTAAAATGTATGTTGTTCTAAAAACCAGTGTTTAATAAATTTCTTGTTTTTAAGATGTCTTCCTTTAAAAAGTGGTCAAAAGCATGGTCTTCCTTTAAAAAGTGGTACGATTCCCATAACCGGCACCCCTTCAGCTATTTTCAAATAAGGTTGTGTTTTCAGGTTGCATTGCTTTTTAAATACTGGAGAATTTCGAAAACGTAGACTAGTTGAGTGTACATAATTGTTTATACATAGGAGTTAAACTAGTTTAAAGGCAGTTTAAGTCTGTTTAAGCCTTAAGCCTTTAAGCATTTGATAATCAACAACATTCTTCGTGCAGCTCCATAAGCAAACGGAAAATAAAAATTTCGTTAAAAAAACATAGAAATAAATAACTAAACTGTTTTATGAGCATTTGAGCGTAAAAAGTTTAAATTTCGTGGAGATAATTTGTAAATTAAGCGTCACTTTTTACCCAGAAATAGAAAAAGCTGGCTTTTGATTGGTTGGCGTTAATAAACAGATTCGCGAGTTTTGAGCAACTTCTTTTGCTAATAACTTTTTTTAGGGACCGATCTGTGTCTGGTATCTCTTTCCAGCTCTTAGTTATAATAAATACTATAGTTTAATGTACTTTTTGGCTTGTCTATTAAAATTTCCGTATCAAAAGCTAAATCTACCAGACTAATAATAAAAGGCCGCGAATAACTAAACAGCACCATATATACTATTTGTTAGGTAACACCAAAGAACTCGATTTTTATCTTATCTTTTTATTTCTTGGGTAAGCCTCTTAAATCTTTTTAAAGGAGGTTGGCACAATTCAACAGCGCTATCAACCATCAATAATAACAAAAGGCCGCGAATAACTAAACAGCACCATATATATGTTAGGTAACACCAAAGAACTCGATTTTTATCTTTAGATAAAAAAATAAATCTAATAATTAATTTATTTAGAAAAAAATTACATTAAAAATATTTTTCAGTTATTAATTATTTTTGTATTATTTAACTGAATTTATTATTCAGTTACTATTACAGTTAGAGTTATTCGCCGTGTTTCAGTTACTATTACTATTACACTTAACTGACTATTATTTTCCGATTTCAGTTAGTGTTACAGTTAACTTGAATATCACTAGATCGAGGTATGACATTCATAAGTTACTACTCCTACGTTCGATCTATTCAGCTTGTATATATTTGCCAGTTCATACTGTCTCATACGTAGGCAATGACCAGTGAAAGACATCTGTCGATGACGGATCAATGTGCTGATAGGAGCTGATTGTACCCTGTCGTACAGGTCCTCATTTGCCATACGATCTTCTGGCTGAACCACACCGATCATCCTGCGATAACACTTTCTGGCGAACACGTCCAATTTATTTGCAAAACTTTTTGTTACAAGCCAGGATTCACATCCATACAACAAAATCGATACACATGCTGCGTTGAAAAAGCGCACTCTCAGCATTACACCGACGTGTCTGGAGGTGAGGGTCTTCTCCAGTTTGTGGAAGGCCCCCCAAGCAAGTGCGATCCTGGACTCAATATCTTTGACATCTGAGTTCATGTGAGAACCAAGATATTTGAAGTCCTGGACCACTTCTATTTTTTCTCCGTCGAGAGTAAGGTGCGGTGCATTAAAATCTTCAGGGATGTTGAGACGCATCTGTACGGTCTTCATGGTGTTTATTTCGAGTCCAACCTTTTTTGATTCTTCATTGAGAGCATTCAGTTGTCGCTGAGCACCCTCTATTAAGTTCTCCAGCAGGGCTACGTCATCCGTAAAGTCGAGGTAATTAATCCTCTTCTCCGCCTGTCTTGATCCATTGCGATGGTGTGTCAGATAGCCGAAACCATATTCCGCTCTTCTCATGACATAATCGATTATAATGTGTTAATCGTTTCTATCGCATAAGTTACTACGAGTTAATTCGTTATAACTATTTATTAAAAAACCAAATATAACATAAAACATAAAACAAGTTCTCTTAACTTAAACTATTAAAATATACAACGACTATCTCTCAGTAGAGTTCACTAGAAGCCACTCTGTGTAGACCGATGAAATGTCTGTACGACTCTCCTTTATAAGCCGTCGCACCTGTAGCCTAAAGTCTAATTATTAGGAATTGTTCGGGTTCCTACACCTCCCTCTTAAAAAGGAGTACGCAGATGCCCATCAGGTATATGACTGAGCTCTTGGATTTATAATCAGACGTGCAGGTGGTCGTCGAAATCTCGGCAGGCGATGCATATAATGTCTGTGGCAAATGAGATGATGATTGTGTCAGTCGTGTCTCCAAAGAAGAATGTTTTCCTGTTGTCCCTTGGGTAAATAAATTATTCACAGGAGTACAACAACAAGGTCCTCCTGTTGTTGGAGATTCTGACAAAGAAGAAGTACTGGTTCTCGGTTCTATGAAGGAAGACGCGCCAGTCAATGGCATATGAGAAGATCTCGACATCGGTTGTGAAGACTCCGGTGTGTATCTCTGTCGTTGTTTGTTACGATCTTCGGTGGACTGTTGTTGTGTGAAATGACGTCTTGGGAGGTAAAAAGTTTTTGTCATTATTTGTTTTCCAGCGCTGCGTGGACGTAGTTGGTTGACGTGTCTTCTCCATAATTTTCCTTCTACAATCACATCATAAAGTACGCGTTCCTTCCGTTGTTTTATTTGACCGCATGTCCAGATCGTTGATCCGGGACGATAGTCTCTAGCATAAACAAAATCATCTATTTCAAATTTTCGTGGTCTAGTGCCATGATGCCGGTTGATCTGTTCTTCCATTTTAAGGTATGGAAGTTCGAATTGTACTCTTTTTGGTTTGAGCAGATCCAGAACTGAACGAAGCTTTCTTTCCAAAAATGACTGGGCTGGTGACTGTTCTGCTGCAGATGATGGACATAGAGTGTTTCTGTATGTCAAAAGAAACGTTTGCAGAGCTTCCGTCGGTGATTTTTCTTTTTCCAACTTTTTTAGACTACGTTTGAACGTATCAACAAATCTCTCCGATCATTAGATTGAGGATGGAAGGGAGGTGATCTTATATTGTTGATTCCGTGTTCTTGAAACAGTGCGAATGTGAATTGGGAACCATTGTCGGAGACGAGCGTTTCTGGATACCCAAATTGAGCAAAAATGCGACTAAGCTCTTGCAATGTTGCTATAGTTGTTGTTGATTTCATTTCAATCACTTCCGGCCACTTTGAATACGCATCGATTACGACCATATACATTTTTCCTTTTATTGCTCCGGCGAAATCAACATGGATTCGGCTCCATGGTGTTGAAGTTGTTGGCCACGAGCATAGAGGGTGTTTCACTGGTGATTTCAACGCAGTTTGACATGGGTAACAGTTACGTACGAAATTTTCTACATCCCTGTCAATTCCTGTCCAATAAACGCATTCACGAGCCAACGCTTTCAGGCGTGATATTCCTGGGTGTCCGATGTGGATGGTTTGTAGTATTCTACTTTTTAGACTGTTTGGTATGATAATTCGTGCATTGTAGAACAAACATCCTTCGTGTACCGAAAATTTATCTCTTAGGTTGTACAAACGGGATACTGACGGTAAAGACCTTCGTGGCCATCGTCCAATTACGGTGTAGTCGTATACGAGTTTTAACGTGTCATCTGTGGCTGTGTGTTGACGAACGTCCACGTGACTGATTGGTAAATGTTTGAGGGTTTTGACATACATGGGGTTTTTTGAGAAGAAATCAACGGCGATAAAGCATCGGCATGGCCGAATGATAGAGTGTTACGGTACTCTATCTTAAAATTGTAAGCTAAAAGTACTAAAGCCCATCGTTGTAGTCGATTTGCTCGATAGGCTGGAATTCCTTTTCTGGTTCCAAAAATAGATACCAGTGGTTCATGGTCAGTTAGTAATGTGAATCTTCTACCATAAATGTATCGGTGAAATTTGTGTACAGCAAAAATGAGTGCCAGACCTTCTTTTTCGATTTAACCATTTTTGCGTTCAGCTTCCGTGAGTGCATGTGCAATTGCCTTCTCCGAACCATCTTTGAAGCGATGAAGTATTACTGCTCCTATTCCGTAGTCAGACGCGTCAGCTACTACTACGATCAGTAAGTTTGGATCGTAGTGTGTCAGGAGATCTGATGTAAGAATTTCTTTGGTACGCTCGATTACTGACTGACATTTTGCTTACCACTGAAACATTTTGTCTTTCTTAAGCAGCTGATCTAACGGTGCTCTTAGAATTCTCATTTCGGGTATGAAATTTTTGTAATAACTTATTAATCCTAAAAATGTTCGAACTTCACTCACATTTTTACGTTGATGCATGTTTAGAATCGCTTCGATTTTCTTGAGATCTGGTGACGTCCTGCCGCCGAAATGATATTTCCAAGATAAGTTACTTGAGTTGTTACAAAGTTGAATTTTTCCAGACGAATCGTAAACCCGTACTCACAAATCCTTTGAAAAGTTCTTCCAAATTTGCATTGTGTTCTTCGAGTGTTCTGCCGGTTACAATGACATCGTCTAGATAAGCGCAACACCTTTTAGATCAGCTATCATTGTCCATAACTTGCTGAAAAATACCAGGTGCCGATTTGACTCCAAACGGAAGGCGATTGAACCGGAATAGACCCCTGTGGGTATTCACTGTAAAAAATTCTTTGGAGTCTTCTTCAACATCAACTTGAAGATATGCTTCGGCAAAATCAATTTGTGAGAAATAAGCTTCATCATTGAGTTTCGTAAAAATCTCTTCGATAGTAGGAAGGGGATGTTGGAGGAGTAACAGTGCGTCGTTGAGACCTGTTGAAAAATCTGCACACAAATGTATTGACCCGTTAGTTTTTCTTATCACAACGATAGGTACCGCCCAGTTTGAGTGATCTACTTTGGAGCAAGCAAGGGATCTGGGTGTACTAATTGATAAAAACCTTGATTTCAAAAAACACATTGAGAACATTATCCACTCTGCGTCGGTGAAACTTAGATTAATAAAACTATGCCTCCTGTCTAAAGATCCGTATCTGATGAAAAAAGCATTCACTACATACGTGCGACCATTGCTCGAATACTGATCTCCAGTTTGGAGTCCTCGGCACAAGTACCTAATTGACGGCCTGGATAAGGTTCAGAAAAGATTCACCCGAATGTTCCAAATATCAGCCATCTACCATACTCGACCCGTCTCAGCTTTTAGGGATTGAAAACTCTAGAAGAGCGCAGAATTATCGCAGACCTTTGTTTCTGCTACAGATCTTTAAATGGAATGGTGGATTCTAGCCTGGTTGGACTATTTAAACGAGCAAATTATGAAAAAACAAGGGGCCATAGCTACAAACTGATGCCAGGTCAATATAGAACTGACGATGCCAGGTTTTTCATAACTGACCGTGTGGTCTCAGCATGGAATTCTTTGCCTCAGGATGTTGTTGGATCATCAAATTACAGTCGGTTCAGAAGCTTGATAAATCAGATGGATTTATCTAAGTTTTCAAGACTTTGAATTTTTCCTGAAGCATTAGCAGTTCTGGATGTCACATGAACAGATTTTTGGAAGTATTTAGAGAGATTTTAAAGATTGCGGTGGAAGTTTCAAACTTCACGGCATTATCTATAAGCGTTAAGAACAACAATTAACCGATCCATAAATGCAAAATTTAAATAATTACAAGAATTAATATCTTATTCAATCTATATATATATATATATATATATATATATATATATATATATATATATATATATATATATATATATATATATATATATATATATATATATATATATATATATATATATATATATATATATATATATATATATATATATATATATATATATATATATATATGTAAGACTCTACTAGGAATCGAACCCACGTGTCTACGGCAACACCGCCTTGCCTAAATGCAAGCGCTCTTACCAACTGAGCCACCAACCATCCCCAGAAAAGGATGGCTAGAAGTCCCAGTCTTTCGGAGCTACTTAACATTAGACTACGACTATGATAGGCTCGGAACTCCTTATTTCGGTTCGACAACTAGACTGCTGCCAGATAGGTAATTTATGAAGTGAAACATTGCGTTGAAATGTTTCGAGAGGCCACAAATAGGATGACTAACTGTCACCACAAGTAACGCAAATATTTGTAAGACTCTACTAGGAATCGAACCCACGTGTCTACGGCAACACCGCCTTGCCTAAATGCAAGCGCTCTTACCAACTGAGCCACCGACCATCCCCAAAAAAGGATGGCTAGAAGTCCCAGTCTTTCGGAGCTACTTAACATTAGACTGTTGTAGACGCTCTAATTCTGTGCCAATCAAAGGAAGGGTAGCAAACGGATTGGTCTTTTCTTTCTGAAAACTGGTTGAGCACCTGGTTTTAGCATTAATCTTGCCTTGATTTTTGTACAGTGGGCTAATTGTGAAGAAAAAACTTTGCTGTAAGTTTGTTAATGACGGCTTTTTGAGCTACATTGAGATTCACAGAACGGATTTCCTGGATCATAAATTTGTTTAACACATATTGAAAATCTCGTAATTGTCTGATCCAGGGGTAGCCAATGAGGTCACTATTTTCAGTCACATAACAGAATCCATGTC
The DNA here is from genome assembly GCA_963978895.1 of Erpobdella octoculata. Classification (NCBI taxonomy): domain Eukaryota; kingdom Metazoa; phylum Annelida; class Clitellata; order Hirudinida; family Erpobdellidae; genus Erpobdella; species Erpobdella octoculata. The sequence goes on from OZ022244.1 coordinate 11,129,767, forward strand.
CTCGGTGAATTTCGCCGGTAATATCATTAACTGGATAATCTGCCTCTAGGAAACCATCCATTTTGAGTGGCTGTCCGTTTGCGGCTTTAAAACATCCATCTGTTGGTTCTAACTTTGGGCAACCGAGTGCCATCCATGTTGGTCGTGATATCACTGTAATATCAGCTCCCGTGTCCAGTTGAAGTCGTGTCTGGACTCCATTTATGCTGATATTTATTAATCGACGCGAATCACCATCAATACCTCCTCTCCGCTTGTCTTGATCCATTGCGATGGTGTGTCAGATAGCCGAAACCATATTCCGCTCTTCTCATTACATAATCGATTATAATGACAAACAAGAAATGGGCATCTCTCTGTAGGACTCCTGTAGTGATACTGAATGGCTCAGATAGTTTCCCTTCAACAAAAACCTGGCTAGATGAATTTTCATATAGTACTTTTATGGCTGAGACTATCTTATTGGGAATGCCATAATGTCTTAATATTGCAAACATCATATCCTGAGTTCTAATGCGGTTGAGAAACATTAGATTGTAAACCTTTGCTGCTATGGACTTGAGAGAGATACCTCTGTAGTTAGACATCAGTTGAAGATTTCCTTTCTTTGACACGGTGATGATGATATTGGATGTCTAGGTATTGTGCACGTGGAGATTGTCAAAAACCAAGTTGCAGATGAAATAGATTTGCTCTCTGATGAAATTTCTGCTCTTCTTGACTACCTCAGCAGTGAGCACAGAGCGCATAGTCTAAGCCAGGAGCTCTATTTAACTTGAAGTGTTTTATGGCTTTGTTCACTTCTCTTAAGCTGAAGTTGGATGTTGATATCTTGTTGTTGTCATTAGATGGGACAGGATGATAGGCCAAGCTTGTAAACTCTCTTTTGTTGTTGAGAAGATTGTTGAAGTAAATTTGTGGAGTATTGGGGTAATGTGGTCATGTTTGTGGCTTCTCGACGCGAGCCTGGCGGTAGCATTGATAACGGCCTGCAGGCGTTGAGTGAGAGTTTTGGGAAGCCCGACTAGAACTGAGTTGCAGTAGTCGAGCCTCGAGAGTAATAATAAAATGATTAGTGTTTTGATGGTGAACGCCGGAAGGTGGGCCGCGACAGATTGGGTTACCGCCAAGATGTATCACCATAATACGATCAGATATTTTCTCCAACGAAGTAACCATGGCAGCAACTCTTTGGCTGTGGAGCGTTGCCACCCCATGGCATTGAGAAGTTGAAGACGCATCGGAACAAGCAAGAGTCCAGACAGGTTTTGGAGTATCAAACTGTATACCCTCACAGTCCGTTTGGAGCCGATGCTCCTGTAAAGCAACAAAGTCGACGTTGTATTCTTCGCAGCCGATGATGATTCTTTGAATTTTGTGCCTAATTTTCCCGCTATCCCTGAGGTTTCGGACGTTGTAGATTCCGATTTTGAAATCCCGTTTACCTTTCCTAAATGCTCTATGTCGCCAGACGATGTCATCAAATCAAATCAAAGAACCGTTTGATTAGGCGCTCCCTTATCGACAAAGTCCATTACGGGAGCGCCATGTGAGTCACGTGCAAAAATAAAAATAGAAATAGAAATAAAATAATAATGGATAGTTGTACAGCATTGTATATTAATAAGTTAGCTTCATAAGCTCTCCTAAAAAGTTCAAATTTAAGTAGAGATTTAAATGTAGTTAAAGAAATGTCAGGATTTTTTAGCTCCTGTGACAAGGAGTTCCAGAGCTTCGGACCAGCCACTGCGAAACCCCGGGGACCCATCCGCACAGAGTGTGTCCGGGGAACATTCAGGTCGCCACGAGCGGCTGACCGAAGGCGGGAACTGTAATCACAGGAGCTGACTTGTGAAATCATGTCGCACAGGTATGGTGGAGCCAGACCGTGCAAACACTTAAAAACCAATAGACCTAGTTTAAACTGGATTCTTTGTCTGATAGGGAGCCAGTGCAGACGTTTACGCATGTCATCCGAAACTGGGTCAAATCTCCGCTTCTTTAGAATCAGGCGAGCCGCCGAGCGCAGCACAGACTGGAGTCTGTTGATCAGTTCATCACTCAATCCTGCAAGCAGACTATTGCAGTAATCGAGTTTACTTGAGACGAACGCATGAACGAGCATTGTGCAAGCCTCGGTTGAGAGAGAGCCGCGGATGACTCGGAGTTGGCGTAGCTGGTAAAATGATGAGCGGCAGATTTTCTGGACATGATCGCGCATGGTCAATGGACCATCAATCGTGACACCAAGATCATTCACCACAGGTTGAAGGGTCACAGCGCCCCCAAGGAAGGTCACAGATTTTATTATGATCTTTTGTAACTGCTTTCGTCCTCCAAGCCAGATAAGCTGAGTCTTGTCAGGGTTCAACTTTAGACGATTCGACGACATCCAGGCATCAATCACACCAATACATTCAGTCACATTCGTTACATGGCGGTCTGCATCGGCCGCTCCACCGACAGCATACAATTGAGCATCGTCGGCATAGCAGCCATAAGAACGTCCGCCGTATAGACATCAGCCTTAAGAACCAGAGGTTTGAAATCGAGGTCATTCTTCTCCTAGATGGGCTGCCCTCTCGGGTTAACAAACCCCATCTGTCCGTTGGTTTGAAATCAGGGGTTACCTTCCCCTAGATAGGTTGCCCTCCCGGGTTAACGAACCCCATCTGTCCGAAACTTCTGGTTTTTAGGCGCCGGAGATTCGCCTTCGCCCCTTTTCCTGTTGGTAAAAGCAGTTCCGCCAACGAGCAAGCCAGGAGCTGGACATGGTTATCAGAGTAAACTCTAGATAAAAAATTACATTTTGGAAATCAGGAGGGCGGCCCAGGTAGGGGCAAATTGTTTACACACGCCAGAAAGATTCCAATACGCGTTGAATTATTTTTACGGTTAAGTAAAGTTGAAATAAAAAAAATATATTGTAAACTCTAGGTAAAAAATTCAAATTTTGAAAATCCCTGGCCGTCCATAGGCGCATAACAACCGAAGCTGCTGATGAAGGCATGAAGGGAAGTTATAACAACTGTTATTCTGTATCCTAAGCAAATTGCTAGGGGCTCCGGACCCTCCCCTGTATCCGCCCCCAAGTGCCGCCATTGCTTATTCCACCACCCACTCGGTGCTTATAAGAGATGCAAGTTTTAAAATATTTTTTTAATGTTTCACGTCAAGTCAAACGTTGTTTCTATGCGTTCGTAAAATAATCTCTATGATGTGCTACACCATTCTGTTCCTATTGAAGCCATTTACGTAGCAACATTAAGTTTCTATTCCGGAATTAATATATAAATATAGATATAAAAATATATATATACATAAAATTGTAGGTTGTGTCTTGGATGCTGTTTTTATATAGGTTGCTAGGGTTTAATCGTGTAGATGCAAAATGTCGGATAATATTAGTTATAAAAACGAGCTTAATGTTATTGTGAAAGAGGTTTAATTTGATATTTGATTGTTCTTGTTGTGTCTCTGATTGTTTTTCTTTTCTATCTTTATTTAACTTTAAATTTAACTACTGGTAATCTTTCCTACGGACGGCCCGTGCCGGAAAAATAGTCGTATTTTTATTATTTTGTTACAATAACATAAAAAAAAACAAATTTTATACCAAATTTAATTTAAAAAAAAATATTTATCGTAATTTGAGAGACTTTGAAAACGGTAAGTAGTACCCTTCCAAGCACTATTTACATCGTAGTTGTGAGTGGTGAGGTGCGATGATCGTATGAATGAAATGAATAAAAAAGAAATAAAATTAGTTTATAATAAAATTTTATTTAAAAAACAAACTATCAGTTATAAAAAAAAATTAAGTTAAAATTTTAAAACTTTTTTCTATGTAAAACGATAAAGAACAAAAGGCGAGGGAAACAACGAAGTAAACCCCGCGAGTCACTTTATATAAGGTCGCTGCTATTGCCCCGGCGGTCCGCCGTGATTGCAATCTGTAAAATTGCGATCCCTTATTAAAATGAAACCCTAACCCTACCCCTTACCCTACCCATAACCCTATCCCTAACCATATATGTCCCTAACCATATATGCCCCTAACCATATATGCCCCTAACCATATATGCCCCTAACCATATATGCCCCTAACCATATATGCCCCTAACCCTATCCTAGGTAGCCGCATAAAAAGTTTCAAAATATTTTTTTTTTAATTTCACTAATATTTTAAATAAAGGTACAAATTCTGAGTTTGAATATACTATATAGTGTAAAAAATAAAATTAATAAAGATATAGCGAATCAAAGATCGCATACCGGTGCCTACCGCCATGGTAATAGTTATAACGTTATATAACACGCTACGCGATTCCATAATGTTTAAACTAGTGGTTACTTTTCATCGTGTTTATAGTTAATTATAGCCGAGAATTATGTATTAATCCGCCACACGGGCCGTACGTGGGAAAGATTACCTTAACTACTTTAACTCTATCTGAAAATTAAATCAAAGACTAATAATTCATTTTTTCACAATCATTAAGTAAGAGTAGACTAAGAACTAAAGTCTTTTTGTCGTTGTTTATTTATGTGTTATTTGGTATATTCAGTGCATTTGCTCATTTTATATCCTGGTTTAATTTTGTAGTCTGTTTGCCAAATGACTTTTTTGTGCTGTGCACAGTGGCAGACCCAAGGCCCAAGGAGAGGCCCGGGACCCCTTAGCGGTTTAAACCAAAAATTTTAAACTTCAATTCATTAGTTAGCTTGCAACCTTATTATGTTCAACTGAAGCCTGAGGCTCTATCTTTAATAAATTCATCCCATGGCCATCAATATTTTTTATATTTGGCAGATATTTCAGAATTTTGGGCTTTTTTAAACCAATTCACTGCAAAATATATTTCAAGTAATATGTCAAAAAACCTTCTCCGGCAGGTCCAACAAAAAAAGTTGAAAACAGCATTTTCATTTATTTAAATAAGTTCAGATGATTTAACAGCAAGTTCTTACAGCAGTAATTATGTGTAATATTAATGAAAGCTGAAGCAGAAATGAAAATGTTTCTGGATTTCTTCATGCCACTGATTTAACATATACCCCAACTGTTGACTGGCTTTTATGGACTGAGGGTTTAACTATAGATTATTGTTGATAACTGATATATTACAGTGCAACAGCTATAGTGGACAGGTTCAATGGGTATAGAGCAATCATCAGGTACTAACTGTTTTATTTAATAATTTTTTCAACAACTACCTAAACTAGGCTGGCTCTAGAAGCTGTAATGATCCAACAATCAAGAATATGTTCAGATGGAATTGTATTCTTTCTCCTCCAAAGTGTGTAAAGAAGATTGAACAGTTCACTGACGCAGACACAAGGCAGTTTAACGGGTTTAACAGTTTAATAAGTCCTAAGTCTCTGCAAATAGTTAAAAACTGCCTGGCCAAAACAGTATTTTTCAGCAGGTTTCTATAGGGTTTTATGCAAAATTTCAGTAGAGTAGACAAAGAACCTGTCATGGCCATATGGAAGGTTTTTTAAGGCAGAAGAGGCATTGCAGATGAAACATTCTATTGAGTTTTCATCAGTGCATCAGAAATTACATAATAATTGGCAATAACTAACCACTCCAAGGATTTTGAAAAAAAAGAATTACAATGCAAATATTCTCGCAGGTGGTTCAGAAGAGTAGTACAGAAAAAATATTTTCATTTAATTCTCGGACCATTTTATCAATCAGCTAAAAATACTGTTTAGGAAGGCAGACAATTTCTCAAAATAAGCTCAACTGTTCAAAGTTATACTTGTAGCCATGAAAAAATCTCGCCCAAAATCATAAAAGTAGTCGAGTTGTTCAAGTTTGGCTTGAACCGTTCCAGTTTGGAGGTTAACACGTGGAAGAGTTTTGTTTAGTCACTTCAACAAAAATATCTACCAAGTGACATAAAAAGGGTTAGTGCCTACTGATCCCAGGACAACTGATCCCAATACAACTGATCCCAGGACAACTGATCCCAGGACAACTGATCCCAGTACAACTGATCCCACGGACAACTGATCCCATGGACAACTGATCCCATAGACAACTGATCCCATAGACATAAGCAACTCATTTTTAACTCATTTTTTGACGACAATGGTGGTGGTGATGATGCTTACGTAGCCAGCTTACGATGGCTGGCTGCATACGACAACGGTGGTGGTGATAATGATACTGGCTACTCCAGTTAGTAAACGGAGAAATAATATTTAGTATAAGCACACGAGGGCACGATACACAGTCGAAATAAAATTGACAAGTTCGTATTACTTTTCATCGTTTCACTCCTTTCTTCGTGAAGTTCATAATGAGAAATGGAACCGTGCCAATCAAAAATAACAGAGTTTAACTCATTTCAGAAGTCTTTTTTTCCAAGATATGAATTAAATGAATTAATGAAGACACTCCAACATTAATTCTTATCGGCTTATTTAGGATTCCATGACTAGGACCATCACTACAGCATCCAAACATACTCATACATACATACATGCATACATACATACATACATACATACATACATACATACATACATACATACATACATACATACATACATACATACATACACACATACACACATACACACACATACATACATACATACATACATACTTACAAACATACATACACATACATTCGTACATACAAACAGAAATCGGAAATTATGTATGTTAATATCAGTTTATTGATTGCAGAAACAGTGAAATATAAAATGATGCAGAATGGGATCAGTTGTCTATGGGATCAGTTGTCCATGGGATCAGTTGTCCGTGGGATCAGTTGTCAGTGGGATCAGTTGTCCCGGGATCAGTTGTCCTGGGATCAGTAGTCCTGGGATCTGTAGTCCTGGGATCAGTTGTCCTGGGATCAGTTGCGATGATCCCACATAAAAAAGTGATTCTCTTCCAAAAAAATATTTTGACATCTGTGATAAGTGATAAATTTCTTCTGTCTGATTGAGGCAATCCTACTATTAAATACTGCATCTATAAACTTATTTTTAGCTTTGAAGTATCTGATAGAAAGAGGTGTCTTGTGTTGACATTGCTCCAGAAATAAAAAATACAGAAAGAAAAGAAGAGAGAAAGCAAAAGGGAATAAATAGGAAGAAAGAAAGTAAACAAACAGTTTTATTTCAGTTCCTTTTGTTTGATTTTACTGAATAAAAAAATGCAAGAAATCCTACAACGGGCTGCATAAAGACAGTAATCAAAACATTTAAAAACAATTTTGGGTCCCCTTAAAAATTCCTAGATCTGCCACAGACAAATAGCATATTTTCATGGCAAATTCGCTATTTTGCGGCAAAACCGTATTAATTTTGTTTATTTATTTAATATTTTTCAATAGTATCTTGCAGACTGCGGTTTCAACAAAACACTGACAGTCTTTAATGATGAATGCAGCGATAAAGGTTGTCCTATTCAGAATGATACTTTTAAAAGTTCTAATTCATCAAGAACAGGCACAATTTTGGTAAGTTTTCTAACTTCTTCGTTTAGTGTAAATTTATTCCATAATATTTTTTTTTAAATAAGTTTTATAATTTTAAGAAGCAGTTGATGACTTGTTTTTCTGATGGAAATTTTAAAGAGTTTTTTAAATTGTGGAATGAAAATATTGCTGCAAGAGTAAAAAATGAAACTGAATTTCTCAGACTGGAAGTTTTTCTTCGAGTATACTTTGCATTATATCCAATTAAACATAATATGAAGGTTTGTCTTATATCCATAAAACATAATTTAAATGCTTGTATTATCTATATATATAAAAATGAATGTTTGTATATATGTATTTATGTATGTTAATGTCCTTTATGCATTGCTACACCATTCATCCGATCGTAATGAAATTTTCACACAACCTTGAGAGTCAATGAAAATCAAAAAAAAAAAAAAAATTTTTGAAATCCGTCACAAAATGAGCGGAGCGGAGCGGGTGAGCGAGCGGGAACTATATATATATGTATGTGCGTATGTATGTGTGTATGTATGTATGTGTATGTGCATGTATGTGTGTCTGTGTGTGTGTTTATGTATGTACTAGCGGAGATACCCGGCATTGCCCAGGTTTTTTGAGGTTTTTCTAATGTTTGTCTCTTTCTCTCCCGTTTCTTTTCCCACCTGCTTTCCCACTCCTGTTAGCTTTTCCGTTTTCGGTCGTTTTCCCACTGCCGGTCGCTTTCCCGCTCCCGGTCGCTTTCCCGCTCCCGGTCGCTTTCCCGCTCCCGGTCGCTTTCCCGCTCCCGGTCGTTTTCCCGTCCCGGTCGCTGCCCTGTTCCCGCTCACGTTTGCTCTCCCATTCCCGCTCACGCTTGCTTTTCTGTTCCCGCTCGCTGTCCGTTCCGGGTGCTTTCCCGTTTCTATAATAGACAAACTAACCCACAAACATTCATATATATATATATATATATAGTCTTAGCAAATCTATTTTGCGTTTTATAGGCTAACAGAAGTTATGAAAGAATGTAAAAGAGAAAATGAGCGGGAACGGAAACGGAAACGGGAACGGGAGAGCTACCGTGACCGGGAATGGGAGAGCAAGCATGACCGGGAACGGGAGAGCAAGCGTGAGCGGGAACGGAAAAGCGACCGGAAACGGGAAAGCGACCGGGAACGGGAAAGCGACCGGGAACGGGAAAGCGACCGAGAACGGGAAAGCGACCGGGAACGGGAAAGCGACCGGGAACGGGAAAGCGACCGGGAACGGGAAAGCGACCGGGAACGCGGAAAGCGACCGGGAACGCGGAAAGCGACCGGGAACGCGGAAAGCGACCGGGAACGCGGAAAGCGACTGGAATCGGGAGAGCAAGCTTGGAAGGAAACGCGAGCAAGAGAGAAAATCGATAACAGAACTTCTGAGCGGGAAAGCGACCGGGAGCTGGAAAACGACCGAGAGCGGAAAAGCGACCGGGAACGCTACGAAAACGGGAAAGTGGAGAAGGGAACGGGAGCGAGAGAGACAAACATTAGAAAAACCTCTAAAAACCCCGGGCAACGCCGGGTAACCCCGCTAGTCTATATATAAAAATAAGATTATGTATGTAAATCCTTTATGCATTGCTACACCATTCATCCGATCGTAATGCAATTTTCACACAAGCTTGAGAGGCAATGGGAGACAATTATAATGAAAAAAAAATTGAAATCGGATACAAAATGAGCGGAGCGGGAGAGCGAGCGGAAACGGGAATTAGAAAATGAGCGGAAACAGGAACGGGAAAGCAAGAGAGAACAAAAAAGCAACTGAGAGCAAAAAAGCGAGCTGGAAAGGTAAAGCTACCAAGAGTGGGAAAGCGTCCGGGATCGGGAGCGGGAAAGCGATAGAGAGCGAGAAAACAGCCGGGAGCGGGAAAGCGGACGGGAATGGGAAAACGACCAAGAGCGGGAGAGCAAGCGGAGAAGGAAACGGGAGCGAGAGAGACAAACATTAGAAAAACTTCTAAAAATCCCGGGCAACGCCGGGTACCCCGCTAGTATCCAATAAAACAAAATAAAAAAGTTTGCATTACCATTAAAATTGTTTTTAATTTTATAGTTTTAATATTTTCAAGTTTTAAATAATTGAGTTTTTTTTAATTAGGGTTGCAATGATGCAATGGAAGATTTGGGAAATTATCTGAGAATAAACGGTCAAATGCTCAGCCAATCCCAGGAATTCCTTTCCTTTTTTGCTTTACCTTATATTTCAAATCTCAAAGAGCATGCAGCCTATCAAGACCTTCTTTCTGTAAGTATTCTATCTGGGCTCTACAAGAATTATTAGCAGCCTCAAATGAGATTTGAAAATGTTTTTTTATTGTTATTTATAGTTTTTTTTTCAAATGGTCACAATATGTTTAAAATATAAGTACCTTTTAAGTGATAATTTGTTGATTATTTTATAATGTTTTATTACACTATTATTCTCAGGACAAATGGGCTCAAAGATTAGAGATCAGATTACAAGGATATTTTAAGACTGCATTGCAATCAGAAAATAATCCAAGATTATATGAATTATATGTATCCTTGTTGTTGTTATGGAACTTCAATATTTCTTATAAAATTATCATTCATATTTAAGATGTTATATTTTCTTTAACTTTTTCCATTTTCAGAAAGCAAGTCAAGATCAAGGTAATTTATAAAACACAATTATTAACCCATATATGCCAAAGTTTGAATTTGCATGTTATATTGATATGAGGGGTTTTTCATATTGGTCTTATTGATAAATAATTTTTTATTTTTTTTTATTTTAAAGTTTAGTATTTTTTTTTCTCTTATGAAGATTGATCCTTTATAAAGGATTGTCGGCACACAGCAAAACATTTAATATTTTTTTTATTTTATTTTTTTCTTAAAAAGAATATCTGTATCAATAAAACTACATAAAAAACATTGTTATGGTTCAAGATAACTGTTTCTACAGTTATTTCGTGTGATAGTGCAAAAAACAGGCCAACCGGGGTACCGCCACTGGTAAATTTCTGGCAAACAAAATTCGTTTTTTGTGTGCAAACATCACATTTCTTTTGTTTGTCGATGTAAAGTGGCAGATGATCCAGACGATCTAAACGTACATCACTTGAGACCCTGCAATTGCCAAATTGAGTAGTCCAGCCCTTCGACTGCTGATCGTTTAGCCTTAGGGCAAACCTCTGGCTGTAAACCTCGACGATCTCACGTCTGAATCCGAGAAGGTCCAAACGGTGCTGGTTGTAGGAAGGGCTTCTCTTGTACAAATAAAATGCATTTTGGATCGACACGTCCAGCATGTAGTTGAAAAATGGCCACCACCACTTTTTCGACTGAATGCTGGTATGGTAACTGCTGATATTTTTATCCATCTGATCGGTGCCGCCCATACAGACGTTATATTTTTTGATTGCAGAAGGCTGAGTCACCAAGATTTCTTTCTTGGCAGTGCTGGACCACCGCTTGGCTTTGTTAACTGGCTGCATACCACATACATTAGATGCAATGGTTACTGGACTGTTGTCATGCCAACGGATGACGATGACTTTTCCAGCCTGGTCGTAGCGATGACCAATATGCCCCCGATCTTTTTTCTTCATTTCTGCTGGCGTTATCAATGGACACTTGTCAGTACGGTTCGCTCTCAGAGTTCCAGTAGCTCCAAAACCATGCTCAGTCAGGTGGTCCAGCAGGTGAAGCAACGTAAAGTTGTCCGTAAAGAATCCGGTAGATCGTTCTTAGTCCACTTCCTTGTCCCTGACTTCGGCTTAGAATTCGCTGAAGTTTTTCGCTTCTTCGTCGAAGGCAATCCCGAAAGTCTGTCGTTAGATGACTCTTCGACATCTTCTTCATCACTATCATTGTTCAGTCGCATCCGATAGTAACGGTTGGTTTTGACGACAATTTCCGCCTTGGCCTGCAGTTGATGTCCATTCAGGTTTTCCATCAGTCCACCCTGGTCCTCGTCTGCGCTATCCTCGTCCGTCAGGACGCCATCTGGCGGCGTGATGTAAATGTCTGGGATTTCAAACGAACCAGACTCCACCATGGAAATGGGGATCATCGCAACTGATCCCAGGACAACTGATCCCAGGACTACTGATCCCAGGACTACTGATCCCAGGACAACTGATCCCAGGACAACTGATCCCGGGACAACTGATCCCACGGACAACTGATCCCACGGACAACTGATCCCACGGACAACTGATCCCATAGACAACTGATCCCACATCTGCATCATTTTATATTTCACTGTTTCTGCAATCAATAAACTGATATTAACATACATAATTTCCAATTTCTGTTTGTATGTACGAATGTATGTGTATGTATGTATGTATGTAAGTATGTATGTATGTATGTATGTTTGTATGTATGTATGTATGTATGTATGTATGTATGTATGTATGTATGTATGTATGTATGTATGTATGTATGTATGGAAAGGAGTGAAACGATGAAAAGTAATACGAACTTGTCAATTTCATTTCGACTGTGTATCGTGCCCTCGTGCGCTTATACTAAATATTATTTCTCCGTTTACTAATTGAAGTAGCCAGTATCATTATCACCACCACCGTTGTCGTATGCAGCCAGCCATAGTAAGCTGGCTACGTAAGCATCATCACCACCATTGTCGTCAAAAAATGAGTTAAAAAATGAGTTGCTTATGTCTATGGGATCAGTTGTCCATGGGATCAGTTGTCCATGGGATCAGTTGTCCGTGGGATCAGTTGTCAGTGGGATCAGTTGTACTGGGATCAGTTGTCCTGGGATCAGTTGTCATGGGATCAGTTGTACTGGGATCAGTTGTACTGGGATCAGTTGTCCTGGGATCAGTTGTCCTGGGATCAGTAGGCACTAACCCATGGAAATGACTTCATTCAATGTGTACCTAAAATACAAGACCAATAGAAGTGGTTTCCGTAGTATGTTTGTTGAGAAATTACACATGTTATACATATGTTGCGTATACACGGTGTGCCTACGATCCTTTATAAAGTATTGACAAAAAATGCTTTTTTTTTATACAACCAAATATTCCCCGTGCACGAGCAATAGACAAGCTGACTAAGAACACTTTTAAGTAACATACAAATTAAAAAAATACTGGTTTTCACGAAAAAGAAAAATTTGATGGACCAACCTTTTTCCTGATTCCATAATAAAAAATTGAACTTCAAAACGTATCTAAATTCCAACCAAAATGAAAAATATTAATAAAACAAAAATACTATGGTTTTACGTAGATATCCTTTAATTGATTTTTATTGAAACATTGATATTAAATTGAAAATTAAAAAAATTGCAATTAGTTTTCCATAGATACTTTATAAAGGACTGTCGGCTTATATGGGTTAAATAAATTTAAAAAAAATAAGCACAGAAAAAAAATAGAATAAGTTTCTGATTGTTATCATCATTTACAGATAGTGTTGGAGCAGTTTCAAGTAAAAGATTCAATTGCCTTGTGGTACGTTATTGTGGAAAATTATACTTAAATCTATGTGTTTTGTATAAAAAAATTATTCATATAATTAAATTAGAATAAAATATTACCAGTTATTATGATAATTAGGAATGTATAATAGTGTAATGTCATAAATATGTCACAATAATAATTAAAGATATAACTGATTTTATGTCAAATTATGAAATTTGAAACTTATTTTGACTTGTTAACTATCTTGAAAAAATATAATGATTTCCTTTTTTGGAAGCAGTAAGAATTAAACGGTGACCCGTCAAATGGGCCTCAGACAAAAGGGCCCCGACATTACGGCCCCGACAAATAGGCCCCGTCAACTCACTTTTTAATTTTTTCATTAAAAGATTAAAAGAGCTCTGTGTATTAGGCATTTAAGTTTTTTTTTACAAGATCAGATCAAAATGTATATTTCTAAAGTTTAATTATGTTATACAAGGTCAGATAAAAATATGTAATTCTTACATGTTAATAATAATGAAGATTCAGCTGTTGATCAAATTAATGCATGCAGGCGTGTAATAAAAATAATTACGCGGAATATTTATTTTTCAGATCTATTTAGATCTGTTTTAGATATGTTTTTGACTATGAAAACTATTAGAATAATTTCATGTTTGAATATTAGAAATGAAATTTTATGTTTTTTTAAGGATCTATAATTTAATATTTTTTTGTGGTTTATAATATTTATCATTTTTTTAAAATTACAATTAATCATAAAAAATAATGACTAAAAATTATTTTAAATAAATACCTAAAAGAAACCGACTATTACATATGGTATACATATGTATATTTAATATACAGAAAATCAAGGCTATAGAAAGTAAACTTTAAGCGATGCAGGCCCTTCTGTCTAGGCTCTTATGTTGGGGCCTTTTTGTCGGGGGCCGTTATGACGAGGGTCGTTTTGTCGGGGCCCTTTTGTTGTGGTCCATTTGTTGGGAGCCGTAACGTCGGGGCCTTTTTGTCGGGGCCCTTTTGTCTGGGGCCCATTTGACGGGGTACCGAATTAAACTCTCTTAACCTTCAGCAGTGTTGAATGTTAGTATATAAGTGTGCTGCTTTTGTTATGTTTACCTTCAATAAACAATTATATCTAGTTATATAAATACAACTATTTCTTTAGATATCCTGGTAATATAAATATTTAAATATACAGTACAGCTTTAAACTTTTAAGCAGAAATTCCGGGTTTAATATTTTATTGACAAAAAAATATCTGCATCAATCAAGTAAACTCCTCACTTGAATAACTCCCTCAAGTGAGGAGTTTACTTTGGTATGCACAGTTCAGGTCAATTCAGTTTGTTACCAATTAGTTATCATTAGATGATTCCCAATTTCTTCTGGAGATAGAAATTGTGTATTTCATACTAATAAGGAAAGATAAATTATTTATTGCAGAAGAATTACAACACGATCATCCAGATTACAGCTGATTTGATTGAACTTCTCGAAGGTGCAGCTCAAGGCATGCCTGTTAGTTGAAAACAATTTTTCTAGGTTTAATAAGTCTTAGTTTAATTTTTTGGTAAAAAATCATCTAGGTCATTTAATTGCAAATGTAGTTTATTAGTAGGTTTTTAATTTCATCCTAATATTTACAAAGATAACTCAAGCACAAGTCGAGCAAGTAACGAAAAAATTGTTCAGCGATGAAGTTCGCACGTCCACGGACTTGAGTCGACCAGGAACTGCAGCGCAAACCTTGAGGCAGTCTGTTGTTCTTTCTTCTACAAAGTTGGATTTTTTATTGAATTTAACATCTGATATTAATATTTTATGTGGTTCATCAATATATTGAAGTTTGTTTGGCAGAATGCCTGATGTTACAAAGAAAAATGAAAAGGGTTTGGTTGATTATCAGAGAGTGAAATCTGATCTTATGAACAGGGATAATAAAAAGAAAATTATTTTACTGCAAGCTCTGAGATTAGTATGTTAAGTTATCTTTTTACGCACTTTTACTTAACTTGACTTCTCTGTCTGTCTGTCGTCAAATTTTGCGATTGATTTTAAACTAACTTCCCGATGAGCTAGAGACTTAAAAATTTAAACATATCTCCGAACTGATTAACAATGTATTCTATAAAATTTTCGGATCAATTGGACAAAATTTAATTAAATGATGATTTGTGATATTTTTGTCGAACTATTTATTGTCTATGCTAATATGCTCGTTGTTTATGTAACATATATAATTTTCGGATCGATTGGACAACATCAACGTCCAGAGGATGTCAAATGATCCCTTGAATAGTGTAAAAATATAAAAGTGTGTTTTTAAAAAAACTTTGTTTTTTGCTTCACTTGTTGTTATTTTGGCTGAAAAAATTATTGAGTGCTTTTCTTGTTAATTCGAAATTCTTCAGAAACTTACAAAGTCTGCTCAGCTAGAAAGAAATAAAATTCTTAATGAATATATACAGCATGATCTTCTTGGATGTTTAAACAGTCAGAATGTTAGTAAAATTATTTGAGTTTTTGATTTTTTTTGTAGCAAAACTATTTCAAATTGATGAAATTTTATAGATTCTTCTAGGGATGGTGTTAAAAAGTGATGATAACAACCTGAAACAATCTTTTGTTAAACTTATGAATGCCATTGCTTCTCTTTACGAAGGTTAAATAATATTATTATGTATTATAAATTATAAATCAATTCTTCTTCTTTTACATATTTTCTAGTTATTAAATGATGTGTAGGTAGAAGTTATTTATCACAAGATGAAAATGCAATAGAAATTTTTATTGAAACAATACAATCTCATGATCTTGATGAAGTGACACAGGACCATTGGTTAGGATGTCTTCAAAAACTTAGTTTGAGGTATCGAAAAGTTATCTTTTATAATTATTTTTATTATTGTTATTAGATAGTTCAGGTGCAAAACTTCTTGTTTATTTGCTAGCTTTTTTGCAACTTCATTTCTAACGCTTCAAATACTTTTTCTTTTCCCATGCTCTGTCCAATTTCTTTTTGAATTTGATCAAAATAACAAGTAAGCCATAAAAAATCAGGTTTTTTGCAAATCCCTTATATTTCTGAATTTGCCAGCTTTTCATTGATTACAAAAATGTTCTTTTAGAATGAAATTTTTTGAACTTATAAATATAAACATTTATTTAATTGTATTTGATTTGTTTTTATTTTAAAACATAGATAATTATTATTTTTAACAGAAAATTAAAAATTTTTTTTAAATTCTAATAGAATGTTTTGCATAAGGGGCGAGCCTATATTTGAAATTTCAGCTTGATTGGATGATGGGAAGTTAGCTAATTTTTACTTCCAAGGTTTGCAAACATTCAAACAAGCAAGACTGGCTGTGAAATTAATTTAAGGGATTTGAAAAGAACAGAGAAAACTATTTTCTGTTCTTTTTTTGCTTTCTCTAATTCTTCTGTCAATCCTGATTGATATTGCCACTTATAAATGATCTCTTATTCAATCCGTTTAAATTATTTTTTTAATTCCAAGCATTGAATAGACCCTGCTTGTTAACTCACCTCAGATATGTGAAATTTTGAATTTTAAATCACACTAAAAAAATTATACATGATGGTGAAGTTATTTTAGATTCAAAATCATTTGGATTAGATTTTGATTAATTCAGGTAGTCCGAGACCTTGCCAATATTTGATGATCACTTTTTACTCTAACCTTTCTACCGACCATCTTTGTCTTCAGATCAAAAAATTGCTCTTTATTGTTTTTGAACTGGTTTATGTAACTTCTAAAAGCCTTGGGGTTTTTTAAGTCCCTTATATTAACTTTACTGCTGGTCTTGCTTGCTTGCTTATTTGCTTGCTTGATTGTTTGCTCACCTTGTAAGTCAAATTTAATTAACTTTCTGTCATCCAATCGAGCTGAAATTTGAAATATAGGCTTCTAATGACAATGCATTGTATTGAAGCTGAAAAATAAAAATAAAATTTTTAAGTAACAAGTAAACCAGAAGAAATGAGGTTTTTCCACAAATTCTTTATATTTCAAGATTTGCTGGCTTTTTATTTACTGCAAACTTTTCTTTAAAATGACATTGTTTTGAATTTGTATATGCATAAATAATAATTATTTTAATTACATTTATTTAATTTTCAAACTTTAATAAAATGCATTGTCATGAGGAGCAAGCCTATATTTTAAATTTCAGCTCGATTGGATAATGGAAAGCTAGTTAATTTTCACTTTCAACGTTTGCCACATTCAAGCAAGCAAGCAAGTGAAGTTAATATAATGAATTTAAAAATAATAATTAAGTATGTTTTAAAACAAATCAAACACAATTATACAGATGCTTACATATAACAATTATATAAAATTCATTTTAAAAGAAGCACTTTTGCGATGAATGAAAAGCCGGCAAATTGTGAAGTATAAGGGATTTGTGAAAAAACCTGGTCAGATTGCTACTGTTTGTATTTTTTTATAGAAGAAATTTTTTCTTTCATTTATTTCAATTTTTGATTTTAAAGTAGCTTGGTTAGTCAAATTATGAATCTGTACAACCTCAAGACTTGCTTTTCAATTGATTTTTAATGATCATTTCTGTACATTCAAGTTTTTGAATATCATTTCAAACTGTTTGAGTATCACTTTTGAGAACTGTTAATATTTAAACAGAGAAAAGATGCAAATGTTGATGATAAAGAAAGAAATGGTTGCATGGGTTGTGAAAGAATTGAAAGATTTCAGAAAACATTCACTATGTTTTATTGAATATGGAATCTTTCTACTTACAAATCTTTGCTTCAGAAGTGCAGGTAAATTTTCTATAATTTTTACCACGTTTTTTTTAACTTGCTTTCTTGTCTTTCTGTTTGTCCACGATTTATATTATATATATATATATATATATATATATATATTATATTTTATATATCTATTATATTTTATATATATAGTATATTTTATTATAAATAAACCGGGAGCGGGAAAGCGACCGGGAACGGCAAAGGGACCAGGATCGGGAAAGCGACGGGAGCAGAAAAGCGACTGGGAGCGGGAAAGCAACCGGGAGCGGGAAAGCGACTGGGAGCGGGAAAGCAACTGGGAGCGGGAAAGCAACTGGGAGCGGGAAAGTGACTGGGAACGGGAAAGCGACTGGGAGCGGGAAAGTGACCGAGAGCGGCAAAGCCACCGGGAGTGGGAGAGCAAGCGGGAACGGGAGAGCAAGCGTGGAAGGAAACGGGAGCAAAAAAGACGCATTATAAAAACCTCTAAAACCCCGCTCAACGCTGGGTACCCCGCTAGTATATATATATATACGGGAAGTGCACATATATATATATATATATATATATATATATATATATATTGTATATATATATATTTTATATATATATATATGTATATATATATATATATATATATATATATATATATATATATATATATATTTTGAATACTTTGGCGCTATATGTTCTTTTAGGCAAACTCGATTGAAAAAAGTGGCGCACTTGGCTGAATCGATTTTATTTTTAATTTTTTCCAATACTCTAAATCGGTTTAAAAATAATTTATTACCAAACACAAACTCCATAATGTTATAGGCTTATAGATCTATTTCGGCAATTTTTTGCCATCATCAGAGCCGTTTAACTTTTTTAAAATAAAATGCAGTGACTAAATGGTAAAAGATACAACTAATTGAAAGGAATTAAAATACAATTTAAATAAAATTTAAATTCATTATATACAAATGTAACAACATAAAAAATATTTAAATTAAATTAATTATAATAATAACAGTAATAACTAAATAATTAAGATCAGTTAGTAAAGCCTTTAACAACGGAATTACAGTCAACTTCAAGGACGTGACTGGAAGAAGAATCACATACATTATCTATAACCTTTGAAACACAAACGTCTGGTACAAAACATTCATTCAACGAAGAAATACCTGAAGAAACATTGGCACTATTAACATGCATATTTTTAACAGAAGTTGTAGATGAGTTAAAACATTTATTATTATTATTATTATTAGTTTTATTTAGAGAACCAAAAAGTTTAAGAGTTAAAATCAAAAGAATACCATTGTTTATTAATTAAAGGCTTACATTTATTAATAGCTAAAGCTTCTTTTAATTTTAACTTAATGGGTTGATTTTCTTTCATTAGTATACTGGTGTTATCAATTAGAAATTTATGTGATGGTTTGATTGAATGTTGTGTTGACATATGTTGGTATATGGCACCACTTTGACAATGCATAGTCAATCTACGAGACAGAGTAGTTCTAGTATGACCAATGTAATTTTCCACCTGACCATGTGGAAACGGACACGAAAATTGGTACACTAGGTTGGTTTGTGCTACAGGGTTAGAAACATTATTTATACTATTTTTAATTAAAAGATTATGAGTTTTTCCATTGTTATAATAGATGTGTAACTTGAGTGTATTATCTTTATTTACAACCTTAATATTATCATACACAATGTTTTTCAACACTTTTTCATCTATTTTATAATTATTAGACATCTGATTAGCATAATATAATGGAATTATACAAGAATTTGATGAGTTATTGTTATTAGGTTTTGAAACATGTTTTTTATCAGTAATACTATTAATAAGAAAAAAAAGAAAAAAAAAGAATATATATATATATATATATATATATATATATATATATATATATATATATATATATATATATAACTCAAATACCACTGACTGACTGACTGACTCATCACGAAATCGCAAAAACCACTGAACGGATTGTAATGAAATTTGTAATATATCTTTCTCTTGAGTCTTAGGTGCTCATCAAGAAAGGGTTTTAAAAAATTTGGCCTGGATCGCCTTATTTCAAAGAATATACAATGCGTAATATGTTTGTATTGTAACGCGTCGGCGGTGGGTAAAATGCACACTGCGGACTTATAATTAAATAAATGTTAACGAAAAATTTAGAAATTTTACTATTTTACATTTTTTTATAATTAAAGCTAAAATTTAACCGAATACATTATTTACTGAATCTTGGTTATTTATTAAGTCGAATAGTTTCCGTTGTTGGGTGACAAGTTTTTTTCATTCTATGAATTAAATGTTATAAAAAAATGTAGAAATTTTTTTTTATTTATTAATAATTTTATATAAATACATATTTACAACTAAAATTCAACCAAATACGTTATTTACTGAATCTTGGTTATTTATTTTTAATAGTTGAGGTAATTGGTAATTGCGTAATAGAATTCATATTTAGTTTACGTAACAACGTTTGAAGGCTTCAAGCAGGTTTTAGCCAGTTTTAGCAATCTATTTTACGTTTTGAAGGGCTAAAAGAAGTTAAGAAAGAATGAAAAAGAGAAAATGAGCGAGAACGGGAATCGACGCAAGAGCAAGCGTGAGCGGGAACGGGAGAGCAAGCGTGAGCGAGAACCGAATACCTTGTTTACTGAATCTTGATTATTTATTTTTAATAGTTGTGGTAATTGCATAATAGAATTCACATTTAGTTTACGTAACAGCGTTTGAAGGCTTCAAGCAAGTTTTAGCCAGTTTTAGCAAATCTATTTTACGTTTTGAAGGGCTAAAAAAGTTAGGAAAGAATGAAAAAGAGAAAATGAGCGAGAACGGGAACGGGAGAGCAAGCGTGAGCGGAAACGGGTGAGCAAGAACTGAAAAAGCATCTGGGAATGGGAAAGCGGCCGGAAACGGAAAAGCGACCGGGAACGGGAAGGCAAACGGGAGCGGAAAAGCGGCCGGGAACGGAAAACGAGCGGGAGCGGGAAAGCAAGCGGGGAAGGAAACCTGAGCGAGAGAGACAAACATTAGAAAAACTTCTAAAAACCTCGGGCAACGTCGGGCACCCCGCTAGTATGTATATATATATATATATTTGTAATAAAGAGGAAATAGATAAATTACATATAGTATGTATATATATATATATATATATATATATATATATATATATATATATCAGGGTTGTTAACGCTACTTTTTCAAAGTAGCGCCGCTCTTCGCTACCGCTACCAGTCTTATTAGTAGCGGCGCTACCGCTACTAAAATTTAGAAGTAGCGTCGCTACCGCTATCGTTACCGCTACTCTGCTGAGGACTTGTATAAAGTTTCAAAGTATAGCTCTAACAACCCGTATATGATTTTTATATGACATCAACAGTATTACTAATTTTGTTGCATTCAATAATAACACACATTTTTGTTCACTTCGAAGTTAATAAACTGACTTACTTTCAATATCATCATTATCAACATCAAAGGGCTCACGCACATTGAGCAGCATTTTTGTTATCAGGCTGGAACAATGAATCTAGTTTGCTCATAGACTTATAATATAATAAGTCTATGAGTTTGCTAATCATTATGTACAATGTGGGCAACAAATAACCGAGTCCAACTTCTCGCTCACCTTGTAGTTTGTCTAACCTGTCACAAATAGGTTTCATTACCAAAACGTACTCGCAGATAAATTTTTTCTGTCTTGGCAGTAAACGCTTGATTTTCAAATCGTCGCACATTGGTCACATTTGGCTCCAGATTAAGGTTGGTCAATATTGTGTGCACTCGTGCCACTTCGTCGTAATAAGAATTTTAACGGGTGTCGCCACGAGTACTTAGTAAAATTCCTAGCGCCGTCTTGATTGCATTTGCTGACGTTATAGATCTATTTTGCTTGTTCCTTACTTATAGATTTTAAGTTCGAACAAGCATGCGATAACGAAGAAAAGTTGAAACAGCACCAGAAAAACTATTTTCTACTGTTCTCGTAAACCTTATATGTACACATTCACCAAAGGCCACAAACACGTCAAAGCATCACGCATGCCTGCTATGTCAAATTTGGCAACGGCCATTAACACTAAGGGGCCACGCTTCAAAAACTCTCATGCCTCGAGCAATCAACATGTTTGTAGAAGACATGGTTGTAATATACAACAATTTTATTTGTCACATGCAGTAAATAACACAGCTGGACAAGAAATAACGTCAAGATCTTAAGATCAAACGAGCAAAAGACAATTGAATAAAAAGCTTAAAAAAACTGCCTTGAACTGTTTGTAAAAACTGTAGGTATATAGACACTCAAACAGCTAGATACTATACACCTCAAAACATCACTATACCACACTTCTGCCACGAGTCAGAGACGCACACGCTCGCTTTAGCAAGGTCAGGAAAGGTTCCACATTTCAAAGAGACGCCTACGCTCGTCGATCAATCAACCAGATTCAGGTTTCAGACATACTTCAAATACAAACTAAATACATTGGAAATCGCTTAATTGATATAAAAAACATATTTTGCTTTTGAATAAAAGTAGCGGTAGCGAATAGTGCTGAAAACAGCTAAAAAATGTAGCGGCCCTACCATCAGCGATCTTGTCAGCCAATAGTAGCGCTGCTACCGCTACCTTAAAAATAGCGCCACTACAATAGCGGTAGCGCGGTGCTACCGCTCTTAACAACCCTGATATATATATATATATATATATATATAAATTATTAAAACTTAAAACGTGGGGCGCCATTTATATTCAAAAAAGCGTTCTATCCTGTTTAAAAATAGCAGATGGTTAGTTTGAGTCAAAGGCGCCCCACGTTTTAAGTTTTAAAAATTTATGGCTTGTTTGTTGAACGAATGTCCACAATTAATGCATGCCTCCATCAAGACATTTCTCACACAGTCAAGAGAAAAATTATTTTCTTCTTTTCAGTTCACAAAAACGTGGTATTTTAAAAGGTTTTTTAATATTTTATTATTAATTAAATTTTAAATCATATTTTAATATATTGGCTAGTGAATTTAACATACAGGAAGAGATAAATGCTCCCTCATAGCAGGAGAAGTTTTAGATGTACTCATGAGCATATTGAAATCTGAAGATTCTTCACCTGATGTAAACTTTTTTAAATTTTCTTAATGATTGTTCAAATGTTTGTATTTTTTCGAGTTGTATAACATGTGAAATCAAATGTCTTCTTGTTTTACAGACAGTTTCCTGTATAACTGGAATGTTGTACTCAATTCTGGCCAAGGAGAACATAAAAGAAATGGCTCAAAATATGGTAAAAAGAACCAGTTCAGTTAAATTTTTTTTAATAATCTCTTTTATTTTAATAATTATCCTTATTTTTAAGGGACTTTCAAGAGTGTTAAAAGATGTCCAAAATTCTTCTGATGAAACTTTAAAAAAGCATATTGAGTTTGTCATACAGCGACTAGCATGTGGGTGTCTATCATTTGAATTGTAAATTGTTCTTGTGATGATGTTTATTTCCCCAGAAATCAGTTATCGATTTCCAGAATGTAACTTGTTTTAGAATAAATAATATAAGCTGAAAATAACTAGAGAAGCTAAGCATGATCTCATTAATATCTGTAGTAACCGTGAGGTCACTTTTATATAGATAGATCATCGATATTAATTTATATATATATATATATATATATATATATATATATTTATAACAGTTCTGTGGTGGAATTAAGTTTTATTACAAATTATGTCACCTAAATCTTGAAAAACCAAAACAACTGATCAAGCATTAATATTATAAAAGCCCTCGTCACTCACTCACTCACTGACTCTATCATGCTGTAAGATGGCGCTGCAATCGCATGAATTTTAAATCGATTTTTAACAAATTTCTAGACTAACCAGAGCTCTAAAACTTTCACCACTTATTTTTATCATTTAGAATATTAATATTGATCTTTATTTCGATTAAATTATTTTAGCGAATTAAAAGCACTTTTGAAAAAAAACTGTCAAATTTTAAAATAATAATAATAACTAAATTCACGCAATATATCACCCGTCTCCAAGGTTATAGAGATAGATAGAGAGAGAGAAATCGCATTGTTCTTTTATTTATTTTAACTATTTATTTAATTAATAAATAACTAAGGAACAAAAAATTTAAATAATATATTTATTTCAGTTTTCTTATTTATTTTAAGTTGAATCTATAGCTGCGTTATCAGGGATAGCGCAGCTATAGATTCCGTTACCATATTTTTAACGGGCTAAATAAATGGGCGCCACGGGCGTCCAAGAACAACCTAGTTTTTACATATTATTTGCAGCACCTGGGGATGATGGTGAAGAATCGAGTAAGGAAGATGATAATGATGATGAAGACAATAACACGATGGAAGATTTAGACCAAGATGAAATTCTTCCAAACGTCAATGAAATGTTGGCTGACTATTCACTTGCATCATATCGCTCAAATGACAAAGAAGTTGGAAGTCTATTTGATATATTTCTTACTTGTTGATCTTTCAAAAAATTACTAGCACAAAATATCGAAATGGTTTGTCTGTTGGTCAAACGGGCATATTGTCTACCATTTGAATATAGGAGAAGCATTCCTATTTTTATTGGCAATTTGTCTAACTGCTTCACCAAACAGTCTAATGTTGCATTAAGTTTTGATTTATTTTATCAAAGCATATCAGCTTGAACGGATATTTGTCTATTACCGTATTTTAGCGCATATAAGCCGTGGCTTATACAATTTTTTACACACGTAAGAACCAACATGCGGCTTATAGATGGTCACGGCCTATTCAGGAACTTTTTTACACATAATGCTGACACTTAGGTTCATTTTCTTCAAGTTTACATAGAATACAACTTAAAAACAGACCATAGAATAAATATAAAATAATGTGATATTTACCAAAATTATAAGTGTTCAATGTATACAGTTACAATGTATACAACTGAACAGGTAGTCTATACAATGGATGACAGGGGCTTATATTCTTACGCGGCTTATAGAAAAACTTTTTTACACAAAAGGCGAAATCCAAGGCTTATACACGAGTGCGGCCTTTACACGAAAGCGGCCTATATGCGCTAAAATATGGTACTCTGATTTATATGATGCTGTATATTATTTTATTTAAATCTGAGATAATTTCACTGACTCAAACAATAGATGAAGGCTGAATTGATCTTTGAAATTATATACCAGGAACCAAACCTGTTAACAGATTAACCTGAATAAATCAATTTATTTTCATAATTATAGAATATTAAAAAAATCTTTATAGTCTTACATAATTATAGAATAATTAGTATTAAAGCCTGTCGAGCAACAAGCATAAAAAAGAAAATCACACAAATGCTTAAATTTAAAAAATAATTTTATTTTTAAAATCAGCCTAAAAAACTGTTTAAGTATGCCAAATTTCATTAAAAACGGTGCAGTAATATCAAAATTAGATAAAATTACAGGCAAAGGAGACTTAGCTAACTATTAGATTAAATTTTTTTTCAATAGACTGCTTCTACAACAGGATATTCTACTTTCTCATCTGGGTTTGCTAAAAAAAATTTCATAAACTTGTCTTTTGAGTAGTTTAAATTATAAGAATAATTTATTTTTTTCAGTCACCAAACGAATGCTAGTCAACATCAACAACAACCTAACGGTCGGCCTCCAACACGTGTTGGAGGCAGGTCTTCAAAAGGTTTGTAATTATTTATCGTACATAAAGTTAGATAAATCCAAAAATAATTTTAGAAAATATGGTGATTTAGATTTAACTGTCATCGTCATTCTATGTATCATTATCGTTCTGAGACACAAATTTAGGAAATCAGCTTCTATAGACATTTATTATTTTATTTTGTGTGCAACTGTGAAAAAGCCACTGCTATATATCTCAGATATAATCTATTGAGCTAAATTTATTTCTTAATTCTTCTGCTTTTTTTTCCTTCATAAGGGTTCATATCTTCCAACCCACTTTCAACTTTTCTTAACCTCTGAGCCAAAAGTGGTTTCTTGATTAGCAAGTCATAATACTTACAACTTAACCCATTTAGACCAAAACTTTATTAATGAGATTTCTATTAATTTTTTTTTAATTTCTAAGTTACTTGCTTATGTTTTAACAGATCTATTTTTATTTATTTTTTATTTGAAAGAAAACCTTGAAAATGTTCTATGCTCGTTTTTCGAACGGTGGTCGTATAGACTACTGAAAACTAAGCTTCTGCGTCCCGTTATTTTTTTGGAACGATACGATACGATACGATTTCTGAAATTTGCCTCGAATTAAACAATACGATACGAGACGCCTCGAACAATAACGATACGATACGATACGATATCGGGATCTCGACTGAAGTGGAAATTCATTGAAAAAAATTAATAAATATTAAAAAATTTATAAAAATTTACCAAATTTAATTTTTTTTACAACTTGAAATAAGTTTAATTTGTTTAGTTTCGGTACATATATTTTTCTAAATTTAGATTCTAAATAAAACACTACCGCCGATAGTAAGTATTTATTTACTTTATTTAGTACGCATTATGCGGTAGTTTATCAATTTAATTAAATGATTTTACTTGCCGATGAAAAAAAAATTAAAATTATTTTTTCAAGTAATTGAAAAGTAGAAAACCTTCTAGCACACCAAAAGAACGACATTTTTAGGCAATTCAATAGTGAAAGTGGAAAAACCAATGGAGATAGAAATAGATTGCAGATTACTGAGATCCCGTATCGCCATTGAAACGATACAGCCTGCGGAAGAAGTCTCGTATCGATATAAATAACGATACTTAAAATTTGGTTCTCGAATAAAGTCCCGAAAAAATATCGAGATTTTAAAAAATATTTTCCAATAAATAACGAAAGTCATACATATTTAATTAACGATTGTCACAACTGTGAATATTTGCAATTGATTCATCAACATTGATTAATTAATCTACCTATTGACAGAAGTTTATAACTATTATCATCCCCACTTTAAATTCGGTTTTCCAGACAGCCTGTAGCCCCATTATTTACTATTTTTAGTCTGGGAACCGGCAGCAAAAAAGCCACGCTCCTCTTGGACTGCTAGTCGACCTCTGCATACTACTGATACTACAAGCCCTACAAGGCAATCGTACTCGCTGACATCGATGACTATTATTATTAATGAGAATAATGAGTAATGTAATAGTAATGATCATTCTATGTTTATGTTTTGGTTTAGTCTGTTTCATAAACTTATTTTTTCAAATTTGTTACATAGAATTGGAATGATTATTTTAGTGTTTCGATATCCGTAATTGACCGTAATAGTAGCTCATCTAAGATATATCTTTATAATCTCGATGATATTCTTGGTTGTGTGTGAGTATGTGTGTGCCACCTGTAGTGTGCACGTCGTCTGCAGCTGGAATTCGAAACTTTCTCAGCTTCTTTCTTGCTATTGCTAACCGGATTCGCCATCGCCTATAAATAAACCCGCTGGATTTTTTTCACTTTCTTAATTCTCGTGTTTGTCATCATGCCGCGTCACAGGGGCCAAATCTGGAAGTACTTTGAGAAAGACAGGGTCACGCAGAAAGTCAATGACAAGGATGTAGAAGTAAATCTTGCCAGATGCAAAGACTGCAGGAAACAGTATCATTTTAACGATGGTAACACCACAGGCATGCGAGGACATCTCAAACGCAATCATCCTCTTGCCTTCGCGACGCTGGAGAAGGACAAGACTGACAAGAGTGCCAAAAAAAGAGACGCCGGCACCGCGCTTGACAACTTGGAGTTGTATGAGGAGTATGAGCGTGACCGTCGCCGCTACATTAACCCCATGTCTGGCTGGGGCAAGTTCCGGAGAGGCCACCATGACACCACCATGCAAAAATTCTGGAGTAGTGAATGCATGCGCGGCCATGGTGATGGACGGTAAAATGAATGAGGTCCAATTAAAATGTGGCTGCGTTTCACTGGTAATAGCGAATGGTTGTTTTCAGTCAGGAGGAAAGTTTAAATTAACCAGAGGGTTGGTGAACAAAAAACCGGTAAAAGTTTTGAGGGACACTGGCTGTAATGCCATAATGGTAAAGGAATCATTAGTGCACCCGCATCAGATGACCGGAAGAACAAGACCCTGTGTTTTGATCGACGGCACAGTTCAGGTAGTTCCAAGATACAAAGCAAGTTTGTTGACAAGCTGCTGTTTGTTCAGCAGAATCACGATCGGGTCACCATCAAGAATTGGATCCTTTTCAACAAAGATATTGGTGTTGGTGATGACAAGGTCGAAGATGAAGGTAGAGATGTGATTATTTTGGACACTCCCAGCAGAACCATCACAGTCGACTAGCAAACATCAACGTCCCAGCCAAATTAAAAATTAAAAATATTGACTATCAGTGGACTGTGATTTTTTGTATAATATCGTCAAATAATTACAATTTTTATGAAATAAAAAAATGACTGGATTTGGGTAAACATGGAGAATAGTGGCAGAAATTATTTTCGGTGTTTTTAATTATTTTTCTATTATAAAATTATTATAATCAGAATGAAAAATAAATGACCAATTGACTGATCCAATTAATTTCTTAAAATTATAATTAAAAAAGAAGTTAACGCCAGAAAAGCGTCAGGTAGTATAAAAAAAAATTATTCTCATAAACAAAAAACTTGCTAAAAGTGAAGTGAAGTGAAATAAAATGTAAAAGAAATTATTTGTGCGAGTTTTTATAAAATACTTTTAAAGAAATAAATAAGTTATTTAAGTTAGTTTCTGCTCCACTGCGCTATTCATAGTTTTCGTAGTGGTTCTCTTGCGCATTTCATGAGTTTTCCGAGATAATTTTATTATCAAAAATTAATAAACTGCTTGGATCATTAAATTGGAGTTATTATTATGATTACAAATATATAATTATTATAAAGGAAAAATAATTAAAAACACCGTAAATAATTTCTGCCGCTATTCTCCATGTTTACCTGGATTTGATTTATCATATATATATAGAATAGGTATATAGGAGATAAACGAACTATCGCTCAGTATACGAAGAAACGATTTAGAGTCTTTTGTGAAAGTAGATGGATTTATTTAAGAAATTAGCAGAGGAGTCAATCTCACGTAATCTAGTAATCTTAGTAATCTCACTAATCTCAATCTCAGTAATCTGCAATCTATTTCTATCTCCATTGGTTTTTCCACTTTCACTATTGAATTGCCTAAAAATGTCGTTCTTTTGGTGTGCTAGAAGGTTTTCTATTTTTTATTTACTTGAAAAAATAATTTTATTTTTTCTTTTCATCGGCAAGTAAAATCATTTAATTAAATGGATAAACTACCACATAATGCAAACTAAATAAAGTAAATAAATACTTACAATCGGCGGTAGCGTTTTATTTAGAGTCTAAATTTAGACAAATAGATGTACCAAAACTAAACAAATGAAACTTATTTCAAGTTGTAAAAAAAAATTAAATTTGGTAAATTTTTATAAATTTTGAAAATTTTTTAATATTTAAATATTTTTTTTCAACGAATTCCTTTAATGTAGTTATTAATATTGTCTGTCGCGTATAGTTCATCTTTCTATGTTATCTCGTTTTATTCGAGACAAAATTTCCACTTCAGTCGAGATCCCGATATCGTATCGTATCGGAATCGCCTCGTTATTGTTCGAGGTGTCTCGTATCGTATCGTTTAATTCGAGACAAATTTCGTATCGTTCCAAAAAAATAACGGGACACACAATCCTAGTCTATATATTGATATTCTCGTTCTATAGCCGAAAAACTTAATTTGAATATCTTTCGAATTTCTAAATTGAGTGTATTGAAATAAAAGTGTGTGTTGAAAAACTCGTTCTGGTTGCTGTAAGTTGTTAAATTTTTGAAAAATTTGTTATGTTATGTTACTGTATCTTTCAAATATCATTTTTCCTTAAATATTTCTAACATAAAAGCTCAAATCTGTAGTTTTTGTTAAAGTATATTTTATATCCAAAAATGTGTTAGTCCAATTTGTTAGTGAAATCAGTTTATGAACTATTGTTTTTACAGTTTTATTAGGCTTTGAGCCAGAAATGAAATAATTAATATAATCTAACATATGTTTTAGCTAACATTTCAGAGTCGTTAGAACCCAATAGAAGGCTGAAAGAAAACGAAGAGTATGTTCCTATTTTATTCCTTATGAATTTGCATTTAATTCAAACTTCTAAGCAGTAAACTTCGGTTAATACGGGCTGTTCGTGGCCACGAATATTAATGCAGATAAGTGAAGTCTGGGTTGAATTAATCTTTAAAAATAAGTAGACTGTAGGCTTCTGCTGATTTAAAGACGTTTTGAGTTGGTTTTAGGTTCGGGAAATTGGTTAATTGAATGATGAGAACACTTGCGTATTTAGGAAGGGGCATCCTGCAATGGAAAGTGTTATTTTTTCAACAAAAATTGCACTGTCAAAAGAAGGGGCCATCCTGTGATATTTTGCTCGGTGATGGATCGACCTCTCTGGAAAAGGAGTACCTGAGATGCATTAAATAATATAAAATGGATTAAACATAATTCACTAAAGACGAATTAAACTGTTATAGAATCTATGAGCCAATTTGTTCGTACAATGAATTTTGGCCAAAATTTTGATTAACCTGGACCGGATAAGCCGAAGTTTATTGTAGTTATTAGTGAGCATCAATCCGCATAAATCAATCACTACTCTAATTTGTATTATTCTCCTTTGTTCATGTGAAATTCATGTTTCAAACTATTTAAACAATTTCAGAAAAGTGGAAAACATCTTTAAATCACAACCAAAAATTCCCCGTTCATCGGACAGCAATCGAGGTTTTTCAAGAAATGGCACACATCACAACGGTGGTCGTGATACTCCTTCACATTTCTAGTCTTTTCTTTTACTTTTAAAACTCAATATTATTGACAAACTTTACTGACACCTCTACTAATACCAAACATCTTCGTTAAAGTTTTTTCGGATGTGATATTTCTTAATGTACTGAGTTTTAAAAATAAATTACAGATTTTCAAAAACTTTAAGATTTTAATTTTGGAACTGAATAAAACACGATATGGTCAAATTTATTAAATGAGATATTTTTAGAACAAAAGCACGAACGAAGTCACAAGTAATAAAGCACTTGAGTATTTTAACAAACATGAAATGATTATGTGACTTGTTATTTCATGTATCATATAAACAATAATAATCATCATGTATGTGTGTGAAAACTTGAAAAAAATATGCTAATAAAAAATTATAAAAAATGCTGCACAGATTCTATTAAAAACACTGAAAAGCCTGCAGATGGTCACAATGACTGATATAAATGACAAGAATGAGATTGCAACTCAGATGACTTTTAATGGCCCAGTTCTAAGACATGAATGTGTGGAAGTCACACAAGTCCTGGCAGTGATAAATCAAGAATTTTTGGAAAAGATAAATATCATAATAACATGATTGAATTACAGGGCTTTTTAATTCATAGTGGGTAGCCAGTTAACTTATTTCATTAAACTGTGTTACATGCAACTTTGTTGCATCATGACTAGTAATAAAACCAACAAGTTAAAAACATAACACAAGAACTTATAAGAAAAATATAATTTTAAAATCTTCTGCTGCTTTGTTTTGCCTGCCCTCCGATTTTGCTGCCAGAAGTCTTTTGCGAGCATCTTCTCTACAACGATCGACAGCAGTAGATGAACTTTTTCCTACAGTGTTTCGATTTCCCAATAGTTTTGATGACTTATGGTTTGGAGATATTGCTGTAAAATATTTTACATCAACCTTAGGTTCAATTCTTTGACAAGTAATAAAAAAGGGTTATATTACCACAAACTTGTCTTCCATCAAATGCCAGTCTTTCTGGAGTCTAGATTCAGATTTAACCAAATATAAATACATGTTATATTGTAATACAACATAATACCAGCAAATTATAATAGTTCTACTTTGTAACAACCTCAACTTTCTTCCACTGATTTTCTTTGAGGCTCTCTATTTCATCAAACATTTTCTTAACATCTTCTACTTGTAAGATAATCAAATCCCAAAATCCACTTAAATCTTCATTTGTAGTTTTTCTGACTTCATCATTGAAAGTCTGAAAATAAATTGATAAAAACACCAAAAAAATACAAAATAAAACTGGTGGCGAAATAATAAATACCAGATTCATTGTGCAGAGTTCTCGAAACTGCTTAAATTTCTTTCCTAGCAACAAATTTGCTTTTCCAATAGCTGCTCTGATTAATCCTTCAGCTGGAAAATACATTTTGTACACCAGTGTTTTTAAAGCATGTTCTGCTAAGTTGAATTTGATCATGACACTCTTACCTTCAATGGATAAATCACCAGAAAACTGGATCAAGTAAAATTCAGTTTTTTGGCACAAGCCTTTTAATTGTTCTTGCTGTAAGCTTGCTAGTCTCAAAAACTGTTCCCCCATCTAAAAAATATCATGTCATACATAGAAATATACATTTAACAATAATTGAACAAGAAGACAGCACCTTATCAACCATCTGTACACTTTCTCTCTGCTCCCCTGTCTCATGTATTTTTGAACTACAGGGTATTTCTTGGAGATCAGGTATCCCCAAGGATATGCCACTGCTGTCTAAGGCACCATTACTTAAACATGAAGAAGTAAATGAAGAAGACTGTGATGATAAATCGATGCTACACCTCTGACAATTTTCGGTCCTATTATTTTGAAAATTCTTGAAGCTTTCCATATTGAGCAATGGTTCTAAAGCCTTGCCATCAACCTTTGCAGCAGGTTGTTTTGTTTCTACGCTCATAAATTCTTTCAAGAGATTCTGCTCCATCTCCTTATTTATGTTATTAGCTTGATGTGAAAGCTTTCTACATTGGGATGTTGACACATCACATACTTCATCACAACATGGATACTCTTTTTCTAAAATCCAGTAAACAAAATATTTCTTTTAACAGAATTATCAACATACATAATTTATTATGTGTCTATATGTATGTATGTATGTATGTATGTATGTATGTATGTATGTATGTATGTATGTATGTATGAGAAAACTCTTCTTCGAGCAAGTTCGTCAGAGGTCTTCAGAGGAAGACCCTCCCAGCATTTCGGCCCTTTTCCTGACGCTACCACGGGAGGGCGGGCCACGACCGTTGATCAGACGGCCGCCCCTGACGAAATTTGTGTATCACATGCCGTTTTCGACCAGAACCAGATAACCGGCAAATCTTCAAAGTACCAGAACCAAGAAGTCATTTTGAAACTGTCAAGCAACTGTAACAAGATGAGAAACTGTCTTTCAAACGCCGGAACTTGAGCATGTAGTAATTGTAGTATCCACCAACCCGCCAGATTCCGAGACCAAAAGAAACATTCACCTCTGGAACTTCGAGCCATGCCACAACTTTCACCAAACGAGAAACACCACAAACCATAATGACAGAAAACATTGTTTCGATTATTTTCTAAATGCTAGCAACTTTCCTTCTATTGCAAACAACAGAAACTTTCGCCGGCAGCCATAACGCGACTTCGTCCCTGAACTTGTAAACAAAGGAGGATCTAACACTGTCGTAAGGAAGTCAAAAGTGGCTGTTTAAATTTATTATCTCCTTTTTCATTCCTTTGCATCCATATCCAAAAAGAAGCTGTTTCTGCTCTTTCAGCTATTTTCTTGATAGCTTGAGTTTTTTTCCGACCCGACATTCCGAGAGCCACAAGCAATTTGACGAGTGAGCGACCGGCTAAACCCCTGGCGCCTACTTCAACTGGAAAAATCTTGACTCTATATCCCGCACGCTCCAAATCTTGGGCAAGGATTCTGTAACGTTCTTCTTTCAAGATATTTGAGGCTTCCATGTTGCTTTCCCATGGCACTGTTAGTTCGATGAACAGCAACGTCTTGGCCAAACTGGAAAAAATGACAATGTCCGGTCTCAATCCGCTGCTGTGAACCAATTCCGGAAAGCAGTCTTCATCTTTTAAGTCTGCTGATATCCTCCAGTCATTTGCCGCATCAAGCAACGATTCTCTTCTCGTACTTGCCTTTGTGCGGTCCAAGTGCTGCAAGCCTTCTCTCAAGAAATAGACTTTTTTTCTGGGGCACAACTGCATCGAATTGGCTAGTCTGCAGTTCTCCTTGATAATGCCCAGTATCTCTCTTAGAACCTCATTGTGGCGCCACGTGTATCTTCCCCTTGCCAAAGCATACGGACAACATGAGAGAATATGAATCAGAGTTTCTGTTTTCTCACACAGCTTGCAGGCTTCATTTTCAAGCTTTCCCCACTTAACTAAGTTCGAAGCTGTCGGCAGTTCATCATACATCGCTCTAATCACGAAAGATAGGCGGAAGTGCGAGTAACGCCACAAATCATTCCATGTCATCGAATGTTGAACTGCCGCCTCCCATCTAGTCCAATCGCCCTGTTGCGACATCTGAGCACTTAACTGCACTCTTTCCAACTCCATTGCTCGCCTTCTGTCTTGAATAATCAGGTTTGTCCTTTCCTGCGACGAGGCCTTAGACCACCACACATGATGGAACCAACCCAGACTGAGCCGTCCCGGCTGCACTGCTCCGAGCTTTTCAGACCATTGCAAAGATTCCTTGGCTTCACGGATGTCCCTCCCTGCAGTCCAGCCTTTTCCCGATCCAACTGCTGCGCCCACATCCACGATACATCGGTCTGAAGAGTTGTCCAGCATCAACTGTGTCCGTATCTTGCTAATCTTGTTCTCTTCTACTAGGGACTTGAATGGAAGCGCTAACTTAGCTGTCTTACTATATAGAGCTAAAGTTGTTAACGCTGGTGGAAGTCCTAGCCATTTCCGAATACAGCAGTTCATTTTCTTTTCCATTCGCTCCATGTGAGATAAACAAATCTCATAGATGGTTAATGGCCATAGCAACTTCGGTATCAAAATAAGCTGTACCAGCCATACCTTGAACATTCCCTGCAGCTCGGTTGAATTGATTTTCCTCAGGTCCTCAATCAAACCCTGCAGAACGATGTTGCTCTGACATCTCATCATTCATGGAGAGGTTGTACCATCTTCCCAAGCTTTTCACAGGCTCTTGCTGGATTGTTGGGATCTCGCAACCAGCCATCGAGAATGAGACAAAACCATCAATTTCTCCATGTCGCAAAGAAAGGCTTCTCGATTTGGTTGGCTTGAACTTCATTCCACACCAGCACAACAAGTCGTTGAAATTTTGAAGAATACGGCGCATTTCGCCGCAGTGATTCAAGACAAGAGTAGTGTCATCCATGAAAGCTTTTATTGACAACATGAAAATTCCTTTTCCCAGGTAAACATCCTGAACCCGAGATGCAATCGAACCGAGCAATAATTGCATAGCCAGAACAAATAGGATGGGAGAAATTGAACACCCCATAGCAATTCCGACCCGCAAGTTGAACCACTCTGTGGAGCACGTCGATGTTGACAGACGTAGCCTAAAACGGCGAAAATACTGTTGCAGAACATATATGAGGAATTCTGGAACATTGTGCCTTTTGAGTGTCTTCCAGAGCAATTGATGGCGAACAGTCCCGTACGCGTTTGCTAAATCAAGCCAGACCACATGCAGGCTTAGTTGGTTTTGTTTTGCTCTTTTAATGGCCTCCCAAATCATGGATGAGTGCTCGATACATCCCGGTACTCCTCCTTTCTGCACGGATCTGTCAATGTACTCATTACGAATTGCAAAATCCGTGAGCCTCTTGGCCAGAACAGCGAAAAATATTTTTCCCTCCACGTTCAAAAGTGAGATTGGTCGGAATTGGTTGATATTGACCGAATCTTTTTCTTTGGGAATGAAAACTCCCTATCTACACATCTAGATCGCCATGCATTCTTTAAATGGTTGTAGAGCAGCTTTTGCACACCTGGACATCTCTTGTATAACAAATATGGAATGCTGTTGGTACCTGGGGCAGATTTGTTCCTCGTTTTATGTATGTATGTATGTTAGTAATTTCGCATAACACAGTGGTCAGCAATCGGCTGTTGATAAAATTAGCGCATATAGGCATGTAATAAAATTTACTATGCAATTGTACACTGTTAGTCCTAAAGATCAAACAAGTTAAAGTTAATTTAAAAAATTTAAAAACATGTTTTTAAGATAGCTGAAAAATTTCATAGTTACATCGTATCGTGAAAATATTACCCAGGTGAATAGTAAACAAAAGATATATGTAGTTACTATGATGATAAAAATTTTGTCGTTGTTATTAATATGCTTCTTTAATTTATTTAAAAAAATTTCTGTGTCTTGATTATCATTTTTCTTCAACTAAACTATAAATATTTTTGAAGTTGGCAAATTTCATAATGCTCTTCCGAACTTACAAACGGCCGCAGACATCCCATTTACATCCGGACAAGTGAAAGTTGATAAAAGCATGTAAAAAGGTGTCGCTGCAATCAAAAAATGTTATATGATGATTTAAAAAACAGTCATTTTTGACAGACTAATTCTAGTTATAAAATAGCATTATTCTGCATATGTATTGCTTCACAAATTAACTTGATACATATTTTAATTCCATACTCACCTTTGTGGGAAATAAATATATTATATTAAAAAACGGTTTTTCAAATAAATCTTTCACATGTTTTTTTTTTAAATCTTTTATATTAGCTTGACTTGCGTGATTGCCTGCTTGCTTGAGCCATACGTTGGGACCATAAACCACTCAAAAAAACCAACTTCCTGTTATCCAATTGAGTTAAAATATGGTGGGTTTATTTGTCACTGCTGACTTTACATACTATTAAATTTTCTTATTGATTTGACGAAATATGTGAATTATAGAATAAAATCAATAGAACCTTTAAAAATTTAAAAAAAAATTAATAATTTTATGTAAAAAACAAACCATCAATTTTTGGTTTCTTTAAAGAAAGGCATATTTAATTTTTAATTTATATTAAAATATTTGTTTATTCCATATTGATTCGAAAATAGCTTATATTATCATTCTTCACAATTAAGTTGAAATTTGAGTGAATTTTAGAATAAAATCAATTAAAACTTTAAAAAAAATTTTTACAAATTAAAAATTTTATGTAGAGAAACGAACTTTGAATTTTCAGATTATTTAAAAAAGCGACATTTAATTTTCAAAATTTAAAAAAAATGTGTTTATTCCATATTGATTCAAAAGTTTCTTAAATTTTCAATCCTCACATACTTCGCATCTATATATATAATCTATATATATATATATAAATAAGATTATGTGTGTGTGTGTGTGTGTGTAAATAACTTATGCATTGCTACACCATTCATCCGATCGTAATGAAATTTTTACACAAGCTTGAGAGTCAATGGAGGAAGGTTTTAGTGAAAAAAAATTAAAATCGGTCACAAAATGAGCGGAGCGGAAGAGCGAGCTGGAACTATATATAATATATATATATATATATATAAGACTCTACTAGGAATCGAACCCACGTGTCTACGGCAACACCGCCTCGCCTAAATGCAAGCGCTCTTACCAACTGAGCCACCGACCATCACCAAAAAATGATGGCTAGAAGTCTCAGTCTTTCGGAGCTACTTAACATTAGACTACGACTATGATAGGCTCGGAACTCCTTACTTCGGCTCGACTCGACAGCTAGACTGCTGCCAGATAGGTAATTATATGCGAAGTGAAACACTGCTTTGAAATGTTTCAAGAGCCTACAAATAGGATGACTAACTGTCACCACCAGTAACGCAAATATTTATAAGACTCTACTAGGAATCGAACCCACGTGTCTACGGTAAGGAGTTTTACTTTTAATCGTGTTTATAGTTAATTATAGCCGAGAATTATGTATTAATCCGCCACACGGGCCGTCAAAGGGAACCTTTACCAAAAATTTTAACATTATGAAAATATAATCTTAGAATGCGTTGTCCCTTTTTCAACATCTCGCCCCCCCCCTTCTTGGTTTGGCTGATATGACATTTCTGTTAAAAACATGGCAAAAAAGCATATTATATTTAAAAAAGCATCATATTTTTTGGCTCAATTCATGTCCTGATTGAAACTTGTGCACCTTACGCTTTTGCTAAAAAAACTGGACTCAAATGAAATGATGCTTTTGCTAAAAAAACTGGACTCAAATGAAATGATGCTTCATCCTACAGGCCAACTTCAAACCTTTAAAGAATAACAAAAATTTAAAACAAAAAATTGTGCTTAAATTTTCCAAGGAAAATATTTATAGGTACATAAGGAATATAAGTTTTTAAATATTTAAAATAAAAAATCTTTTTGAACAAATAAAATGCTTGGAAAGATTTTTCTAAAAAAAATAACTTTATTTTTATTTTTTTAATATTGACATATTTTCAACGATCTTTTGTCAACTATTTTTTCACTCATTTCCAGCCCATTTTTATGGTGGAAATGAAGAATAGTAATAAATATATAACCCACTATATTTCAAAGTCAGTCATTACTACGCAACTTTCAATTTTATACTGACCTGGACATCCAGTTCTGGAACATCTGCAGAAGTTGAAAAAACTCCAAAATGAACAGCCATAGTTAAAGGACCGGCTCCAAAAATTCTCATTTTTTTCCATGATTATTTAGTTTATTACTTAATGAATGTACCTTCCAACCCAACTACGTTTCGGTAGTCCCGTCAGAGAGGTTGCATTGACAAAAAAATTTTGGTAATCCTGCAGTATAGCGTCCTGAACCGATTTCGATGAAAAAACGGTTTAAAAAACTGTTTAATAGAATAACCATAGAACATTATCAAAACATATTACGAACAAGTATTTTACAGAAAAACTTACTAAAAACCGACTTCAAGCAAAAATATCCAAAGGCAATGTTGACAAGCGGAATAATACAATTCAAGGAATGAAAAGCAAGGAAGAGTTAATATTCAAATAAAATAACATAATAAAATAATAAATACATTTAAAAAAGTTACAAATAAATTTTTAATTATTTAAATTTTACAAAATCAGAGCGCTGAGTGGAAATTTATCTATGACTAGCGGGGGATCCAGCGTTGCCCGGGTTTTCCCATCATTTTTCTCTCGCTCCCGTTTCCTTCCCCGCTAGTTTTCTCGCTCCCGATCGTTTTCCCGCTCCAGATCGTTTTCCCGCTCTCGATCGTTTTCCCGCTCCCGATCGCCTTCCCGTTCCCGGCCGCATTCCCGCTCCCGCTCCCGATTGCTCTTCTCTTCTTGGTCGTTTTCTCGCTCGCTTTTTCGCTCTCTAAACGATTCTGCTAGCCACATGACCTCTAAAACTCAAAATTTCTGCTCCAAGTAATATGATAGAAACCGTACCAAAGACAGCCAAGTCGCCAAGTACTTTAATTTGATATTATTTTAATTTTTCTGGGTGTTCTGTTGCTAATTTATTGTTTTTAATGTTCTTTTAATTTTTCTTAAGGCACTTTGACATAAAGCACCGCATTTAAAGAAACGGTTTTAGACATGGAGCGGGTTACGCAACTCGTACTTCTAAAGCAAACTAATATTTTTCAATTTTTTACTTCCAAAATGTTTTATATTTTTTTCCCTAGTTTATTTTTATTTTTAATGTGTTTAATTGTTATTACCTTTATTCCTACTGTTCACTTCTATCGCTATTGACAAATAGATCTTCATCGGGAACTACGTACACTTCGGGAGTAATATATAAATGTTCTAAAGTGCTATAATTTTTGTTTTTTTTCAGTTATTTATGTTGTAATTAGTCTTTATTTCCCATATTTATGTTTTAGATATCATTTACGTTAAAAAACCGGCCAATTTTCATCGAAATCGGTTCAGGACGCTATACTGCAGGATTACCAAAATTTTTTTTTTAAACGCACAATCAGTGACCCAGGGTTAGGGTTAGGGGTAGGTAATCTTTCCCACGGATGTGGCGGATTAATACATAATTCTCGGCTATAATTAACTATAAACACGACGAAAAGTAAACACTAGTTTAAAAATTATGATAATTAGTATAAATAATTTATTTAAAATGGGAAAATGGTATATAAAGTTATTTTAATTAAATAAATAATGCAATTATAATTAAAAAAAATTTACATAGAAAAAATTTGAGTTTTAAGGAAAAGTGTAAACGAAGGAATCGCGTAGCGTGTTATCCATAGATATATATCTATGATGTTGCCGAAATATATCCGACTGGAGGAAAGAATTTCAAAGGCACACTCCCAGCATGTGGCTGGTAAAATTGATACGTACAGACTGTTGCGTACTGTTCAGTACAGTGTCAATTTAAATAAAAAATAATTTTTTTATTCTTCATTAAATTTTTTTAACAATAATTATTTTTAATATTAATTAAAATTTTTCTTAACAATAAAAATGATTCTTACTGGTTCGCAGCGCAATAGTTAAGTTTATTTATTTATGCATTATTTGTATATTTAACTCTATTATGCTAGTAGAATAAAGTAGAGCTGCTTTTTAATTTACGTTTACTTTTCGCTTAACCTCGTGAGAAACTGACCGTGTGATAGTAATAAACCAAAGT
Source organism: Erpobdella octoculata (assembly GCA_963978895.1). Lineage (NCBI taxonomy): Eukaryota > Metazoa > Annelida > Clitellata > Hirudinida > Erpobdellidae > Erpobdella > Erpobdella octoculata. Next base: position 11,170,035 of record OZ022244.1, read on the forward strand.
TGAGGCTCTTTGACATTGGCTGGCAAGTTCTTTGAGCTCCGCCTCCGCGCCAATTATGTAAATGAACCAAATAAGATTGCACGATTCTTTTTAGTCTCAATTGGATTATCTAAATGATTCGTTATTTTTGAACGATTCGTTCGAACTTCGCCCATCTCTATTAGCTAAAAATATTATTAATTACTTCGGAAAATTTTTTGACGAGGTCGGCAACTTTGTACGATCTTAAAAAACATCGGTCGGCAAGTTCCTACGTCATTGCGGTCGGCAACTTCGAGGTCGGCAACTCCGGTAGACACCAGTGGCTTCTATCCCCCCCCAAGTGGCCGGGCTCAATTTTGATGTTGCAGCAAATCTATCAATGATTTTATCTACAGGAATGTTTTCCAAAATGTCTTTTTCTGAGGCAAGTATTAATAATGAAGAGAACCAATCATCCAACATTGAGGTCCTTAACAATTTTAATGGTTATATAAACGTCCGGGGAACGAACATTATCCACCGGACGTTCCCCATGTGAAAATTTGCAAAATATAATAAGAACTACTAGACTTAATTTTTAACTATTAACTATAATTATCAGTAAAAAATAGTTTTAATGGAATTTCCAAGATGGAATGGAAAATGTCCTACATTCAATACGGCTGTGTATGTATGTATGTATATATGTTTGTGTAAATGCTAAAACTTTTCGTAACTCTGTAAGTTGGCGCAGAAATCGCAAAACCACAAAAATATGCGTTGATGTGTAAAAATCCGTCTCAATTGTTCAAAATTATTTCTTTTACAATGATAAGGTAAGCTAACCTAGTGCATTTAAAAGCGTGATGCTTTCGACAATGCTCCATCCATTTATCAGATCGAACCAGGTTCCCGCAGGCTAACTCGCAACAACGTAACTTAAACTTGGATTTTTCTCGCGGCATACTCTTTTCTTTAACAAAGTAAACAAATTGTGAACAAGAAGGAGTCAAAAAGAGTCAAGTTTATTTTATATAGCCGTCATCAGTCGTAGAACTTATCAGCATTCATGGGCTTCAGCATAAATTATGTTCCATGTCCATTCGGTTGCGGCTACATCGTGAAGCGTATTAGATGAGCTATATGAAAAATAAGATGGACATTAAATGTTAATTAACGAATCTCGAGTCAACGTTGAGAAGCCACACGACGTCTCACGACTCTCACGTCATTTAGATATATTCTTTAGGTTCAATCGAAATTTCGAAATGGATGGATTTTTAAACTTTTTTCCTTACCCCCTTTTATTTTTTTCTTCCCCCCCTGTTTTTTGCCGGGCGAAGCTGCGCCCGGCTGTATAAGGATAGAAGCCACTGGTAGAGACCATACAAGCAACGCTTGATAAAAGGAAGTTGTTTAGCTCAAATGATTCCAGATCCAAGGTTATTCATCAACGAATAGCTGAGATGATTGCCTTAGATGGTCAGCCCTTTTCAATAGTGGTGGACAACACTGGTTTTAGAAGGCTTTTGAAAACATTGGAGCCTAGATATGATATTCCATCGAGAATGTTTTTTTCTGAAAATGTTATCCCTGAATTGTAAGGAAAGGTGCGAACAAAAATACGTGATTTCATGGCAAATCAGGTGGCATTTAGTTTCACAACAGATATTTGGACTTCAAGTTCTTGCAACTCATCTTTTCTCAGTCTTACAACCAATTGGGTTGATGCAGACTTCGTCCGTCACAATTGCATATTAGCCGTTAAGCACTTTGATCGTGACCATACGGGAGATGAAATTGGTGCCGCTTTAGAAAACACCCTTGGTGAATGGTCGATTGACAAAAAGAAATGTCATATTTTTGAACGCGACAGTGGTGCAAACATGGTGAAAGGAGTACGTGACATCAATTTAAATAGTGTATCATGCTTGTCACACAATCTTCATCTGAGCATCAGTTTTGTCACAGCAAGAAGTTTCCCAGATGTTAGCTGATTGCAGACATATTGTTGGACATTTTGCTCATTTACCAAAAGGGTATGCAAAATTGAAAAAGTTTCAACTTGAAGCGCTCAAGCAAAAGGCAGGGGAGAAAGAAGAAGATGACGTCGTTGTAATTGATGTTGCACACTCACAAGTGGGACGAAGCCCTGTGCACAAACGTGACAAACAAGACGTGGCTACTCGATGGAATTCTACATATTACATGCTACAGAGCCTACAGGATCAGCGTGCTATCTTTCGTCGTTACAAGACAGATGTCAAAAATGACTTCGCAATGTTGACCACGAACCAGTGGACTCTGTTAGATAAAATGCTGACATTTCTTAAACCGTTTGAAGATATTACAAAGGATGCCTGCAGCGATAGTGCTAGCATATCCATGGTGATACCCGCTGTGACCGTCCTAAAAAAATTTGTAAGTCAGCTAGAATGTGATGAGGAAGCTGGCATACACAAACTAAAGACCAAACTTAGCGATGACATTAGCAGACGTTTTGCGCATGTGGAGGAATCAGCACAACACATAGTGGCCACAGCTGTTGACCCACTATACAAATTAAATCTGTTCACTTTGGATATGGCAGTGCGGGCAAAAACTTTTCTGTTGTCGTATATGAGTCACGGCAGTGCCTTCGCTCCACAAAACCAGCTACAACAGGACAAAGATAATGAACCCCCTTGTAAGAAGTCACGCCTTGACAGCATTTGGGACTTCATGACAACACCTGCACAAGAATGTGATGAAAACAGGGCACACATTCGTTCGCCTCACGATGACATGAACAAGTTTTTTGCTGAACCATGTCTCAGCAGCAATATGGATCCTCTGATATGGTGGCAGAGTCATGCACCTGACCATCCAGAGATTGCCAAGATTGCACGAATCTTTTTGTCTTCTCCACCGACTTCTGTTTGCAGCGAACGCCTATTCAGTGTTGCTGCAAACATCAATGATGACAAAAGAAATAGGTTAGCACCCGCAAAAACTGAAATGTTGGCTTTTCTGCGTTACAATTTACCCCTATTTAATTTTGAATCTCTTTAAACTAAATAAATTTAAATTTTTCTTTTTTCATCATGTGTTTTTGTTTATTTTACATGTAGTAAAATGAGAGGAAGATAAATTAATAAGAGAGAATAACTGATTCTTGAATAAGGTTTGAAACTTGGTAGTTTTTTCAGCATCGCAAAAGATCCGGTTCGGTTCGGCTCGGTTCGCTCCGGTAATTTGTTGACCGGAGCGCCTAAAAACCCGCTCCGGTACATCTCTACTATTAATATGTAAAAACTCACACGCTTCGCGGGTGCGAAGCGTACGTCAAGTGCTGGTTTTTAACTTTTTAGCATAAAAGCCATCCGTAGAAAATATTGTTAGTTATTTTGTTGTAGTTTTTTTTTTGGGGGGGGGGGGGGTAAAATTTTGTTAGGGGGTGACTGAAAGTTTGACAGTTGTTGACAAGGGGGAGGGGGAGGAGTAAAAAATTGCCTAAAAATTGTTGACATAATAAATGGACGTCCCCGAACAAGAAATTTTAATACATTTTCTCAACGCCAAGGCAACTTTTTAGAAAGTCATTTTTCAGCGCTCTATAAAGTTGCTATTAAAATGATATGTATTAGCCATTGATATATAATATCAATGATATTAGCTTTTTCGGGAAGCAGAGAGTTCCCGGAATGGAAAGATTTAAGTCCAGACAAGTGAACAGCTTGTTTCGTCGCCCCCAACTTTATGTGTTATTTACATTAGAGTCAACCTAGGAAGCTACATGGGCACCAGTGGCGTAGCGTGGGTTTTAACTGCCCGGAACGGAAACCAACAAATGTCGATGACCGGAGAGGGGGTGAAACTTTATCTCAGACCCGTAACCAAGTTGGGTGCAAAGGGGGAAAATAAAAATTTGCACCATTAGTAAACGTGTGCAGCATCAATGATTTACATCTTTCAGATATTTAATGAAAACAGTTTTACATTGTTCAAAACACTTGTCTGATCAATAATTAATCTTTCTTATGAGTGGTATTTCACAATTTGTAATGTCTCTTCATAAGGTAGGTTCTTAAAACAGTTTCGATGACTATCTCACTGAACGTCATAGCTACAAAGTGTCAAACGAGGCGATTAGCGAAAGTAATTTACGCCTGGGGGTACACTAGCGGATCTATATAGGGGGGCCAATCCGGCCATGCCCTCACATTTTGTTAAAAAATTAAAAAGCCTATGAAAAGCAAGCCAGGACATTTTCAAAATGAAATGTTTCTAAAAATTTATGCATAGGTAATGTAAAAAGCTAAAAAATCACGTATTTCTTTCGCGTCTATATACAAAGTCTTCTATAATCTGGACCCGAATTACTGGGTGTCACGACAAAACGTTCACAGACAAAATGTTCAACGACAAAATGTTCCAGACAAAACGTTCACGACACAACGTTCACTACAAAATGTTCACGACAAAATAAATACCGACAAAACGTTCACAGACAAAATGTTCAACGACAAAATGTTCACGACAAAACGTTCACGACAAAACGTTCACGAAAAATGTTTACAGACAAAATGTTCATTTGATGCCTCGGGAGGAAAATGCTTGTTTGTTAGGAATAGAATTTAGCAGGACGAAAAATGTCCGACATATGCTGGTTTCAGTCTGTCAATGCTCCCTGAGTCACTTTTACCGCCTTTCTCCACGATGAAGTATTTCTTTCGCTCTTCCAGAACTTTGAAAGGGAAAGTAATGGCTTTAGTGGTCGGATTGCGGCAGCGGTGATATTAACGACCGATTGAGACAATATTGATGTTACCGCCCGACCCCGATGCTCCGGAGGGTTGTAACGTTTTTGTTGTGTCTTTCAGAAAACTTTATTCTTTCAAAACACAATATAAATAACAAGAAACATGTAATGTAAATACCGCGCAACTCGCTAAACACTAAACAGAACTTTCTCGCAACAACTCGGTAGCTAGCTTGCAAGGCGCACCTGACTACACCTGGAGTGTCTCGTCACAACACCTTCCCACAAGCTCTTGAGTCTTTTCAAAAGCGAAAACTAAATGTAAAAATGTCTTCTAACGAAAGAAAAATCGTGTAAAAATCTTAATTTCTTCAACCGCAGGCGCTCCGAACGTCGTGGTCCGGTTTCAACTGAAGTATTCGCTTGCGTTGCTGATCTTGTCAGATCCGTCGGTAGAATTTCTCTTGGTACGGTTGTCGCACTGGATGGAGAACTCATTGGCAAACTGGTCGCTTGATTTCCTGTTGACACGGTTGCCGGACTTTTCGTCGTGATTGGACTCTTCGTTGACGTGGTCGCTGGACTCTTCGTTGACGTGGTGTCAAATGCGTCGTCTCTAAGACTCGATGATGTGGAGTAACGTGTAACATGACGTGGGCGGTGTTATTCCACATGGCGTTTCCAAATCGTACTTGGATGTTTTATGCTCACAATATTTTCTTGACGATTGCAGGAATCCATCTTGGTTGTTTACCCTGTTTGGGACCACAGTGTAGAGAGTAACACAAATCTCCAATTTTGTACTTGTGTTGTATTTGGAAAGATTTTTTGTTTGTTTTTTGACTTCGTTTATCCTGCATCTCTCGAGCAAGGCAAGGAGGACATGGCAAAAGAGAATCGTACTTGGATGTTTCTTGCTCCCAATATTTTCTTGACGATTGCAGGAATCCATCTTGGTTGTTTACCCTGTCTGGGACAACAGTGTAGAGCGTAACAAAAATCTCCAATTTTGTACTTGTGTTGTATTTGGAAAGATTCTTTGTTTGTTCTTTGACTTCGTTAACCCTGCATCTCTCGTCAAGGCAAGGAGGATATGGCAAAAGAGAATCTAATTTGCTTCTGATTTGTCGTCCATTCAAGAGTTCACTTAGGGAAAATCCAGATTCCAAGGGCGTTCTCCGATATTGCAAAAGAAATTTTTGCAAAGCTCTTCGGAGAGGATGTGCAGACTTCGTTAATGATTTTTTAAACGTTTGTATCAATCGCTCAGCTGCCCCGTTGGTTGCAGGATGATAAAGAGCTCCAGAAAGATGAATGATGCCTCTTTCTTTGCACCAATTCTGAAATTCTTCAGAAATTAAGGTTGGAGCATTATCAGTCACCAAAGTGTGGGGGAAACCAAAATGTGCGAAATCTTCATCCAAAAATGAGTTGTTGTTTTTGCTGTTATGGAATTTGTCGGATGTATACACGGGTATTTCGAATAGGCATCTACCATAACCAGCCAATTGGTTCCTAAAAAATTTATGGCGTGATCCAGATGCACTCCGTCCCAAGGCTTTTCAGGAATCATCCACGGGTGATTAATCATTTTGGTGGCTTGTTTTGCTGTTCAGCACAAGAACTACATGAGCGACTTAAATTTTCAATATCGTAATCAATTCGAGGCCAATAAACTATAGTTCTTGCTAAACGCTTCATTCTTTGCATTCCGAAGTGTCCTGTATGTAACAATTCTAAAATCTTGCCGCGTAATTTCTTTGGTATCACGATTCTTGCTCCAAAGAGAATCAGAAAGTTTCTCATACAGTTTTAATTCCAGTTGTATGATTCTGTAAGGCCAGCCGTCTCTCACAAATCGTATCACTTTAGAGATAACAGGATCTTTACTTGACTCTTTTGATAACAGTCTGGAATCGGACATTTGTTGGCTGATTGTGTTAATAACGCAAACTGTTGAAACATCTGCATCTTCTTCTGTCGAGTCAAATTCTCCGTCTTCGCACGCTGGTAGGCGACTGAGGGCGTCTGCATTTCCGTGTTCTCCGGTCTTTCGATATTCAATTGAGTAGTTGTACTGGCTCAATGTCAGGGCCCATCTTGCTAGACGATTTGCTGCCAGGACCGGAGTTCTTTTTGACGGACCAAACAATGCGAGGAGTGGTTTATGATCTGTCACCAGGATGAATCTACGTCCGTACAAGAATTGATGAAATTTATGCAGACCAAAAATGATAGAAAGTGCTTCTTTTTGAATCTGGCTGTAGCGTCGTTGTGTGTCTGTCAATGTTTTAGACACGTTGTAAAGAGGACGTTCAGAACCATCGTCATATCTGTGGAACAACACTGCTCCAATTCCTACTTCCGACGCATCGCATGACATTCTTAAGAAAGACGTAGGATCGAAATGAGCTAGACTAACTAGGTTGAGATCATGTACTTTTGTGACATTGAACCACACTCTTCTTTGGATGTCTGAGTTTTTCAATTTTACTTCTGTTTCAAATGTGCCCATTGTTGGGATGTCATCTCCCGTTGCTGAACAATATCTTTTATCATTCAGCTGCAATTTCGGTTTCCCCAGTTTGATTCATGCAGCTCGTGAACAAAAATTGTCTCTGGAACCACTATCAATGAGAAAACTGTAGGGTTGACTGTTGAGAGTCAACTGTTGCAATAAAGGATTTCGTCCTTTCATGGTGAACACGTGTTCTTTCACGAATTCATCTTTTGCAAATATACACTGAACTTGTCTTTTTTTTAGACAAACAGCTTGCAGATGTCCTTTCTTTTGACAGAAATTGCATATGTAGTTTGCAAAACGACATTCTTTAAAAGTGTGGTTGTTCTTACCGCAACGTCGACACTTTTCTTTAGGAACATTTGTCGTTTTATCAGTTGCGTGCTGCTGATGACATTCCGTATGTTTCTTCTGCTTTCTTCGATCAACTTTGAATACCTAAGACGTTCTCTCAGGTGATGGGGTTTTTTCACAAACGGTTTCTTTTACAACTTGAGCTGCATCTTCGGTTTTGCATGCTATCTCTATTGCTCTTGCAAAAGATAACTCATCGTCATTTATGCGGAACAGAGCTCGGAGGACTGCTTCATTGTTGACGGAACAGATGAATCTGGCCCTCATTGCTTCGTCTTGTGGATTCTCGATGGAAGCGAAATCACAAGTTGTAGCTGCTTGACGAATTCTTGCCGCCAACTGGTTGATGGTTTCACCTGGTTCGCGCTTCATTCCGGTCCAGAATTTGTACCTTTCTCGGACGACAAACTTTGATGGGTTAAACTGATTTCCCATAAATATTTCTATTTCTTCTATCGTTAAGTCATTCGCTTTCTTTGGCGGTGTTTGCTGACTTGCTAACGTATCAAGAAACTTGTATGTTGACGAGGTTTGATTTGTCAAGAAAACTTGAGGTATTTTTCGACCAGGAACCGAATGAGCACCAGTGAAAGTTTCAAACTTTGCCCAGTAATCTTTCCATAATTTTTTCAAAGGATCGAAGGCTTCGAAACTGGGAATATTTGTGACGTTTGCCGATATTTGTAAACTCAAAACCAACCTCTCTATTTGTTTTATTTGCTCTGCTCGTTCTTTTTCGCAAAGTCTTTCTTGTTCAGTGTGTTTTTTTCACGCAATTTTTCTTGTTCTGAGCGATATCTCTTTTGTTCAGCGAACAATTAATTTATCGACTTCAGAGATGTCGACTGCGCCAATTGTTGTGTCTTTCAGAAAACTTTATTTTTTCAAAACACAATATAAATAACAAGAAACATGTAATGTAAATACCGCGCAACTCGCTAAACACTAAACAGAACTTTCTCGCAACAACTCGGTAGCTAGCTTGGAAGGCGCACCTGACTACACCTGGAGTGTCTCGTCACAACAGGTTTTGTCACAGGATGGGGTGATGGCGTCACAATGCTGGCAAAGGTTGAAGATGGAGGTAGATTAACCAATTGATGCTGCTGTAATGTTGTGGCAGCAAGGGCAGGGCTAGTTGTTGTTGCTAAAATGTCGCTGTCCCTTGTCTCAGACCTGTGACTGTCCTGGGAGGTGTCAAAAACAATGTCCACTTTTTCCGGCATTCTTTTAGAAGTCTGTTTCTTTGAAACTGATGACATCTGTTGAACAGCCTGCCGAATTACAAGCTGTGAATTTGACTTTGTTTTTCTCTTTGAGGTGTCTTTGCGAACATCACACATTTCATCCTTGAAAGCCTCGGTCGAATTTTTGTGAGTGTAGACCGAACAGTTCCATTGGCTTGTTGGAAGAAGACTTTCCATGTAAACTCTGCGTGGAGATGTTTTCGGTTAGTCTTCGTTGCTGCATATTGACATTTAAGTTGTAATGTTCCAGAAAATCAGCCCCATGATGGGTATTTTGACGTCAGCTACAATGAAAGTCCATGGAAAATTACGTTCAAAGCCAATGTCTAGCAACAACTGTGTTTCACCATGAGTATGAATTGTTGAGTTATTAACAGCTTTCAGAGTTAATTTGGTTGGTTGTGTCGGGTGTTGAGATAAACACTTTGGGATAACACTGACCTTTGCTCCGGTGTCTACGAGAAAGCGATGTGTTGATAATTAATCGTGGATGTAAAATAAACGACTTGAGCTTGCCGGATTGTGATCCGTTGTCGTCATTACTGATCGCGAAGGTTTGTTGAAAGAGCAGAATGGATTGCACTTTTTGGCTGAATTGCTGAATCGACGATGGTAGTAGCATACTTATATATTTGGTGTTTTCCTTTCTGAAGGTTGTTGGGGTCTGCTGCGGCGAAGTTCAGAAATTAGCAGTTTGATGTCTTCTGTCATTCCATTAGCTGCTCTCTGGTCAGGTAGTGGAGAAGTTGAATGAGCGCTGGTTGCTGCAAGGAGCTGTTTGGGCACATGGGACATTACTCTATCTGCAACCACAGTTATTTCGTTTAGCGGTGTGGTCAGAGGTAGCGTTGCCAATGACTGACAAACGGTGGACGGTAACTTGTCTTGCCTGAATTTTTTAAGAACCATTTCGTCTAAGTGACCATGGCCCAGCAATGACCACACGTGCCGAAGTAATTGCGATGGATTTCTTGACTCTGATTCGATCGTCGCTTCTCAATTGCTTCTCTCTTGTTTCCCAGCGTCAACGGTTTGTGTTTTTTATATATCAATAAAGTTTTCCTTAATATTCTGTTTGTAGATTCCAGCATCTCAACAATATAATACGACAGCGCCTATGATATAAAACTACATATTGTAACATTTTCCCTTTCAAATATCAGAGCTAGCAAAAAAAAGTGAAGTAATTAAAATGTTATGAATGAGAATTTGAAACGAAAAAGTGTCACAGTTCATTCTGGTAGCGCCTCGGTGGCTTCACATTGCGCCCTGAACGTGTCACATACGGTCTGTCAGCTGCTGCAACCTTTTCACTGGTAGAACTGCTCGGTGGGGTGGAGTGTCATGTTCATCTCGACCGACTGTGTAATGTTGTCAGTTGACCGTCGGAACATCGTCGTCGTCGCTTAAGGTGCATATACACTGACCGGTTTTTTCAACCAGCTCCTGTTCGCCAGAACTGGTGCATAGATAATGATAATTTATTTTTGCACCAGAGCACATGTCACACTTAGCCGGTTGTTTTTGTAAACAAATGAGTTATGCACTGCCGGTGACCTCCCGGTAGGTTGTACGCAGCAAAATCGCCCGCTCTGGTTTAGATAGCACATTAAAGGGCTTACAGGAAATTGTGGAACTTCAACAGCTCTGTGTCTATCTTGTAATTTTATACATAAAAAAACTTGTAAAAAGTAAAAGAGCAATGTGTTGTGTATATAAAGAAATTAAATGAACACATCTGTCATGAGGTTTTGTTCAAAGTTCAAAGTAAGTGCTATCTTGTAAGTGTTGAATTGGGTTTTAATTATGGGTGCACAGAAATAAACTTGAATTTAGATATTATTAGTCACATTTTTTTTTATTTAACGTTTATTAAGCACGAAACAAAACAATTAAGTACAACAGTGAAGTTATAAATAAGGAAAAAAAATCAAGTGCTCAAAAGGTTCATCCAAAGGGAATTACTTCCCGCTAACTGGACGACCTATAAACGAAAATTCAGATTTAAATACGAACCGAGACAGAGAAATAAAAGTTAACATAAGTGTATAGGAGTAAACATAAGTATATATAAGTTAACGTATTTGTATCGATGTTAACATAAGTATATAGATATTGAAATTATGAATCTAGCTGTAATATGTAAGATTTCAACGATTTTTTAAATAGCAAAATGCTTTTCAATGAGGATATTGTTATCGGAATACTGGAATACAACCGCGGACCAAAACACTTTATGGAGAATGTTTTGAGAGTTGTTCGAGCAAAATCAGACCGAAAGCAATGCAAAGAACGCACATCATGAGAATGTGCATGAGACGATTTTGTGAAAAGGTTATCAAATGACGACGGTAACATATGGTTGTCCTATTTGTACATGAAAATACTAACAAGAAAAGAATTAATTTGATATACATTCAGTAGGTTGTTCTCGATCATTTTCATTTTACAAGATGATGTAAAGGGCAAGTTAAATAATATTCGGATGATTCTTTTCTGTAAGATGTGGAGAGACTTTAGACGTGTAGGATAATTTGAAGCCCAAACAATATTACAATAGGACATGTAAGGGTAAACGAGAGCGTAATACAACATCATAGAAATATTTTTATCCACAAATCGACTCACGCGAGATAGAATTCCACAATTTTTTGCAACTTTAGAGGTGACGTAACTAATATGGTCAATCAGTGAGAGGTGCTCATCAAGCAACATTCCAAGAAATTTACACGAGGAAACTCGCGCAATAGGTTTATCGTCAATAAGAAGTTGATAATCAGAACAAATTAATTTATTTCTATGGTGGAATAGAATATAGTTGGTTTTACTTATATTTAAAGAAAGTTTATTTGCACAAAACCATTTATAAACGGAAAGTAGTTCATGATTAGTAACATCATATAAATCTTTTAGGTTTTCACCAGAAGCAAAAAGGTTGGTATCATCGGCGAACAAGACAAATTCGAGACGACGCGAAACAGTGCACAAATCATTAATGTAGACAAGAAATAAGAGAGGGCCTAGCACCGACCCCTGAGGCACGCCACAAGTTACCCGCCTCGTTGATGAAGTAACTTCGTTGTAGTGGACCTGTTGAGTTCTACCGCTCAAATAATCTTCAAACCACATTAATGGAATCCCTTGGACCCCATAATGTTCAAGTTTTTTTAGCAAGACTTTGTGATTCACTGTATCAAAAGCCTTGGCCAGATCCAGAAACACGCCGATGATGTCGTCTCCTCGATCCATAGCCTCCGCAACCCTCGAGTGCAACAAAACGAGCGGCATGTAGGTAGAGTGATTTTTTCTAAAGCCGAACTGACTCCTGGTAATGATGGAAAATCTGGCAAGAAATCCATAGAGCCTGGAGTGCATAGCTTTTTCAAAAAACTTTGAGAAGAAACATAAAATAGATATTGGCCGATAATTGGAAATGGTATCTTTTTTGCCAGATTTGTGAAGGGGAATTACTTTTGCCGGCTTTAACTGATCAGGAAAAACCCCTGAAGAAAAAGAGCAGTTTATTATGCAGGAAAAAATATGGGCTATCCGTGGAACAGAGCATCTTGCAATACACGGGTCAATTCCGTCGATTCCACTGCTGTGTGAGATTTTTAATCGTGTCGATATTTCAATGATCTCGCCCGGTGTTGTAGGTACAGCATCGAAAGAATGGACCACGGGATTACCAAGATATTCATCAAATGTTGCATTAGGAATTAATATATTTTTTGCGAGATCTGTGCCAATGCTGGAGAAATGGTTATTAAACGAGTCAACAATTGCTGTAGGAGAGGTCAAATAACTCCCGTCACCCGCATCAAAAGTCCTGCAGTGCTCCACAGAAGATCGCTTGCCCATTAGGCTCCCAATGATTTTCTATGTTTCTTTAGCATTGTTTTGACATAAATTGAATTTTTTGAATAGAATTCTCTGATTGTCGCAATTTTCATTGATTTGAAGCGATTACGGTACACAGTGAATTTCTCTTTATTGGCCACTGTCGGGCTCTTGAGGTATTTTTTATATAAGGCATTTTTCTTTTTGCAGCACTTCATGAGATTTGGCGTCATCCAATCCTTATCAAATCTAGCAGGACCACGAGTGTATTTAACCAGTGGAAAACACTTGTTATATATTTCGAGATACTTATTAATGAATAATGAGTAAGCAGAGGACGCATCACCACCATCGGCCATCCCAATCACCCCAGACCAGTCCATCTCACCCAACATCTGTTCAAACATCTCTTTCTGTCTCAGGCTGGTCAGCCTTCTAAATGAAACCTGATCTCTTTTAGTATTAGTGCGAGGTGCGAGATCAGTTGATAGAAAAATCGGAAGATGATCAGAGATATCATCAATCACAATCCTAGCAATAGAATGTTGTAAGGGGTAGTTTGTAAACATGTTGTCAATTGCAGAGGCAGTTTTAGAACTTATCCTGGTAGGCGCCGTAAATGCCGGAAGAAGGCTGTAAGAAGCCAGTAAATTGAAAAAATCAGCCATAGACGAGCTCTGTTCTCTACTGAGAAAATCAATATTGAAGTCGCCCATTAAAAGAATATTCATATTTCTTTTGACGAGACAATTTAACAAATTGCTGAATTCTATGTTAAAACTGTGTAAATTTGTGTCCGGGGGACGATAAATAACACCCACTAAGAAATTTCCAGTTTTTTGACAATCCATTGAGATTAGAAGAAGCTCGAATGAAGTAAAACTGGTGTTCCAGAGTGAAGCATCAACTGCTGAATACTTGATCCGCTCATCAATAAAAAATCCAACTCCACCACCTCTTTTCATGTCTCGATTTTGGAACACGAAGTGGAAACCCGGTATTTCTATGCCTTTAGACGAATTTTCATCCAACCAAGTTTCTGTGACCGCCAGAATTCGAGCTCGACTTTGGCGAAGTAGTATCGTTAAATCGTCTAATTTGTTTTTTATACTCCTACAATTAACGTGAAGGAAAGAGAAAAATTCACGAGGCAGTTGATTGGTCAGGTCATTTAAATCTTTTGGAGAAACATAAATGCTCGCGTCTTCATACATTGAACGAAATAAGTTGTCATCCGGATCAATACCAGAATCAAATAAAGAAGAATTATCTTCAAACCTCTCAAAACCAAAACAAATTTCTTCTTTGACGACAGAATCCATTACATTAAAAGTATAACATATTAAAATTTCACTACGGTTTCACATTTTTAAGCAAAAATATAAAAAAAGAAAACAAATAGAAAGGTATGGGTTAAACCATGGATTGAAAACAGAGGTTTTTTTGGGGCTCACCAAGCTCTAATTAAAGAACTACAGGCAGAAGATGCAGAGGGATAAAAGAATTTTCTCAGAATGGATTCTGATTCCTTTACTTCTCTCCTAGAAAAAGTGGCTCCTCTGATTTCTAAGCAAGACACAAGATTGAGATTGTGCATACCGCATGAGGAACGATTAGCTTTGACCCTTCGCTGGCTAGTTTGAATTTTTTATTTTTTCTCTTTATTTTTACTTGGTAAAAGTTGATGCTCATTTTGCTTTCCAGGTGAAAGTTTAGTCAGCCTTCACTACTTGTATCAGACCAGCAAAACCAGCGTTTTGACTTCAGTGTCACCCATTGCTGAAACGCAGTATCGGCATCGTCACAGTTCTTGTCCTCTTTGCTCATGACCTTTGCACGAACTGAAAAATAAAGAAATGTGTAGCAATTTCTGCATCCTATTGGACAAATATAAATAACATAATTTTGCCATAAAAAACTACCAACCCGAAAAGTTCAGAGCACCTTTCATATCCTCATTTTCTTCACTGTCTGTGTATAAATGTCACTTCCTCTTGGCACGCTTGAAGGGTTAAGTTGTAGAAGTGCCTGGTTGAGGCTCAGAAGTGCTCTGTTGAAAAGTGGAATTTTCTTCCTCCAAAACATCCTCTACCATCTCTTCCACAAAACCTTTTGTGTCAATTGACATCTGTATAATTTAAATCCAAATTAGGAATGTTATTGTTAAAAAGTCAAAATAATTCATATTGTTTATCATTTCATGTTAAGGATAATTTTTAATTCAGAGCTGAAAGTGGCTGAAACTCATGTTAATATTTTGCTTTTATAGATGCCAAACAGTGAATCCGATTGGAAGGAAATTGCAAAAGAATTTGAAACAAAATGGCAGTTTCCCCATTGTGTTGGGGCTCTCGATGGCAAACACATTACCCCACCCAGAAGTGGATCTTTATACTATAACTACAAGCACTTTTTTTGTATAGTGCTAATGGCACTAGTTGATGCAAACTACAAGTTTCTGCATGTTGACATAGGTTCCTTTGGTCGAGTTTCTGATGATGGAGTATTCAACCAATCAAATCTATCAGAAGCACTAGCCACAAACTCCATAAAGCTACCCACTCCAGATAAAATTCAAGGAATTGGTGAAATGCCTTATGTTGTGGTGGCAGATGATGCTTTTGCTTTTGCATTGAAGCCATACTGTCAGATAGGGCTGAAAGCTGAACAAAGAATATTTAATTATCGCTTAAGCAGGGCAAGGCGAGAAGGTCACTATGGCAGCTTGCTGCCTTCACAATTTCCTAATTCGTAACCCTGTTTCAGCAAGGATGTACATGGGAAATTGTACTAGTGATAACATCACTCTGGAGCACTTAAAATCTTTAAAATTTAGAAGAAACCGGAGCTCACACACTGCCAGCGGGGTAAAAGACAGATTCTGTCAATACTTCAGCAGTACAGCTGGTTCAGTTCCTTGGCAATTGGACAAGTGTTCATAACTTAATATTATTTATAGTTATAATATTTTTTGTTACTTATGCCAGTTTGAGAGTTTGTCATAAATAAATTATTGTCAATTATCCTCGAGATTGTTGATCGTTTTTTTCGTAGCGTCAAAATTGTCAAGGAATCTCAAGGAGTTCATAAACTTCCACTTGCTGGTGTACATGTCAGTCCCCATACCACTTTTCGAAGTTCCTTCTTTCCGCCTCTCATCACCAAATTGGGATAATCTAAGATATTTAATTTTCTTTGAAACATCTGAATCTGTAAATGAATAATTGCAGCATTAGTAGCTAACCCATTGTGTAGTGTCTAAACTATCATTTACTCGCTAAATAATAGCAAAATAATATTCATAGCACACTAACTGGTACTTCCGAGACTCTGTGCAATCGTTTCAAATGCAGTCTTTTTTTTGACCCGATTAAGATACACAGGGCCGTAACCAGCTACGGGGCTGGGGGGGCCTGGGCCCCCCAGTTTTGTTGAGGCCCTCCCAGTTTTGGTCGGGCCCCCC
This sequence comes from Erpobdella octoculata, assembly GCA_963978895.1. Lineage (NCBI taxonomy): Eukaryota > Metazoa > Annelida > Clitellata > Hirudinida > Erpobdellidae > Erpobdella > Erpobdella octoculata. The sequence continues at coordinate 11,186,162 of OZ022244.1, forward strand.
AGCTCAATCAGGCCCTTCCCCAGTTTTTTGTATTGCTGTCTAGTTCAACAAAGCAAATGTAGGCAAAGGATGATAAATTGTGTATGATTTAAAAAACATGCCTCAAAATGCCAAGTACATGTAGTTTCTTATCCAAAACGAGGTAATCGAATTGATGGCACAGATGGTACAAGTTTTGATTGCCGAAGAATGTAAAGATTCTGACATTAACTGGTATTCGATCAATTACCACGAAACTCAAGATCAGTGCAATGTTGAGGATGCGTCGATTGTCATTCGCTATGTGCGTTGTGGAAAAGCAATAGAGAACATGATCTCAATGATCAAGGCTAGTAAGTTAGATTCTAAAAGCCTGACACATTCGCTGCTTACAGAGCTTCAGGCTCAGCAGCTGGACCCCGCTCGAATTTTGAGTCAATGTTATGACGACGCCAGTGTAATGAACGGCGGAAAGAGAGGTGTCCAGAAAATATTGCAAGACACTCTGGGCCGCCGAATTCCGTACATGCACTGCATCGCCAACACCATCATGTGGTTGCGCACGCTATGGAATCAGAGATAAAGATAGACAACTTTTTTAACTTATATGAGCAATTGTATGTAGGTGACACAATAAAGCGGTTACTTGCTCAAAGATGGACTGGTCCTTATAAATCTGCAATGATTGTCAAAAACAACTGAGAGGAAATTTTGCAGATCCTCGAAATTGTTGCCAACTTAGAAAAAGCTCCGGTTGATGTGTTGGTTGAAGCAGCTGGGCTGCTCAACAAAGTTTCAAAGAAGGATTTTTTTAAATGCCATTGTCAAAATACTGAGCTTGCTGTCAACGGTCAGTGCTTTGTTGCAAGGTCGCTTGTGCAATGTGTCTCTTGCTATGGAACTGATCTCCACAGTTAAAGAGAGCCTTCTTGCCTTGTGGTCTGCAGAGGTTTTTGATCAAATGGCAGATGCTGCTGGTTTTTCATCAAATGAGGATGACCATGTAGTGTCAGTAAAGTGCAAATGAGTTCAGAGCACCTGGCTGACCGGCTCTGTGGTCAGCTCCACTTTGAGTCATTACCATGTTATTGGTTCTAAAGTTGCTTCACGCGAGCTCATGAGCTCTACAACAACATTTTGAAATAAACAACCAATTTGGGGAGTTCAACTTGGCTTTGTTTCAAGCTGTAGAATCTTTTGTTCCATCATCTCAGAACATTCTTGTTGAGAATGCTTGGAACCACTCAGCCAGCTCCTTTGCCTCGAAAAAGTTGCCTTCCCTAGCGAATTGCCTATTGCAATGCGACTGTGCCGTAACAAATTCCAGCCAAATTCGTCGTAGGAAGATGCAACATATGCAATGCTGCAGTACCGCGATGCATTTCCAAATGTGTATCAGCTGTATGCCTAAGCAATCACTATCGGCGTATCGACTGCTACGTGCGAGAGCAGTTTCTCCACTCTCACGCGGAATTTGCGGCCTTATCGCCAACCAATAAGCCTTGAGCGTAAATTTAGACTGATACTACCTGCTTTTGAGAAGGATTTTACGCTAAAAGTAGATTTGAACACTTTCATAGAAAATTTTGCCCAAAAATTGCGCCGTATTGTTCTCTGACATTATGACCCATGTGATGTGTTTATTTACATGTTGATTCAGAATATTTTCAAATTCAATTAAATATGGTAGATTAAGATTCAAATTTCAATCACTAAACCTGTTTTTTGCGTGAAGCACATTTTGGGGGTTAAATCACTGGAATGTGCAATTTATGTGATTAGAAAATTTATACTGTGCCCCCCCAAAAGTTCTACGGCCCCCCACTTCCAAATTCCTGGTTAAGGCCCTGAAGATACATTGAACTCTTTGTCATAAAGACAAGGATTTTCTTCGAAAAGTCTGATCAAATCAAATACTTTATCATCTGTCCACTCCATCATGAGTTCTATTGTTTAAAATAAAAGTAAACAAACATATCATTAAACTCATAGAATTATTAAAACAAAAATAACAAAACTACATCATAAACTTTTTGATGATAATTCATATACCAAACAGACTCACTTTGAATTAGAATTCTAGGGAAAGAAACTGACTGAACTCCTTTAATTGAGTTTAACTAGACTATCAAGAAAAATGAACGTTATAATAGTTTATAGTCCCTGAAAAATGAACTGACTGAATTCGATTAAATAGACTTTCTTGGCTCAGAAAACATCTTACGAGTATTTTTATGTAATCATTTTATTGAGGCCTTAGTATTTCTCCTCCAATAAACTTTTTCGTAGCACCCATTTAGGCCACTACGTAATGTTGCGTTTCATCTATGCCAGGGGTGGCCAACCTTTTTGGGAAAGAGGGCCATTATCATGTTTTTGAAACATACGGCGGGCCGCTGGTTTGAAAGGCAAAATTCTCTCTGGATGAGTGTTGTAATTTTCTACAGTGGGCTCTGAGACGACCCCCAACTAACAACAAAGCATTTGGATACATGTTATGTAAACTAAAAAGTAATATACAATAATAGTTGGTTGAACCATGGACGTCTGTATTATGCTATTATACAGACGTCCATGGTTGAACACACAAAGCATCTCAAATAAACATGAAATTTCATTCAATTTTGGCTGACTGCTAACTATTTAATTTTGGTAGTGAACTTATTAAAGTTAACTATTAAAAAAGTAAAGAAACTGTTTATAAAAAAATCTATATTGCAAAATAGAATTGTTGATTCAAAAAACATTGTATTTTAACTGTTCGGGAGCAATTGTCATTCAGTGCAAAACCTGAGCTTGTTTGCTAGACAACAGCTCTTCTACATTAGCTTCAAATGCAGCCACTGATAGGTGCAAGATGTCCTGCAAATGATTATCAGTAAGTCTGGCCCTGTGTACTGACTTATTGCACTTCATTCTGGAAAATGCCTGCTCACATATGTATGTACTGCAAATAAACTCATCATCTTCAATGCATTCTTTCGCAATGCTGAATACTTGGCAGAAATTAAAAGGGTGTAAAACTCAATTACGTTCCCTTCCAGAAATTTTTGTTTCATAGAGGTATTGGACTGCAGCTCAACCAACTCCATTTGAAACTCTGCTGGCATATATACTTTTTGTATTATTTTTCGATTTTTAAGGAAGTTTTTAAAAGATTTTACTATAAATTTCAAATATTTAAACAGAGCAGAGCGGGCCGCCAATTGATAGACCCCGGGCCGCAAATGGCCCGCGGGCCGCGAGTTGGCCACCCCTGATCTATGCGATTGCCTAAATTAGCATAAAGTAATGATACAACGAACTTCTCATGTCATAAAGACACGGATTTTCTTTAAAAAGTCTAATAAATTCAATCACTTTATCTTCGGTACACTCCATCGTAACTTCTATTTATTAAAACAAGGGTAAACAAAATGATCATCCAATCAGAGTTTTCTCGACCAGTTCTGGAGAGAAATAGAACATGCATCGGCCGGCAAAAACCAGCACCAGAATCTGGACGTGCATAAATTAACATAATTTATGGACGCGGTTTTCGTGACACACACTCCAGATTCTGGTGCCGAACGACTGGTACCAGCGAAAACTGGTCAGTGTGTACTGGGCTTTAAGGTGCATACACACTGACCGGTTTTTTCAACCAGCTCCTGTTCGTCAGGGTTCCACGACAAAACGTTCACAGACAAAATGTTTAACGACAAAATGTTCCCGACAAAACGTTCACGACACAACGTTCACGACAAAATGTTCACGACAAAATGAACACCGACAAAACGTTCACAGACAAAATGTTCAACGACAAAATGTTCAACGACAAAATGTTCCCGACAAAACGTTCACGACAAAACGTTCACGAAAAATGTTCACGCACAAAATGTTCACAGACAAAATGTTCACAGACAAAATGCTCACAGACAAATTGTTCAACGACAAAATGTTCACGACAAAACGTTCACGACACAACGTTCACGACAAAATGTTCACACTGAAAAATACACATTTTGTTTTATTATGTCAAGATCGCTTGCAAACTAATTATTAAGTCATTTTTTGTGGTGTTTCTATTTACTAATTTATTTACCTAAGCAGAGCATGTGTGTATGACAGCTTGAAAGTAATGCATATTGGCAACAATAAACTTATCAAACATTTATTTTAAGTTAACCGTAAAACCAAACATGCAAAAAGCAAAAAATATCGATCGAGACTTATATCCGTCGTTGACTTAATTAAAATTGAAACATCAAATGATCTTCAATTTGCTGCTTATTGAGTCTTTACCCAAGTCATCGCTACGTTAATTAGGTAATTAAAGCCGGCTATATTGCTCTTGGAAGCCGATAACTTCTTAGTCGCTAGGCTACTACGATCAAAGCTTATTTCTGTCGTTCACTTAATTAAAATTGAAACCTCAAATAAATCTCAATTAATAACTAATTGCATTTCTTTTCGATCGGAGTATATAAAGATTTCATATTTTGACCCTTTTTATCATCGTTCTATTTATTAACTAGTTAATGCGGGTTGGTTAATTTTCTCTTGGATACTCTTAACTTTTTAATCTTTAGAATACAGCCATCAAGCCTTCTTTACGTCGTATGCTTATTTGAAATTGAAGATTCAAGCGATCTCAAATTCGTAACCAATTGTATTTTCCTATTACAGCTATCTCATCTCATCTGTCATTTTCTTTTCTTCTTACTGAAACAGTTTACAGTACTCCGATCCATACTCATCTGGTTGCCATTTGAGTTAGGGGTATCAAAGAGGAAATTAGCATTGCATTTACTATTGTTAACGTTTTATTTGTGCTCATTTTGTGAAACACAAAATATTTGATCATTTAAAAACTAAACTAAAATTAAAAGTTGCAATCGTGAACATTTTGTCGTGAACGTTGTGTCGTGAACGTTTTGTCGTGAACATTTTGTTGTTGAACATTTTGTCTGTCAACATTCTGTGCGTAAACATTTTTCGTGAACGTTTTGTCGTGAACGTTTTGTCGTGAACATTTTGTCGTTGAACATTTTGTCTGTGAACATTTTGTCTGTGAACGTTTTGTCGGTGTTCATTTTGTCGTGAACATTTTGTCGTGAACGTTGTGTCGTGAACGTTTTGTCGGGAACATTTTGTCGTTGAAAATTTTGTCTGTGAACGTTTTGTCGTGACACCGTTCGTCAGAACTGGTGCATAGATTATGATAATTTATTTTGGCATCAGAGCACGTCACACTTAGCCGGTTGTTTTTGTAAACTGCCGGTGACCTCCCGGTAAGTTGTAAGCAACAAAATCTCCCGCTATGGTTTAGATAGCGCTTTAAAGGGTTGTACAAAAATATGTGTAACTCGAAAGGTTTTGTCTATCTTTTAATTTTTACATCAAAAGGGTTGTAAAAAATAAAACAATGTGTGGTGGTGTATATAACTCGTTTAAATAAGCTTTCAAAGAAAATGAACTTTTTTTTATAATAGTTTATAGTCCTTTACACCAAGTGTTTTAAGACTGAAATAGCTGTATGTAGGAAGCAAGGAATTCTAGATATAACACCTGGAAGAACAACTTGTTTGTATTCGGCACTTGTTTCCTCCAATACTTCGAGGCAATCAATTAACTTATTTTTTGCCTCTATATTTTCTTCTTCAAAAGTTGGTTTATGTAATGGTTCATCTTCAATATTTTTCACTCGTGACAGCACATTCACAAACTGATTCATGGTCAACAACTTGTTGTCAATGATTCCTTTGGTGAAGACTTTTGGAAGCTTTTTCCCTTCATGATGCACTATGATATCTAAAGATTCATATATTGAAACTGAAGATTTTATAACTGGGATGTTTTTTTCAAGAGCAAGCACATAAATAACAAGAACTCTTTCTACAAGGTTAAAGTTGAACCCTGGTGGAAGATTTTCATCTTTTAGGCGGCATAATATTTCATCTAAGTTACATTCAGCTATTGAATCATTTGCTAAAAATTCCATCCCTAGTTCCTCCATTTCTTGGATCTCCATCTCACGACGATAAGTACTAGAAGATTTTGAAGTGGGTCGTGGTTTTGTTGATGGTGCCGATAGGTATGCTGGTGCATTCTTGAACACAGTGGGAACTGAATCAGCTTTCAATTTTCTTCTCTGTCTATTACACACAGTTGTAGTATTAGTAGAAATTTTTTTCTTCAAACGCCATTTATTAGAATCAGTAAAATCTTCCATAAAATCAGATGGCAAGAAATGAAGAGAACAAATTTTTGAATTTTTGCTAGGTACAAAATCTCGCCTTGGGTTTGCTTTATTCCACTTTGCACATAATTCCAAGTTGTGAAGTGGGTAGGAATGAAACGAAATGTCTGAGTTCTCTTCATTTTTGTAATATCCACTTTGACAACCAAATGCTGAACATTTGTTTACCATTTTGAGCGATTCAATGTTTATCGACAAAATATTGTAAATCCAATTAGGTCCTAAAAAAACTTACACAAACAAAAAGAAACAAAAACCAAAAGTGAAAGTCTGAAAACTTAATACTAAAATTTTACTAATATAAATGTTATAATCAAAACGACGGATAAGCGATGAGTCAACAACCACGAACGAGAACATAATGAAGAAGCGGCAAGCATAGGCTTGCTATTATATGCTAATGTATGCCTACTAGGGTAGGAGCCTATAATCGTTCCATAGCCACGTTGTGCATCCAGTTGTTATATCTAGACATCCATGGTAGGAAGCACCTAAGTACTTCCTGTCGTGGATCATAATTTTATCCTTTTAAATTTTCCCTCCTCCTTTCTCTAGCCTTGGGACTGGCTTGCAATGATGTTGTTGTTGTTTATTTAAGTCCTTGTTACTTTTTCAGCGTTTAGGACTACACAAAAAAACAAAACAAAACAAATATTAAAATGAAAACAAATAAGTAAAGTAAAATAATAATAAAATAAATAATATAAACAGGAAGTAGAGAAAACAATTACAACATATGAAACCATGGAAAAAAAGTCATGAAAAAAGGAGAAAAAAAAGTAAGTAAATAAAATAGAAAAAAAATTAATAAATAAATAAATAAAACATACATAAAAATAATAATATTGGACATAAAGTGTTATTCACAGTTAAATTAGATAGTAGAGAATTGGTAATGATAGTGGGAGAAATGTGGAGTAAGAAGTTGAAGTAAAAAAAATAAATAAATAAAAATAAAAAATAAATATTTACATAAACATTCAAGTTTATCAAGATATAGAAATATTTACACACAGGTTTATATGGATTAATAATATCAAAAGAGTGTTTTCCAGAGTTCTTTTTCAAATTAGATCTGGTTCATTTTGTGTGATCCAGTTAAAGATGAGGTCTTGGCATTTTGGGTTGTTTAGGATGGTTCCGATGTCAAAGTCTACTTGTTTCAATATCTTTTTTATTTTCTGATGGAAGGGTGCCCTTGTTCTGCAGCTTGTAAGGAAATGCTTGACGGTCTCCGGTTCCTGACATGTGTCACAGAAACCTGTGCTGTGTTTCCCGTAGACTTTGAGGTTGGAGTTTAGAAGAGTGCAGTTGAGTCGGAGCCTGGAAATGATGACTTCTTTTTTTCTATTCATGTCTTGGAATTGTGAGTGGAAGGACGGCTGAGGATTTAGTTCTCTGTGATGGCTGCTCTGATACAAGTTTCGTCAAATTGCTTTCCATTCTTCAAATGTTTTTGTTTTTATGATATTACGAATATCATCAATGGTGTATGGAACAGTAATTTGTATGGTGGGATGATCGGTTGCTATTTTAGCAAGTTTGTCTGCAGTTTCGTTTCCACGGATACCAATGTGGCTGGGTATCCATATTATTGTGCATGAGACTCCGCTGGTTTTGAGAGTGGTGATATGTTGTAGTATGTCCTGTATGACTGGTTTGATGCTGGAGCTGTCGTAATTAGATATAGCTTGGACGGAGCTGAGTGAGTCGGTAAAAATGGCTATGTTGTCGCCTGGTTCTTGCTGTACAGACCATTGGAGGGCTTTTTGAATGGCTGTAAGTTCAGCAGTAAAAATGGAGATGTTGTCGGTTGTACGTTGACTCAACTCGTAGTTTTTACCAGGAATGAAGATTCCAATTCCTGTTTTTTCTTTCATTTTTGAGGCATCGGCGTAGATTTTTATGTTGTTATCGTAGTTATGTATTTTTTCTAAAGACGTCTGAAGAGCGCTAGGGTCTTCTTTTTGGATTCCGAGTAGAGTGATGTCAAGGTTTGGTAAAAATAGTTTCCACGGTGGTGTGTCGAAGTTAGGCGAAGGGTGTGCTTAGAGATTTTGGATTCTTTGGTCGTTAAGGTAGTTTTTCATTACAAATGGTGCTGTGTGTGGCTTTCTTTTACTCAGATTTGACTTGATCCATGTACTTCTCTTATTTGGGTCTGGAAAGTATATGATTCTGCTTGGATGATGTGGGGTGATTTTGGTTTTCGCGGCGTAGATGGCTGTACGTTGTCTAAGACGTAATGAGATAGGAATTTCTCCACATTCTACGAGCTGTGGATTACAGTTAGTTTTCTCACCTGCTCCACATGAAATTCTCAAAGCGCTGTTCTGTATTGTCTGGAGTTTCTTTTTGAGAGATTCATTGGCTTGGTTGAAGGCTTCGCCACCGTATTCTAGTATAGAGCAAATGGCTGCCTTGTAAAAAGTTCACGAATACAAGTTTTTAGGCGTTATCTTTGACGCAGCAGCCACATGGGGACCACACATTGCATATGCCATAGCGAGCGGCTTGCAATGAACTGTCTGAACTCGTTTAAATAGACTTTCTTGGCTCAGAAAACATCGTACGAGTATTTTTATGTAATCACTTTTATTGTGGCTTCAATATTTTGTCATAAAGAGGTCAAACAGTCTGATCAATTCAAGCACTTTATCATCGGTCGACTCCATCGTAACTTCCATTTATTAAAATAAGAGTAAATAAACCAATCATCCAATCAGAGCGTGAGTTTCTCAACCAGTTCTGGAGAGAAATAGAACATGCATAGGCCGGCAAAATCTGGCACCAAAATTTGGACGTGCATAAATTAACATAATTTCTGGACGCGGTTTTCGTGACACACAATCCAGATTCTGGTGCCGAACGACTGGTACCAGCAAAAACTGGTCAGTGTGTACTGGGCTTTAGAGAGGTTTCGTCGTTGGCTGCTGTCGATGGAGGGTTCCACGACAAAACGTTCACAGACAAAACGTTCACAGACAAAACGTTCACAGACAAAACGTTTACAGACAAAACGTTCACAGACAAAACGTTCACAGACAAAACGTTCACAGACAAAACGTTCACAGACAAAACGTTCACAGACAAAACGTTCACAGACAAAACGTTCACAGACAAAACGTTCACAGACAAAACGTTCACAGACAAAACGTTCACAGACAAAACGTTCACAGACAAAATGTTCACGCACAAAATGTTCACAGACAAAATGTTCACAGACAAAATGCTCACAGACAAAATGCTCACAGACAAATAGCTCACAGAGAAAATGTTCAACGACAAAATGTTCACCACAAAACGTTCACGACAAAATGTTCACATTGAAAAATACAAATTTTGTTTTATAATGTCAAGATCGCTTGCAAACTAATTATTAAGCCATTTTTTGGTGTGTCTATTCACCATTTTATTTACCTAAGCAAAGTATGTGTATATGACAGCATGAAACTAATACGTATTGGCAACATCAAGTGATCTTCAATTAATAAATAATTTTATGGAGTTATAGCTATTTGGCTCTTTTCTTTTTCATCAGAGTAAATAAATATTCCATATTTTGATCTTTTTTATCATCGTTCCATTTATTAACTAGTTAATGCCGGTTAATTTGCTTTTGGATACCCTAGCTTTTTAGTTAATCACTAGCAGTGTTATTTTAGTTCAGTAAATAATTTTAGTTCTTATTTTTATTTTAATCTTAAATTTTATTTATTATTATTATTTTATTTTAGTTCATCAAGTAATTTTAGTTTTTATTATTATTCAGCTCTACAAAATTAAATTTAGTTTTTATTTTATTACAGTTCTTGAAATAATTTTCGTTTTTATTTTTATTTTATTCAGATAAAAAGATTTTCGTTTTTATTTGATTTTTGTTCAATTTTAGTTCATGCTCTAAATATTTGTCTTACTATATCCAATTGCATGCAGTGTATATATGGAAAAATAGTAATTGTGTAACACAGGAAGATTCTTTATTTTGAGAATCCATTGCCTTACATTTAGACGTTATAACTATTAGCCAGGCAGTAGGCGCCAGTAGCCGGGGCAATAAGCGGTAAAAGTGCTGTTGTCCATGCAGTTTTGCCAAACCAATTAATCTTTCGATTAATCAATAAAGATGTACATATTTTTTAAAGGGTTAGGGTTTAATTTTAGGTAGACATACGGTGTGACTGCCGATACAGTAGCAATTTTACCGATTGCAACAACGGCGAACCGCCAGGACAATAGCAGCGACCCCACTTAGATTTGTTGGTGCTGGAATCGTAAGCATAACAAGTAAAGGAAAAAACGAGTTTTTTAACACAAACTTTAATTTCAAATACACTCGATTTAGAAATAAGAAAGATGTTCAAATTAATTTTTTTTAATTGAATCATGTATTGTCATCCAATATAAAGCTATGCTGAAAGTTTCAGCTTTCTAGCTAGTGAAAAAGCTGGTTAAATTTTACTTGCAAGATTTACGTACAGAGAAAGCCACACACACACACAAACAGAGATTGTAACCTAAATAAAAGTTTGTAAAAACTCCTGCACGGAAATTTTTTTTTTTCGTCCAGCAAGCATTTTTGCAAGAGAACTCATAATTATTTTCAATGATTACAACGTTTATGATAATAAAATAGATATGGGGGTTCTAGGAATCCGCTGATTACCGAGCTAGACACTCATTCTTCAACAAAAGAGGATTGCGACTTCGCTTACATCCAGCCAAAAAACGTAGAATGTGTTGATGCGGGAAATGTTCCGTTGCCTGGCTGAGCGTTACCAGTTTGTCGACACAGACCTGGCAGTTGCGCAGTGGCTTTACCAAATCGTTTTCAGCTTGCCAGTCACGACGGCCAGCGTTGAAAGAGACTTTTCTAAATTGGCTTTGCTTAAAACCAAGTTTTTTTTTAGACGACAATTTATATAGTATGCAAGGAAATTACGTGCCCGGACCAGGAATCGAACTCAGGTCCTCCGACTCTTAAAGCCGGTGTCTATGCCACTAGACCAACACGTCACACAAGTTGTGCTCGACAATGACAGAAGAGCACTTGGAAACACTGATGCTCGGTGCTGTTGAAAGAGACCTCCTGCTGCAACTCTCAACGGGTGACCTAAGAATTAAGATTGAACCTTGGTTTAAAAAAAAACCTTTTGAAGCTAAGCTCAGTAAACATTACCTACAAATTTTCAAGCTGATCGTGAGTTTCGGCTTTTTACAAATTTTTATTTAGGTTACAATTTCTGTTTGTTTGTGGCTTTCTCTGTACGCAAATCTAGGTCCATCAAGATAGCCCTGGCGGACTTAGCCCTGGTTTTTCGCCATACTAAAATACACAGCAAACGGTTTTTTATTTTTCCTAACTAAACCACTCGCTGAGCCAAATATCTAATTACATATTCTGAAACTACATGAATTATCCGACTTTTTAAAAATAAAAGCAATCAAATCTACCATCTAATTTTTTTTAATAGATTGTTGAAGTTCCATACATAACCGGCGCTACTCGCGTTAACGTAATATAAACATAGATAAAATATATGCATAATTTAAACAAAAATGAATCTGTATAAAATATAATTTGCACATTATTTTTATTTACTAATGAAATTTTATTTAAAAATTAATCTTTGAATTATATAAGAATTAATAATTATGTTATTGTAAAAAAATAATTTAAGCAAAGCACGCATACAAAATCAACCTGATCCCATACGGTAGGATCGAAATTTTTCTTGGTGCAACTTTGGTGAATCCAACGTTCACAATAAGAACATTGCACATAATCCTTATCTTCATCTGTACCACAATACAAACATATGTCATCCATGTCTTCCAAAAATGTAGTATATAATTCCCCACTAGGTAAAAGTGATCATTGTGTGTTAAATTTCTCCTTTATTAGAAATTTTTATAAATCAAAAACCATTAACAATATATCCAAATTTGATTTTAACAGTGGAAAATATAATTTGATGAACGATTATTTGATTGAGAATCTGTACTGTGATGAGTCGGAAATAAATAACAATGTTGCAAGTAAAGACTCGGTTAACAATATGTGGCATTACTTTTGTCAAGTAATGAATGAAGCTATTAGGAATTATATTCCTGTCATTGATGCTGATAGAATTTTAAGATTTAAGTGCCATAAAAGAAAATTACCTAAAAATGTGGTTGAGCAATGCAGGACAAAAAATAAACTATGGAAAAAGTTTATCCGAACTAGAGATAATAATATTTTTGCAGAATTTAAAAATATCAGAAACAAATTAAGGAAATCAATTAATAAAATTAAAGAAGCTGAGACACTGAAATTGGCCAAAAAAAATTAAGACCAATCCTAAGGTTTTTTGGCAACATATAAATAAAAACAGAAACTGTCAAACTAAGTTAGAATATATGATAAAAACTGATATAAACGGGTCTGCAACAACTATAACTTGTGACGTTGATATGGCAAATTGTTTAGCTGAATTTTTTAAAAGCGTTTATATAAGCAATGATAGTCTAGAAATAAGTCCCACAATTAACAATAATATTATTGTCCACATAATGGAGGAAGTAATAATAAACAAATACGCGGTCGAAAATAAAATTAATAAATTAAATAAATAAATACAAATCGGCAGGACCAGATAATATTTTTTCAAGGGTTCTGATAGAATGTAAAAATTCTATTTCTAGCTATTTAAGCAATTTATACAACAAATCACTGCAAGCTCAAATGGTCCCTGATGATTGGAAGTATACCATCATTACCCCAGTTTATAAGAAAGGTGATAAAAATACTGCAAGTAATTATAGGCCAGTCTCTTTAAGTTGTATCTGCTGTAAACTGTTAGAATCATTGATTAAGGATGAATTAATAATACATTTTGATAGAAATAAGCTTCTAGATTATAGGCAATACGGCTTTACGAGAGGAAAGTCAACTACAATTCAGTTGTTAAAATTGATGGATATGTGGAGCAGTTCATTAGATAAAGGGGAAACAATAGACGTGGTATATACGGATTTTGAAAAAGCGTTTGATCGTGTATCTCATGCAAAGTTAATTGATAAACTAGAAAATTATGGCGTCAATGGAGGCTTAATTAATTGGATTAAAGATTATTTAACAAACAGAACAAGTAGTGTTAGGGTTAATAATAGCACATCTAATAGATTTAAAGTTACAAGTGGGGTACCTCAAGGTAGTGTTTTAGGGCCACTACTTTACATAATTTATGTCAATGATATGTTTGAAATAGTTAAGAATAACTCGGCGGAGCTGTTTATGTACGCAGACGACGCCAAAATATTTAAAACTATAAAAAGCAGTGATGATCGATTGGTATTGCAGAGCTGTTTAAATTCATTAGGAGATTGGAGTAAAAAATGGGAAATTAAGCTAAATGCTGGTAAATGTGTTGCGGTGAGATATGGACGCCAATTAGATGATCGTCGGCTATATAATATAGAAGGAGTGGAACTTAATTTTCTTGACAAAATAAAAGATTTAGGTGTTACATTCCAGAGTTCACTAACATTTGTAGATCACATTTATGAAATAATTAAAAAATGTTTTTCACTGTTTGGTATAATTTCACGAAATTTTAAAGATTTGACAAAAGATTCTTTTATATTGTTTTATAAAGCTTTGGTTAGATCCAGATTGGAGTATGCAGTCAGTGTGTGGTCACCATAGAAGAAAAAAGACATAGAAGCCATTGAAAGAGTCCAGAAGAGAGCAACAAAAATGGTCAAGGCATGCAAGGGATTGAAATATGAAGACAGGTTGAGAATTTTGAAGCTTCCTTGTTTAAAGTACAGAAGACTGAGAGGGGACCTGATCATGCTCTACAATTTTATTCAAGACAAAAAAGGACGTTTGTGTTTTCCTAATATAAAGATATCAGAAGAAAGAAGAACAAGAGGTCACAAGTTCAAACTGGAAACACAAAGATTCAACGGCAACTGCAGAAAATATTTCTTCCTGTCCAGATCGACTGCAATTTGGAACAACCTCCCTTCGAAAATCATAGAAGCCGATCAAGTTAATGAATTTAAAAGATTAATCGACTGTCATTTCGAAATAAGCGACATTATGTACAACTATAAAAAGGATTTTTAATAATATATACATACATTTATTTATAGAACATATATATGAACAATATTTTATATAATTCTAGATATGGGCATAGATACATATAGTTTGCGCCCATGATTTCCTTTATGTTTATGTTTATGTCGTTAGACAAAGACAAAATCTCCTTGATTAGTTCGCTTTTGTACGTGCTGGCTCTAAATGGCTTTGTGAAATCCAAATTCCCATCCAATCGAAACATATATTCCATGACATATATCCCACAATTGAAAGCGTCCTTTTGTTGTCTTCGGTCTTGAATTACAAATTCATCAACATAATATGGCATTTCTTCATTTCTTAAAATGCAGACCTGCTGCAAAAATAGTCGGAACTTCTTAAGTGCATCCTTAATGCTCACTCCTTCTCCTATTAACGGATCGTAAAAAGAGATTGTCCTCTGTACATTGTTTATAATAAATAAACAGAAATGATTTCGATGCGCATTATACACGCAAAAAGTGTAAAGTGATTAAAAAAAGTTATAGTTAATAATGGGAGACTCATGGGATAAATTATTTTCAAAAATCTCAAAGTTTAGGGAAAAGTCACCGCAGGAAATGTAATTCGAATTTTTCAACTTAATCCCTGCGATATAATCAATTACATAATTACTTAACCATTCTCCATCATATAAATAAATGAATTCTGACAGCTTTAAAGACTCACCATTGAATCCACAGACGATCGATAATTTGTTTTCTTTAAAAATTTTGTAGTAGTTCTCATTAGCTAAGAGATGATTATTAAGTTTTATGGGTTCCTTTCCAACCGTTTTTGGCACATTAATTGACTGGCATTAACATTGTACGATACGTGTCCTTTCGTTGTACTCTCTTGCCCCATTTTTCTTTACTGGTTAGCTCAGGTTTAGCCCTAAGGTTCTTTCTGATCTTACCTTTTGGTTTTAGAATTGTGATCTCATTACACTTACCTTTTACATGGTTTCGCAGTAACCGAACAAATCTTCCGATTTTAAAATTTGTTTGGCTCTGCAGGACGTCCTGCTTAATGTTCCTAAAATGGTTTTCTACCATAGAGTTGGAATGTGGTGTTCCCGGCGTGGAATTTAAATAAGACCCTATCAATGGCAAGTAAGGGCAGTATTTCTTAAGGAATATTTCTAGGAACTTTATGTTATATATATACACATATATGTGTATAAATTTATATATATACGGTATCGAACAGATTAATTGAAACAAGATGAAATTTCTTATAAACTCTTTTATCTGTCATTATTAAATCCCTCAACCAATCACAAGACACGTGCTACACACAGCGCAACGCTCGCAGTAACCCAGTAACTTCAAAAATCAATTAAAATAAAAATACATGGTAGATTTGATTGCTTTTACTTTTAAAAAATCGGATAAATCATGTAGTTTCAGAATATGTAATTAGATATTTGGCTCAGCGAGTGGTTTAGTTAGGATAAATCAAAAACCGTTTTTTGTGTATTTTAGTATGGCGAAAAACCAGGGCCAGGGCTATCTTGATGGACCTCGCAAATCTTGCAAGTAAAATTTAACCAGCTTTTTGACTAGCTAGGAAGCTGAAACTTTCAGCATAGCTTTATATTGGATGACAATACATGATTCAATTTAAAAAAAATTAATTTAAACATTTTTCGTATTTCTAATTCGAGTGTATATGAAATCAAAGTTTGTGTTGAAAAACTCGTTTTTCTTTTACTTGTTAGTATTTTTTATTATTAATTTTTTTAAACTTTTAATATATATGTGTGAATAAGCAAATTTCCTTATAAATAAATATCTGGAATTTTTTATTTTAACATTTTTATACTTGCATTTCGACCAAACTCAGACTTTAGAAAAAATAAAACCCAAACCAGAATTTTCGAAAAAAGAATAACTCAACCCCGGTTGTCACGCCCGTGTGAATCACAGCGTGCATGCTTATCCATAGCGCGTTGCGTAGGTAATTAGTTTGTGATGCGATAGCCTTTAAATTTGAATGTGCGCGTATTAATACATTGTTGTTTTGTGGTTGCAGCCAATCAGGCTATCAGATTTGAATATTTGCGCGCAGGCCTGCAGTTCCTTTATAAGCTTACACATTTGCCAATAAAATGACTGTGACGCATATATCATTTATAGACTTTGCCAGTTAAAGTTTAGGATTATGCAAGACTAGCAGTGCCCGTAGCGGCTTCGCTCACATGAAATTTGAGAATTTGAACCATGCATACATAGTAGAGTACTGCACGGATCAATTTTTTAGGTCTCGGCTCGGCCCGTCGACAACTTGGCCCAATTCGTTATAAAAACCGAAATTCCTGGCCCGGCACGGCCCGTCTAATATGGGCCCGGCCCGTTTTTACAGGCCTAGAAGTTTTATATACTTGATGAAAAACTTCGGCCCGTCCCACCTTGACTTCACGTTTAGCCTGAACACCCTAAAATCACTAAAATGTCTATATACTTGGTTAAAAATCTCGGCCCGTCCCACCTTGATTTAAGGTTTGGGCAGGGCCGTATAAAGACCCTAAAATAACGGCTTGGCCCGTCCGTCCGGTGATAAACTGAACTCATTTACTTTTAACCGGCACAAAACCTCAAAATACTATTTTTCACATCTGTAGCACTTACAGTTTTTGAGTAGCAGTTATTTTAAAATCAAATAACCTTTTTTCCACCTCACATTTGAGGTCCTGGAACTGGAAACCAAATTTTCAAAAAATGGTAAAACACGTATATCATTATTTCTGGAGTAGAAACCAAATACTAATTTTTACTCCTGTAGCATCTACTGTTTTCCAGTAGCAGTTACATTAAAAACCAAATAACCTTATTTTCCACCCCACATTTGAGGTCCTGAAAACCAAATTTTAAAAAAATGGTAAAACACGTATATCTTTATTTTTAGAATAGAAACTAAATACTAATTTTTACATCTGTGGTATTTACAGTTTTTGAGTAGCAGTTACTTTAAAAAAACAAATAACCCTATTTTCCACCCTACATTTGAAGTCCTGGAAACCAAATTTTCAAAAAATGCTAAAACACGTATTTCATTATTTTTGGAGTAGAAACTAAATACTAATTTTCACTCCTGTAGCATTCACAGTTTTTGAGTAGCAGCTACTTTAAAAACCAAATAACCCAATTTTCCAACCCACATTTGAGATCCGGGAAACCGAATTTTCAAATAATGGTGAAACACGTATCTTTTTATTTTTCAAAAAGAATCTATATACCAAATTTCAAAATCTCCTCATTTTTGGTTTTCGAGATATACATTGTTTTAGAAAAAAGTTTGTTTTCCAGTTTTTTCCCCTCAGGAGCAAAATTTTCAAAAATCCTTTCTTAGCGGATGTTTACGCTATAAAAGTAATATAAGTTCCAAATTTCACGTTCCTAGGATGAGGCGTTTGAGCTCGGCGTTGATTATCAGTCAGTCATCTGTCAGTCAGTCAGTCAGTCAGTCAGTCAGTCAGTCAGTCAGTCAGTCAGTCAGTCAGTCAGTCAGTCAGTCAGTCAGGACATGTTCTTTTATATATATAGATTATCTTTATAACAAAGGGTCTTTGTTATATCAGAAAAACTTTGAGTATATGAATCAACTAGCAGTGCCCGTAGCGGCTTCGCTCGCATGAAATTAGAGAGTTTGAACCGTGCATCCATAGTAGAGATCATTTTTTTAGGTCTCGGCTCGGCCCGTCGACAAATTAGCCCAGCCCGTTTTAAAAACCCAAACTCCTGGCCCGGCACAGCCCGTCTGAATTAGGCCCGGCATATTTTTATAGGCCTAGAAGTTCTATATACTTGATGAAAAACTTCGGCCCGTCCCACCTTGACCTCAGGTTTGGCCCGGCCAAACTGAAGACCCTAAAATCACTAAAATATCTATATACTTGGTGAAAAACCTCGGCCCGTCCCACTTTGATTTAAGGTTTGGCCTGGCCCGTGTGAAGACTCTAAAATAACGGCTTGGCCCGGCCGATGATAAACTGGACTTAGCTACTTTTAACCGGCACAAAACTTCAAAATACTAATTTTTACATTTGTAGCACTTACAGTTTGTGAGTAGCAGTTATTTTAAAATCAAATAACCCTTATTTCCACCCCACATTTGAGGTCCTGGAAACCAATTTTTCAAAAAATGCTAAAACACGTTATTCATTATTTTTGGAGTAGAAACTAAATACTAATTTTTACTTCTGTAGCAATAACAGTTTTTGAGTAGCAGCTACTTTAAAAACCAAATAACCCAAAAAATAATGAAACACGTATATCTTTTTTTTTAGTAGATACTAAGTATTAATTTTTACATCTGTGGCAATTACAGTTGTTGAGTAGCAGTTACTTTAAAAACCAAATAACCCAATTTTCCAACCCACATTTGAGGTCCGAGAAACCAAATTTGTAAAAATTGGTGAAACACGTATATCTTTATTTTTAGAAAAGAAACTAAATAATAATTTTTACAACTGTGGTATTTACTGTTTTTGAGTAGCAGCTACTATAAAAGACAATTAGCCCTATTTTCCACCCCACATTTGAAGTCCTGGAAACCAAATTTTCAAAAAATGCTAAAACACGTATTTCATTATTTTTGGAGTAGAAACTAAATACTAATTTTTACTACTGTAGCATTAACAGTTTTTGAGTAGAAGCTACTTTAAAAACCAAATAACCCAATTTTCCAACCCACATTTGAGGTCCGGGAAACCGAGTTTTCAAAAAATGGTGAAACACGTATCTTTTTATTTTTCAAAAAGAATTTATATACCAAATTTCAGAAAATATTTTTTGAAAAATATTTTAGAAAAAAGTTTGTTTTCCAGTTTTTTCCCCTCAGGAGCAAAATTTTCAAAAATCCTTTCTTAGCGGATGTTTACGTTATAAAAGTAATATAAGTTCCAAATTTCACGTTCCTAGGATGAGGCGTTTGAGCTCGGCGTTGATTATCAGTCAGTCAGGACATGTTCTTTTATATATATAGATAAATATAAGGTTATATAACTGAAGTAAAAAGTTTAGAGTCATGGCTATCCGAGATTTCTTCGACCGAAGGAGGCTTAATTATTTTAGTTCATTCGCGGCTTGAAGAGAAAAAGGATCACTTTAGACGAAGACCCTCTTTTGTGGTGGAAAGATAACAGAGCAAACTTTCCAAATTTAGCGGTGATCGCTAAACGCTACTTGGCGGCCCCAGCTACCAGAGTTCCATCGGAACAGTTGTTCAGTGGTGCTGCAATTATTTATGAGCCCCTAAGGAACCGATTATCAGGCAAGACAGCAGAAAAACTGTTGTTTATGAAGTACAACTTGCCTGAAATCGGTTCCTAATACTATCGACGATTGACGATTTCAGTGTTGGAGAAAGAGTCCGTTCAGTTCGACCACGAGACGACATCCGTTTTTTTAAGGAGAACCGATCCACATCTCGAGGTTAGAGATTTTATCGTTGCCGGATTGCCCCGTTAAGTCTTTTGTTTTTTCTGTTTGTAGTAGGCTTCTTTAATATGTTTAGAACTCCTACTGTCGAAGAGTCTGTTGCGCAGGATAGTCCGATCGGGATCCTTAGTGAGAAGCATTATCAATTTGTTGATAATTTCCGGCGTCCGCGTAGGCGTAGTGAAGATGCTAATGTTAGTAAAAGCCCAAAGTTAGAAATAGCTGAGCGTAATTTAGCATTGCGAGAAGCGGAATTGGCAGCAAAACAAGCTAATTTAGAGCAAGATCGCAGACTCGCTGAAACTAAGATACAACAGGAGCGTATACTCGCTGATGCTAAATTAGAACAGGATAGGGCTAGGCTAGAAGAGGATAGGGCAAATCGCATACTTGCTGAAACTAAACTAGAGCTGGAACGTGAAAGAAATCAGGACCACAATAGTCTTGAAGTTTCTTTAACCGTTCGCAGCAGTCGCTTTCAGAATGCTATGAAGGGTATAATGGCGGAAGTTCCTTTAGATCCTGCTGCAATACCAGGTTATTTTTAATATTAGGAGAATCAATTTGTGTCTTACCAAGTTGATGATGATGTGAAACCCAAAATATTGCAGGCCCATTTAAATGATAGAGCTCGCTCAATATTGAGTCGATTGACCATTGCTCAACTAAGTGGCTATGATGAATTAAAGCAAATTCTACTGCAGGAATTTCGGGTCACTCCCATTCTTTTGAGGGAAAGGTTTTATGCTGTAAAAAGGAGGCCTGGTGAAACTTATTCACAGATAGCTTATGAATTATACACAGCTTTATCCTATTATATCAGAAGCAGAAATATCGATGAAGATTTTCATCAGTTAGTTTGATGTGTGCCAATAGGCTTAAACAACTGTTATCTCTTAGTTGTGCCGATTTCATTTTAACCCAGGAAAAGGATGCTTGGTTAAATCATTTTGAGCTTTCTCGCGTTGCGGATAGCTATATGGCCACCCATAAACATGAGACTAGACCTTCTCGATTCAACAACCCAAAACCAATAGATAAAGGGCCTGGGTTTCAAATTACTGATAAAATGACTAAAACTGCTACTGACACTGATACTGATAGAGATAAAAAGTATGGATTGGGCTTTAAGTGCCATAAGAAGGGACATTCATTCAAGGAGTGTCCTTTACACAACTTTCCTTCCTCGACTTTACCGAATACTAGAATTGTTTGTTGTCAGTCAGAAAATTCCTTTAATTGTTTCGATGATAGGAAAACATTGTTTGATAAAAAAAAATTGTCTTCTTATTCAGAAAATTCCCTTTGTGTGCGTGGGTGTCAACAGGCTATATAAGCACTGTATTTCCGCCTCTTTGGCACTTCCGTTTAATTGTAATGTTATAGTTCGGCGACTTGCCAATAAAGAAAATGAAGACAAATAATTGTGGATTGCGATTGTCCAGGAAAAATATTGCCCACACTGAGGGGCGGCCCATGCTGCCAAAGCCCAGGGGCGATCTGACCGCTAAATACGGCCCTGTCAACCAGAGATTATAGGTTGTTTCAGATTAGTTATTCGACCTGATATTCTGGGTGAACCTAGCACCCAAGGTCCGAGCATGGTTCGCTGTCGTCCCAAATCTTAACGAAAAAATTATTATTACTCCCCATACGCGTAGGAGACGGGGAGCCGGGAGACATATGCCCCCCTCGCCCAATTTTTTTGTCTCTCAATTTTTCGGGCAAGCAGAGGCCTTTCAACGTTGATAAAATAACACATTTGCTGCTTTTCGCAAGCGAATAAATTTTTAAACTCTTATTCTAGTTGAATTTCTAGATGGAATCAAATGAAAGTGACTCAGCAGAGCTTATGAATTGAAATCACACAACTTGACATGCTCAATTTTTCGGGCAAGCGGATGCCTCTCAACCTTTAAAAAATTGCGTATTTGCTGAATCAAATAAAAGTGACTAAGCGGAGCTTATGGAATAAAATCACACAACTTGACATGCTCAATTTTTCCCTCAAGCGGATGCCTCTCAACCTTGAAAAAATAAAATCACAGAGCAAAACCAGGTGGTTATGCCGTTGGGAGGCAGTTGAAGCAGTTGATAGTCAACTACCCAGAATCATTTCTACTCTACTGTTGTTACTAAACGAAAGAGATGTTAAAACAAATTCCGACAGCTATGCGCTGCTTAATGCAGTTTGTGACTTCAACTTTGTTTTTGGGCTGAGTTTGCTTAAAATTATCTTATCAATGACTAGCAGCTTGTGCACCTACCTTCAGTCGAAAGCTATGGATGTCATCGCAGCAAGGAAAACCGGCGAACTTACAATAAAAACTTTGCTTGACTGCTGAAATGACAATTTTTTTATAATCTGAGCGCTCTCAGATTGTCAGCAGTGAAATTACAGAATGCATTTCAAAAGCCTCAGACAAAGAAACCATCTGATGGCTACACACTGCGCAACTAGACAAACATAAGTATATATCATTAATTCAATCTTAAGATCACTGGTGGACGAAAGAAGTGGTGGTGATCAACATTTTCACTCTGAGCAAGACTATTACCGTGTTTCGGCTTATTCATGGACGTCTGTATATTATACAGACGTCCATGGCTTATTACTCAAGTCTGGATATGGTGACTACAGAACTGAAATCACGTTCCAAACAAAATGATCAAGATGTTCTCTGCGCGCTAGGACATATCCAGAACAAAAGAGCTATAAAATCATTTCTAAACAATGCGGCATTGACGTGGATCATATATATAGAATAGGCATATCGGAGATGAGCAAGTTTTAAGTGAGATGCCAAGATGGCCTCCCGAAAACGATTTACATTCTTTTTGGTTCTATGAATATTCATTATTTATATTAATTGGTAATAACTTTACCGATATAAACCGATAAAGAAATGGAAAGATTTTAAATTTAATACAGCGTTTGGCATTAATAATAATTAAAAAATGGGCTGATTTTGAAATTTGTTCACAGCTAGCTTAAAATTTTTACTGCAACATTTGGCAATATATTATTTTTTTGATTTGCTAAAAATGATATGAAAAATTCCAATTTAAAAACGAGTTTACTGTATTGTACAAGTATCTTATATTTGTTTGATTTGCCAGAAAAGCTATAAAAATTCCAATTTCAAAACTTGTTTAATGTATTGTAGTACAAGTATCTACAAAAAATTGAATTGTATATACATCTGCTCAAAATTAAATTCTGTTTTAAATATTCCTAAACTTTCTTTTCCCAGTCTATCAAATAATAAAACTAAAAAATCAGAGATCTTTCAGATCAACAAAAAAACCTAGAGAAAACAGCAACACAAATTTAGAAGGAAATGCTGAATTAATTTCTGCAAGACCTTTTTCTGATCACACTTATTCAAATAATGAAATGCTTTCATTGCTGAATTTTGAACATTCCTATACTTTGCTTTGATTTTTTTAAGTAGATGTGCATATTTTCTAAAGATTTTAAACATTTTTTTTACTTTTTTTATAGATATACATATATTCTAAAGATTTTATACTTTGCTTTGAATTTTTTAAGTAGATGTACTCATAATTTAAATAGTTTAAATTTTTTTTTCTTATAAAAAGATGTACTTTTAGTCTAAGAAACTTAGACTTTGTTTTGATTTTTTCATATATAGATGTACATTTAAATTTAATCTAAATATTTTACACTTTTTTCTCTCTAGATTTTAAAGATCTTAAGCTTTGTTCTGACTTTTTTCAGTTTTCTGCAGATATTTTTACAATACATTAAACAAGTTTTGAAATTGGAATTTTTTATAGCTCTGGTAAATCAAACAGATATTGCCAAATGTTGCAGTACACTGTGGACAGTCAGTAAAAATTTAAAGCTAGCTGAGAACCGTAATTGAGTAGAACAAATTTCAAAATCAGCCCATATTTTAATTATTATTATTATTGCCAAATGCTGTATTAAATTTAAAATTTTCCCATTTCTTTATCGGTTTATATCGGTAAAGTTATTGCCGATTAATATAAATAATGAATATTCATGCACCATAAAGAATCTAAATCGTTTTCGGAGTTCTTTGTTCTGGCTCCTAGGCTATCTAGCTAAAAGCCATCTTAAACTACAGGCAGGCCGATATACCTATTCTATATATATGACGTGGATCTTCTTAAAAGCATATCTCTTTTATTGAATCGAAAATTTCCAAAAACATAGGTGTCATTTACAAAATTAGTGGTCTTGTTGACAATAAAATATTAAAATTACTGTATTATTCATTGATTTACCCCTATTTTACATACTGCAATATAGTTTGGGCAGCTAACTATCCAACAAGTTAAGAGGACTACACATTCTTCAAAAGAAAACAGTTCTCATCATTTTTCATTTGCAATATCGAGCTCCAACTGGGCCGAAATTTCTTGTGAATGATCTTCTAAACATACATCAATTAAATAAATTTCAAATTTGCCTTTTTATGTTCAAATATAATAGTGGAGAATTACCTAATGTGTTCATTCATATGTTCAAGAAAACTTCGGAGATCCAAACATTTGCTTTGCGATCATCAATCAACTATAGATCTGATTTTTGTAGTACTACTTTCAAAAGTTTTTCTATTTGCTGTCGGGGACCTCGGTTGTATAACTCCCTTCCAGTTCATTTAAAATCAATTAAATCAATAACACTGTTTAAAAAATGTTTGAAATCTTTCATTTTACTTTCAAATTGATCACATGTTTCTTTCTCAGCTTGTCTGTTTCTCAGGCCCGTAGGCAGGATTTAGTGAGTGGGGGGGCTATGAAAATTAGTAGGGGGCTACTGACGAACAAGGCTACCGAAGAAGCCTGAGCGCGAGCGCCGCAGGTGCGAAGCCCCTCGCGATAAGGAGATTCGCCAAAGCATTTTGTAGCATTTGGCACAAAATGGCATCCAATTTTGGATATCCTATTATTTAATTTTAGGTTTTCTAAGAGTTGCAATATTTCTGCTCGTAATAACAAACATTAAAAATTTTCACAGGTAATTTTGTCAAATAACAGTATGCTTGTTGTTATCCACAATCTTGATTTTTGATGCGTGCATGGCTCACCACTGGGATGACAGCACTGAATCAAATTGTCAAAATTTAATTACTGATTAAGACAACCGTTATAGTCCACAATACAATAACTTGCTTATTTTATTTTTGATAAAAACTTGTACATCTGTATCAAATGCCAAGAAATCAATAAAATAAAGTCGGATTTAAATATTTGTTTTGACAAAGATCAAACACATTATAATAAAATGTACTATTTAGTTTACTTTCTCATATTAAGTTACTAAACATCCATTCATGTGTTACCCATAAAACTTGTCATCAGTTTTTAAACAATCTAAATAGAAGATTAGATTATATATCAAGTCTATCATTAAACTTATATTGTTGAAAAGATTGTGTGGTTTGACAGTAAGCTTTAAATTGTTTTTTTGAATTAATCAGTTCAGAATATTGGAGTTAATAGTATTGCAGTGTTAGACTTGCACTAAAAAATAATAAATTATGAAAATAATTTGAATTATTGAGAGTCATTCAAAAATCAAAAGCCAAAGTTTGTCAGCTAAACTGACTTAGCTTTTTTCTCTGTTCTAAAACTGTATGATTAAAGTTATTATAATATTGTAAGACTACGTCCAAGCACTGATTATGAAACTCATGACAATTTTCATGTGTAAAACATGAATGGATGTGTAGTAGCTTGAAATGAAAAACTAAACTAAAAAGTCCATTTCATTATAATATTTTATATTGATCATTGTCAAGACAATTATTTGAATTCGATTTTATTTTATTGCATTCTTGGTATTTGATAGGTATCCATATCAATTGCTTTACAGAGCGATTTTTCAAATGCCAGAAGTATAAGTTTGCTTTTTCTCTCATGGGACATTGATCTTCTCTGTGGTTGTAGTACTCGTGTTAGACAATAAAATGAATTTTCACAAATGGCAATCGAGATGCTGAGAGTCATTGCAGCTGAATAGTGCCAATTTAGAGTAGGAAATGCATCTTTATAGTCCAGCATAAAATCCATCATTTCCTGGTTAAAATTTGTTTTTTAGAAACCTACTTGTAATGAGAGCTTGGTCTGCAATATATTTTTCAACATCGTCATGCCTGTCTTGTTTTAGCAGTTGCGTCAACGGTTTAAGGTCGTTGACATCTAAAAACTTGTCTGATGTTGGTAAAAGGGCAGACACTGCACAAGTCAAACCTTTAGAATAACTTACATAGCTATCAACAAAGCTCTCCATCAACTCCCCTAATATACCGTCCAACCTGCTAAAATAAACAGCACAAAGCTGATTCCACTCTGATGAACACAATATTGCTCATTACAGAATCACGTAGCGTGCTAATCTGTACTTTTGCTCTTTTTTGGTATGGGTTTTACCAATTATTCATTCTACAGGCAGCAAATTATTATTATTAATTTTATATTTAAATTTACCTTTATTTATTTATTTTTATTTAATTTTATTTAAAATTTTAGTGGGGGCTTACATTTTTAGTGGGGGGGCTGCAGCCCCCCCAGCCCCCCGCTAGCTACGGGCCTGCTGTTTCTTACCTTAATTCTATATTCTTAACTTTTCTTATTATTATATACCTATTTCTCAACTCTTGGTTCATTGATGATTTGATTTCTCTGCTTGTCTTTCAACTCGAATAGCCTTATTCTAAATCTATATTACTCTTGAAATGAAATCTGAAGACTTGTATTTTATTTTTTTCTTTCAATAAGATTGATTTTGTGTTTTCTGTTTGTTTGTGGTTTATTCTCATTTTTATTATTTGCTATAAGGATAACCCCTAGATGGGAAGTAATTCCCTTGAGAGACTCCTTTTGGGTGATGTTTATTTTGTTGTACTTTTTCTTGTGATCTGTTTTTTTTGCTTATCATCATCCCAATAAACAAATTAAACCAAAAAAAAAGTGAAAAAAAATATTTTAAAATTCATAGAGGAATCCAGCTCTGCTGTAACGCTGGAGAAAGATTTCAAGAAATTTGAGTCTGCTGCAGATCTTGTCCAAACAATGTGGCATTATGACCTGAATAGTGTTCCTCCAGTGTTCTGGAAGGTAGCAAATATACTTGCTGTAATTCCCGCAACTTCATGTTCTGCAGAACGATCTTTCAGTGGACTCCGGAGAATGAAAACATCTTTCGTAGTACCATGGTTGATTCACAGTACCATGGGGAAAGAGTGACTCAATAATCTTGCAATAATGAACATTAAACGTGCTGCTACAAATTCCGTACTTCAACTGCAGATGAACCAAATAATAGACACTTTTGGCAAACGAAAGAACAGAAACTCATTTTTTTAAATCAAAATTTTTATTGCCTTAGGCATTTCACAATATTAATAAAAATTTTCTATGCTTGTTAAATTAAATGTGTAATTTTGGCTTCTAAAATGTGAAATTATTGATACATGCCACAAAGAAACGGTCATGCCATGATTGCAAATTACTTGTAATTTTTCGGGCAGAGACCGGTTTTGGCCCCCCTCATCAAACTCCCCTACGCCTATGTTACTCCCTCTGTAAATAACCTATTAAAAACCATTTCATTTTATGACACCCTTGCGTATCCTATTAAAACAAACAAAATGCACATGACTCTGATGAAAATGCTCCTAGTCTTGAAGTAAATAAATGCGTTTTAGATGAACCTAGTAATGATGATCATAGTCCAACTGTTACATTGATTCTTGGTGAAAGTGTTTCTCGTGCTGCTGAGGCTGGAAAAGTTGATTCACAGACCGATACTTGTCAGGATATAGGTGTTTCTGTTGTTCCGGGTGAAGATGTTTGCCCAGATGTTACATTGATTCTTGGTGAAAGTTTTTCTCGTGCTGCTGATGCTATGAAAGTTGATTTACAGACCGATTTTTGTCAGGACATAGGTGTTTCTGTGGTTTCGGGTGATGATATTTGTCCAGGTGCTGATGCTAGGAAAGTTGATTCACAGCCTGATACTTGTCAGGTGGTGTTTCAGTTGTTTCGGGTGATGATGTTTGTCTAGGTGCTGATGCGGGGGAATTGATTCACAAACCGATGATCGATTTGTAACAGTTAACGAGTATTGTCAGGGGGTAGACGATATTAATGATCACGATGCGTTTGCTAAGGAGCAACATGATTGTCCATCACTTAAGTCCTTTTGGTTATTAGGTAAAGACAAGTGTAGAAACTTCTATATCGACAGGGGATTTTTGTTTCACAAGGAGAATCAGTGGGGTCATTCCATAAAACAGTTATGTTTGCCCAGGAGTCGCATACTTGCAGTGTTACAGATGAGGCATGATGCTCCCTACTCGGGGCACATGGCTGCCAAAAGTACACGGCAGCGCATTTGACTCAGCTTTTGGTTTCCGGATATGGAGAAACCAGTTCAGGCCTGTTGTGAGTCGCGCCCAGTGTACCAATTAAGGGCGCCAGTCAGAGGGGGACAGAGTTCTCATAATTCTTGTTCCATGGAGAAATGAATTGCTTTTCAACCCCTTGGTTATGGATTGTGCAGGGCCTATAACTCTAGTAGGTGATAGTGTGACTGTCCGACCAAGTATAATTATGCCCTTGTTGTTATTGACGAGTTGTTTTTTAAGTGGCCGATGGCATATCCATTGAATTCGTTAGGTGCTAAGTCTGTATGTGAAAGACTTATCCAAATTTTCATTGTATGTTCAATACCTCAAATAATTAGTTTTGTTTATGGTTCTTTACCTCAAAACCCACTTGCCATTTTAAGAGATTATTGGGATAATACAAAAGAAACCACCTGACTACTTAGCAAAACATGAACAAAATCTCCAAATTGCTAAGAGATTTGCTGAAATTGCTTGTGATCACACCGTCAGGGACTATTTTTATAGTATGAATCACCAGGGCGTCATCATACCATTGCAGAACCCTAAGGTACGCTCAATGGGTTGTTTCAAAGGGATCTAAGGGAGACTGCTTTCCAATCCCCAATGTGCTACAGAAGGTAGGCAGAGCACAATTCATAAGCTGTTTTGATGCACGCAAAATATATTGTCAAGTTTCAATAAATCCTGAGACAGCCTGTGTTACTGCATTTTCTTGTGAGAAAGATTTGCTCGAGTTACGCAAAATACTCTTTTGTCTGGAGTCGGCCAGCAATGCTTTGCTGAGCGCGATTTCTTTCACAGAACCATTCATTGGTTATGTTTATTTATTTATTATTATCATTTTTTTCATATACTACAGCGTTAAGCACGACTGATTATAGTAAGGGGTTTGGACTAGCAACAGATGCTAGTGCTATGGCTGTTTGTTGTTGTCAGAGGTTGTGGTGTTCTCAGACCACGATCTTCTTGCATATTTTGTCTATTCTGTCTCTACAAATGCTAAACTATCTCGGTGGGCACTTGCTACTTGCTATCCAAAAATTTAATCAAACATTCCAATATAGGTCAGGTAAACAGAATGTAGCAGCTGATTTCCTGTCCAGATTAAATTTAGTTTTGATATAACTGCGACTGTAATTAGATTTGTTTATCCCATGTTTGCTTAATCTTTGGTTAAATGCTTCTTGAATTTTGGTAATTTATAATTGGTTTATATAGTTACCTTCAGTAAGATAACGCTCACGCTCTTCAATTAATTTCTTTCTTACGGGCGATCCTGGTCATTGATAAAGTGGATCGTGATGAGTTTGTTATAGGTTTCCAGGGAGAAGATCGCGTTGCTGAATGGAGAGCTGCGGGACGTCTCATTGGCACTCGTGACTCAAAGATACTTTAATGCTCAGGCAAAAAAAATCGTCAATCCAATTATTAAATTGTTTGCTATATTTTAGTATATAAAATATCAACAGTGAAAAGAAAGCGTGTAATAATGCAGCCAGATAGATATATGCAAATATAATGCAATTCAACTTTAGATTTCTTAATTGTTTTGTTTATGCATAATTGCATTATGATTGCATTAACATTATTTGGATAATTAAAAAAAAACTTTTTATTTTCATTTTCGTTTTTGCAGTCGAAACATCCCGGACTATTGGCTTCATTTGAGATTGCTTGTAAAGATATGTCTGATAAAGAGAAGTCACGGAAAAAGGCAACCATATATACAGAATAGATATATCGGCCCGCCTGTTGTTTAGGAAGGCTTTTAGCGAGGCAGCCCACTGATCTCTATAATATAACTGGGTTGCGCTTAGCCCATTATTTCAATAGAAATGTTGTCGCCAGTTTGCCGCCATGTTACCACTCTCAATTACCAATGCAGCCGTCGTGTTTACGTCGGTCGTCGCATGATATACGAACAATTAGGGGATTTTAATTAAATTTAATTATTTAACTTGAAAATACAAATTTTTATTTAGTTATTCGGTATTTTTAACATTTTTTTTACTACGGTCATTATGATAGTTATTCGGTAACACATGCAAAAGATTTGGCAGTCACACAGATGAAACGCGCTGCAGATCACCGCAAGAAAATCGCTCAGCTATGGTTTAGCTAGCTAGTTTAGCAAGTACAGAATAGGTTGTACAAGAAACCGTATGACTCGAAAAGTTTTGAGTCTATTAGTATAGTAACTTTTAACATCAAAATGTTTGTTAAATGTAGTAGTAAGTTATGTTGTGTTAATAAAGAAATTAAATAAAGACATTTTCCTTGAGAATTTTTTCAAAGTTAACGGTATCTTTTGTGTCACCTAGGTGTATACTATATATATAGTCTAAGTCTAGTCTATAATAATGGGTCAACGAATAATATACTTAGTTTAGGCTAAATAAGTTACATTGTATTGTAGACTATAACATATTAAAATTTCATTTAATTTTTATCATTTGTAAAGGTTTTTAATTTGATTCAGTTTTTAGGCTTTAAGATTACAAATGAGAAGGAAATGATATTTGAATTAAATAATTTAATGCCAAACTAAAAATTAACAGGTGAAATAGACATTATTTGTTACATGTAATGTAAGTCATATGCACCCATCTGGTTGAGAAAAAAACTTCTTATTACTTATTAAAAAATATATTAAATAAACTGATATAATACCGAAGACAGAAATGAGCAAAGATAAACACAACCTGACTTATTGAAAACAAGTTGAAAGATATAAATTGTTATTGTCTAATTATTGACCTTTAAATGAAATCAGTTTAGTTAAATCTTTACGAATGTTGATACCTGAAACAACTACAGTTTTCTGTTTTGCTAAATGATGTAATCTAATAGTCGCATAGCTATGAGCAACACATTTAATTAAATTAAAAATGTGATTGTTATCTGGTGTGCTATCATAATGTTCAATTGATGCACAAACAGATAATGCAGCAAAGGCTTCTGTGAAACATGGCATCTCATTGACCCCACGATACCACTGACGGAGAGTAGAAGGATGTGGCAGGGCAAGATTAAATGTTTGACGCACATAGTTGTAAGCCTTGGATGAATAAAAAGACAAGAGTCAGAGCAAACGATTTCAATTCATCTGGGTAATCGCAATGAGAAGGTTTGGTCGAATTCTGTTTGAGCATTCTTGTCATTATCTCAAATGATACACCAGAAAATGTACTTCGAAGAACAGCTTCGCATCCACTTGATATCATATTTTTTTCCTTCAGATCAGTTACAACTTCTGACAAAGACCGAACTTTGTTTTTCAGACGTCGCACCATTGTTTGACTTGATTTCAATTTTTTTCTCATAATCAGAGCTCGATCAACAATATAATTCATTTTTCTTTTCATTGCCTTTGGGGTGGTTTGGAGTGTTTCCTAGAAATTAAAACAGCTGATGACGTTGAAGGAATGTATGACTCTGCAGATACGACTTCAGTTGTTGATTGCTCTTAATGTAAAGTAATAAATATGTATTTAGCTTTTATACCTCAGTGCAGCGATCTAGAAAATTAAAAATAGTTGGAATAGCACCATGGCGAAGTCGAGTTGTATGTCCAGTTCTATCGAAGCAATTCTCTTCAAAATGATCTGAGCAAACCACAGACTTCTTTGTACAATTAAAATCTGAACGATTCATATTGGCCACCCATTGCGTTAACAACTCAGGCTTAGTGAAGGGAAACCTGCAAATAGAAAGATATTGCACATTTTACTAGTCTCCATTGTCTAAACCTACAAGTTGCTAGTCAATATGACCGAAGAACAGGAGTTTTCTAATTTAATGGTTGTTGAGGTGTTAAGATTTTTTATGGTTCACCGTTATTTTTCTTCAAGGATCAAGGACACTTATTGTCCCATAACAAAATAAGAATAAACTATAATTCATAAGGTGACTAAAAAAGAGAACTGTTTGCAATGATGTTGATAGCAACAATAATTATATTGATGGGAAAAGTAAAATGAGATGATTCAGTGATAAAGACACATTGTAGAAAAATGCACATCATATCATAGTCAAAATGTTTGCTGTTTTTCAATATAGACACAAGCAAACAGTTTTGACATTGAAACAATGTTTACAACTTACAAACATTTCAATAGTCGTCTACTTTTTGTCAGGTTTTACAAGAAAAATTAATAGCTAGTGAATATAAAATATAATATGATCTCTCTCTACCCAAACTAACTAAAACTAAATCAAGATAATTTTCAAAGTACTTAAAATAGAAACGAAGTCAGAAATTCTACATTTCATCTTTGCGAATTTAAAACGTAAACAAAAACTATTTTTAAACCTTTCAATAATGAGGTTGAGGACACAACTATTTAGGCTAGGTTGACATAGTTAATAGTTTAGTTATTTGCTCAGCCAAACGACAGTGTTGCTAAATATAGCTCAGGCGGCAAATAAACCTTGCTAAAAAAAACTTAATTAAGTACTTACAAATGAAATGACTGTTTTGCTCCCTTATATTGTCTATTAAAGCAATTACAAGCAGCGCAATTCGGCATTTTTAAACTTCTAAAAAGATTCCGTCAATAGCATCAGATAGGTAGTCGAGAAGTTCCAAAATGGCGACCAGCGGCGACTCCCAGGCAGGTCTAAGCGCAATCCAGTTATATTATAGAGATCAGTGGATCACTCTGCTGCTGCTGCTGCTGCTGCTGTTAGCGCCTCCCAATTAGGCTGATGAGTGGGAGGAGTTCCCCCGGAAAATAACTTTTACGTTCCCGAGCAGGAACCAATGAGCAGGGTTGTTAACGCTACCTTTTCATAGTAGCGCCGCTCTTCGCTACCGCTACCAGTCTTATTAGTAGCGGCGCTACCGCTACTCTGATAAGGACTCGCAAAAAGTTACAAAGTAGCATTAACAACCCGTATGGGTGCGTTGTTAAATTCATCGGATATGCTAATCAGATATATCCGATGAGCGAAAAAGCGTTGTTAATTACATCCGGGGTTGAAGTGTCGCGCGTTGTTAATTACATCCCTTAGTCATCGGATGTGCATCCGATAAATTCTGCTCGAGGGCGGATTGATTGATAAAATTTAAGATGGCCACCGCCATACCACTGCAGACGAGACTTTCTTAGTTCGAAAGGATGGTTTTAAGTTGAATTTAAAACTTAGATTTTCTAATATTGTAGAAGCGGAGAGGTTTATTGCTGAAAGTTAGTATTTTGATTGTATTTTA
This sequence comes from Erpobdella octoculata, assembly GCA_963978895.1. Classification (NCBI taxonomy): domain Eukaryota; kingdom Metazoa; phylum Annelida; class Clitellata; order Hirudinida; family Erpobdellidae; genus Erpobdella; species Erpobdella octoculata. Next base: position 11,219,556 of record OZ022244.1, read on the forward strand.
GTAAAACGTCGTGATATGGTTTACCTAGGTTGTTAGGCCTTTGTCTGAGATAGTTTAAAATTTCGTTACTTAGTTTTTTCACATTCGGTCAGATGTTGGAAATAGAATCATCGATCAAAGAGCTCGACTTGGAGAGATTAGACGGCACTTTACTAACTCGCCTTGAGAATTGGTAGAGCTTCTTGGTTCTTTGATGAAGAAAGATTTGATTTTTAAGACATTTTATTTTTCTTTAATAAAGTGTTCAACATACTGATCTATTTGGTGTTGTGTTCCTTAATAAAAAAATTGCTATGATGTAACCAGGCGCGGCGCTGGGCGGGGGGTCCAGGGGTCCGGACCCCCCGCCCAGCGCCGACAGGTGTCACTCGTGGGATTTTTGCAAATCCAAAGACTTTTTTTACTGGGGGGGGGGGGGTACTTGAATCTCATTGGGTTAATCACTGTATTTTTAACTGGTTTGAGACTGAGTTTGACTATTTTCAGTTTGCAGTCTTTCTTTTCTTTAATTACTAAATTATTAAAGATACCAAAAAATACAGCAGACTAAAAATAGTCCAAAATATTTTCGCCTGCGGCGGGCTTTCTTTTTACCAATGCTTTTATTAACTCGTCGTCTCTGTTTCTCTGTCTGTCTGTTTCTCTGTCTGTTTCAAATCTTGCAACCAATTATATATATATATATATATATATATATATATATATATATATATATATATATATATATATATATATATATATATATATATATATATATATATATATATATATATATATATATATATATATATATATATATATATATATATATATATATATATATATATGTCTCAACTTCAGACTCGAACCCAAGACTGTCGGATCAGCAACACCGCCTCGCATCATGCCAACTACCTTACCATCTGCGCCACTTCCACCGCCAAAAAACAGTGGTTGTTAAGCGCTTTTGTTGGGGTATGTTGAACACAACACTTGACTATGAATGGGTACGAATCAATGCTCGATAGTATATATAAGTTGTGCGGCTTACAATCCGTCACTAGCTAATTTAATAGCTATCGAAGATATATGTTTTGTAATATATATTATAAGGAAAACATATCAACGCTGTTTTAATATATATATATATATATATATATATATATATATATATATATATATATATATATATATATATATATATATATATATATATATATATATATATATATATATATATATATATATATATATATATATATATATATATATATATATACTTCAACTTGTCTTTGGACATTTTGGACCCCCCCAGAACAAAATTCCTGGCGCCGCCCCTGGATGTAACTCAATCTAAAATTAAAACACATTTTTTGAAGTTTCTTTATATGGCTCGAAGTTTGTGACAATGACTGGTAACTATGAGTAGCTAGCTACACTGGATTGGAGTTTTTATTTATAGCAGGAAATTAAAAGTTTATTTTACCATGGTTTATTTATAACTACACTATTTTAAGTAATATTCACTAACAATTGTTTTCCCATAACTTTGTTTACTTCTATCAGCACATCTCTAGTAGGAATATCAATTGTTTCTTTTTAACAAATATTTATTTATTTATTAAACAAATATTTAAAAAAACAATTAAGTTTATTTGTTATATTTTTATTGATTTTATTTAGTACTAGCGAGGGCACCCGGCGTTGCCCGGGGTTTTTAGAGGTTTTTCTAATGTTTGTCTCTCTCGCTCCAGTTTCCTTCTCCGCTTTCCCGTTCCCGGTCGCTTTTCCGCTCCCGGTCGCTTTTCCGCTCCCGGTCGCTTTTCCGCTCTCGGTCGTTTTCCAGCTCCCGGTCGCTTTCCCGCTCTCGGTCGTTTTCCAGCTCCCGGTCGCTTTCCCGCTCCCGGTTGCTTTCCCGTTCTCGGTCGCTTTCCTTTTCCCGCTCTATCTTTCGCTCTCAGTTGGCTTCCCGTTCCCGTTTTCGCTCATTTATGTATGTATATGTATGTGTATATATATATGTATATAGTTCTCGCTCGCTCACCCGCTCCGCTCCGGTCATTTTGTGACGGATTTTAAATTTTTTTCTCTATATTTGATTCCCCTTGACTCTCAAGGTTGTGTGAAAATTTCATTACGATCGGATGAATGGTGTAGCAATGCATAAAGAACATACATATATACATACATACATACATACATACATACATACATACAAATATTCATTTTTATATAGGACAAAAAAAGCAGACGAGCTCAGGGAAAGCGGCCGCCAGGTGAGAGCACCCTCAGCTAACACCATCTGCTCAGGTTGAAGATTGAAGTTGATGAATCCGATGCCGCTGAAGTATGTGACTTCTTGTATCTGTTGGGTATAAATTTAGTAACACAAATAGCAAACTTTAATTTTGAACTCACGAACGTTTATTTAGCGAGACACGAGACACAACCAGCCGATAACATTCAAAACAACCAAGAAGACGGAACTACACAAAGCTCGTGTCCAAACAAAGATAATAAAAAGATATTTAATTAAATAGATAATTATTTAATTGGTATGTCACTACAGTGAGACCCCGCAGAAGACGGAGTCAAAATTTGTTTTTAATAAATAAAGTTTTTCTGACGGTTAAAATGTACACGTCAGCCAGACCTGGTGTGAGGTGGTTCATCTGTCTTGGTAGTAAAGGACTCAGGAGTGTTGCTGTTGGCTGGGAGTTATAGTACACAATAGCGGCAAACCATCAAGACAGTGTGCGGAAGCAGCAAAGCGAGCCAATAAGATTTTAGGATTGGTCAAAAGAACAATAATAAGTCGAAACCAGGAAATAATTATCAGGCTATACAAATGTTTGGTAAGACCACATCTAGAATATTGTGTACAAGCTTGGAGCCCTGTTTTAAAAAAGGACATCGTAATGTTGGAGAAGGTACAAAGGAGGGCTACAAAATTGATTAAGCATTTAAGCCAGTTACCTTACGAGGAAAGATTAAAACAATGTGGCTTAACAACTCTAGAAAAAAGTAGAAGTAGGGGTGACTTGATCGAAGCCTACAAGATAATAACAGGAAAAGAGGATTTAACACCAGCAATGTTTTTTGAACAACCACCGATTCAAAGCACTAGGGGACATAGATTCAAGCTTTTTAAAAAGCAAGAAAAGACTATAAAAAAGGCTTTTTTTAGTTCTAGAGTGGTAAATATATGGAATGACTTGGACGATGGATGACACTGTAGCATCTGAGACTACCACATCTTTTAAAGTAGCGCTATCCAGGCATGGATACTGATTTTTATACAAATTATTTTTTTTATTAGTTTATTTATCTATTATTATCATTTTTCATTTATTTTATTTTATTCTATTTATTATTATTATTCTTATTATTATTTATTTATTTTTAATTCGAAGTGGTTGTCTATAGGCGTAAAGTCTTCTAAACCACTATAATAAACGTTATCTTATCTTATGCCTTTTATTCTAAATCATTGCTTTCGGTGAAATACTGGGTACATATATATATGACTGGGTAGGCCAAAAAAAAGTGAGACGGATCCCTGATTTGTATTCGATTTTTCGGTCACTTCTACAAGTCCAATTGACTTGAAAATTTCCAAACACATGTATTTTCCCTAACAATGCAGTATTGTAATACTTGATTAGGACAAATTTTGTCTAAATTTAAGATAATTATATTTGATTGCCTGAAACCGTCTCACGTTTTTTAGTTACCCCCATGCTTGCTACGCCAGCCACTGTGGTTTGGTGGGAGTTTTTGTTAAAAAACCGCAAACACATCAAATAACAACAAATTATTTAAGGATAAAATATCTTTTTTTAATTTCATGCTGCGGCACTTTGAATGTTTTTATTGTATAATTCAAAGACAATCATTTTAATACTATAACGTATTTGTCAGACTTGTTTATTTATTTTGATTTAGAATTTAGCGCGACTATTTGATTTTAATAACTTCTTTTATTAAAGAAACTATAAGGAAATTAAGATCTTTTCTTATAACAAATTTGCGACACAAAAAATGACTAGTCAACTCCAGTTGCTGAAAAGGATATTGACTATCGGGGAAATGACAGAAGCAGAGGTGCCAAAGCTTTACTAAATAAAAAACTAAACTAAACTTGCTTCTAAAGTTTAACAAGGGATCATCGCAACTGATTCCGCAGAAAAATGATCTCATGGACAACTGATCCCATGCCATATCTGCATCATTTTATGATATTTCACTGTTTCTCTGCAAAATCGTGATGTTTTACATATTATTTCACACTGTTTGTCATTGAAACCTTTACATCACATAATGTATGGTTCTGCAATAAATAAACTGATCTTTTATATTAATGAAGAAATAGTTCTGTCAATATTTTTAATATATTTTAATGTTTGGTTCTGCAATGAATAACCTAATATTTTATATTAATTAATTATTAAGAAATAGTTCTGTCGCACTTGATTGAAATCAAATCCTAGCTGAAGAACTGCTCATAAAGTGAGATAGGGAAAGATAGATATAGAAAGGAAGAGAACGTCTGGAAAAGTTAATAGACATGTTTGCAGGCTGCTCACTAGCGCTTGCATGAAACAAGTATGTTTGGACGCTGTAGTGATGGTCTTTGTTCATCGAGTTTGTCACTTTCATTTCGCCTTTATATACTGGATATTATTTCTCCTTATACTGACTGTTTTTTTAATTCTCATGGCTTCACTTGGTGACTCCCAGCGAAACGGACGCAAGTTGCACTATGAAAGATTCATATAAGTTAAACATCGGGCTAACGAAACAAAACTACTTGGAGATGCAATCGATTCAAGACTGTTCCATTGTCGTCAAAAGACGAGTTGCTTATGAGATCAGTTGTCCATGGGATCATTTTTACTGGGATCAGTAGGCACCAACCTGTTTAGCAGCTAAACTAAATAAAGTTTAGTGGTAATTCCATCAGAGAGGTTGTATTGACAAAAAGTATGGCAACACAATTTGATTGACAGGAGATGATGTTGCCGGTCTTTGTTATTTAAAAATAATTTTATTTTGTCAATTTCATTTTGTATGAGTTATAAGAACTTATAATTGTAAACTGATTTTAACAAACATAAGAAATAAATTAAAAAGTAATTTATTTATTATCATTAAATTTTTCTCGCTGCTGTCTCGTTTTTAGTAACTATTTGAATTCTGTTTCTAAGTTAAAAACTGATATTTAATAGTCACTATTAAATAGTGGTGCTACTGACAGCATGCGAATTTACAATAAAATCTATAGCGAATGACTCATGACTTATTTTTTCTCAATACATGCAATTTTAACTAACTTTTAACTTTTTTTAATGAGCTTATTGATTACGTTTATAAAAATTACATTATTATCCATAGGATGACTCTTTCAACTATTCAGCTATGGAGATAGAATCTTCATTTGCTATGTTAAGCCACATAACAACCTTGTTCCAGGAAATTGAGGCAAAGCAGAATCAAGTATTTGTCTTGTTCTTTAGTCTTTGAGTTGGTTAAAAAAAATAACTAAATGCATTTTTACAGGTCTCCAAGTCAACCAAACTTTCATCATCTGCTGACAAATTGAGTAAAATATTTGACATTTATAGTGAGTTTCACTTTTCAATAGTCTATTTATATTGTGGCAAATGCTTTAAAGTTGTTTATTTACTAAAGATTCTGCAAGCAAGTTTCACAGACTGAACAATCATTTTAACAAGATTTCTGAAAAAAGTACAATATTGCAGCATGTATCAAAGCCAGAGGGAATCCAGATTGATTACTCTCAACAGAAGTGAGAATTATAGTAGAGGTTTATTGAAAACAAATTTTTTCATGCAAATGTGTAACTAAGGGTTATATTGTGCAGGAATGTCCATGAGTTGCTTCACAACCTTAAATTCTTGTTGAACGAGTGCGTCATCCACCAGTCTAATATTGGATGGATGGAACAAATTCATGCATGCTTGGCATCATTAGTAAGTTAATTAAATATTTAAAATCACCTCCAAGACAAATGTGTTTACTGCTTTTAATTACAGAACGAATCACTCGAGATGACTCAAAATTTGCTTCTTCCAAACAAGGAATTTTTAAAAAATATTCATCAACTTCGAGAAAACCTCAACAAAAGAAAAAAAAATTAGATCTTCTCTGCTTCATATTGATGTCAATCAAATAAAATTAACACGATCTTTTTCTCAAAATATTTATTGAAAATATATAAATTAATGCATAATAAGACTAAAAATAAGTTGGAATACAATTAACAATGAAAGATCGGTGTCGTACAAATTTTCTACATACAACGAATGACTGCGATCCACTACCACTAAACTACAAAACGATTTCTTGGTCACGTGATAATTTCGTTATTTTTTATAATACAACCATCCAACTCCGGATTGTAGTCCAGCCCCCGGTTGTGGGTTTTTTGCATTTCCAGAATGAGTTGTTGAAGTTCGGATCTTTTTTTGCAAATTGTATTTTCATCAAACCATTTTGACGGCTGCTTTATTGGGAATGTGTAGTCGTTTATTGGGTTCTTGAAAAAAGAAATTATCTGATTATCTCTAAATTGTATAAATGAAATTGAAAATAAAAACAATTTATGGAGGATACTAACAATGAAAAAGCTCTCAACATATTGTAGAACGTAAACACCGCAATCACTGAAATTGGTTTGTTGAGGACATTCTGGTGCAGTTCCTCTCAGAGTTTCTCTGTTGAAGTGACGTTCTCCCAACTCACACTTCTTTTTTAAATCCCATTCCACTTGTAGGTAACTAAAAAAAATTATATTTGGTTATTATTAAACAAAATACCGTAATAATCTTTCAGATTAATAATAGATCCCAACACTTGAAGTTTGTAAAATCAATATAATAAAGTATAATCCTGCTAAAATGTACCCTGGAAATAAAGTACCATCTACTTATATAGCCTCCCAGCCTCACTCAGTCTGGAACGCTGATCATGTGGGTTAACAAGGTCAACGTTCACTAAGCCCATCCATATGCATCAAAAGGCTTGTATTCGCATGTGTGGTTTTAAATATTTAATCCATGGCAGTGGCATATAACTTTTGCTATTTGTTATTTATGTTGCCTAGAATTCCTGTGGATGTATTATTTAAAAAATAAATTTTCTTGTTTATCACCAATAATTATTAATTTTATTTGAGAAAATGGTTTAGTAATAAGTAGGCTTCATGCATTTTTCTAGGTTTCAAGATAGACATTGGAGCCCATCCTTTTGCATCATATACACCAAGTGCTTGGTCTCCCGTTTCTGCTCACGCTTGCTCTCCCGTTGCCGCTTGCTTTCCCATTCTTGTTCCCGCTCATTTTCTCTTATATATCTATATATATATAAATTAGATTATGATAAAAGTTGGCAAGGAGGTAGTTCCCATACAGGAGAAGTCTGCTAAGAAGGTTTGGACTCCGATCTCCCGGATCAGGTGGGCTAAAAAACTTTCCAGGCCGAAAGTGCCTATGTACGACCATCACAGGTAATTTGTGTAATGAAATTCAAATTTAGTTTACTCAACAACGTTTGAAGGCTTCAAACAACTTTTAGCAAATCTATTTTATGTTTTATGGGCTAAAAGAAGTTAGGAAAGAGTGGACAAGAAAAAATGAGCGGGAACGGGAGTATGTATGTATGTATGTGTGTGTGTATATGTGTGTAAGTATGTATGTATGAATGTATGTGTGTGTGTATGTATGTAGCAAAAGCGACAGGGAACGGATAACGACCGGGAGCGCAAGTGGAGAAGGAAACGGGAGCCACTTCAGGTGGATTGTTTCCTGAATCCCAATCGGCATATTGGAGGTTCCACTCCACTGAGACGGCGCTGACGCAGGTTCTGTCAGACACATCTCATCCATCGACAGCCATAACTTTGTCCTAATGTCAATGCTGGACATGTTGGATGCCTTCAACACTGTTGATCATCAGATCTTAGTTCAACGACTAAACAAGTCATTTGGTCTTTCTTCGTTGTTTCTGGAGTGGTTCATGTCATACCTGGCGAACAAAATGTATTGCACTCCAGCCATTCATCGACTACCACAATACTCACTTGTGGAGTTCCAGATGGTTCTGTTCTCGGCCCCATCCACTTCGTTTTATACACTGCCGACGTTACTGAAATCATCCAAAGACATGACCTACTTCATCATCTCTATGCCGATGATTCTCAAATAATGGATCCTGCCAGCCATCTGCGGTCGACATTGCGCGTCTCCGTCATTCACTGATGGCTTGTATATCTGAGGTCGTGGGATGGATGAGGTCAAACCGATTATCGTTCAACTCGTCAAAAACTGAACTGATTTGGTTCTCTTCTTCTCGGATGCTTGCTCAACTCAACAACGACCCATTCCTGGTCTGTCCCAACCTCGTCTGGCCTGTCGGTGTGGTGCGTGACCTCGGACTACAACTCCACAGCGGCCTGACCTTGGTTCCACATATCACCAAGGTCGTTCGAACCCGCTTCGGGGTGCTGCAGCGGATTCGCTCCATCATCAGATCGCTGCCGCTTGGAGTTGCATGCATGCTAGTCCAGTCATTCATCCTGTCACATGTAAACTATTGTAATGCCACATTTGCTGGACTATTGTAATGCCACATTTGCTGGACTATTGCAATGCCACATTTGCTGGACTATTGCAATGCCACATTTGCTGGACTACCGCAGCGCGAAATTTCAAGGCTACAGGCTGTTGTCAATGGCGCTGCGCAGCTCGTTGGTTGCATCGGCAGGTACGACCACATCACCCCAGTTCTGTGCAACCAGCTTCACGTTCTTAAAATAAAAGAACGCATTCAATTCAAACTCTGTCTTCTTGTCTACCAGTGCCTCCACGGGCTAGCACCACTGTACCTTCAACGTCACATAAAACCCCTAGCCGATAACTCCAGCCGTCTTCGATCCTCTAAAACAGTCTTCGTTCCGTCTACGCGTACTCGTATCGGCGATCGCTCTTTCTGAGTTGCCGGTCCCTCAGCCTGGAACTCTCTTCCACACTCATGAGGCCAGCACCCTTGCGACTTTTAAAAAACTCTTAACAAGTTATTTAGAAAATTATCCTATCAAACTATGTAAAGTGCCCTTTAATTAACACTCGTTATTCACGGTGCATTAGAATTTTTTATGCGCTTCAGGTGGTCATTAGATTTTTTTGCACTTCAAGTGGTCGTTAGAACTTTTTGCACTTCTGCTTTTATTCTAATTTCATATATTAGTAAGTTTTATGACATCTAATTATTACGGTATGCTTCATCATAACCCTTGGCTGGAAAGAGGCATTTAATAATTTTCAAAAGGAGGTTAATTTTCACTTACTCTCTTAACAATTTGATGATACCACTACGAGGAGGTCCTGACAACGAATCAAACACAAGGATGCACGGCCTTCAAAGTAACCAATCAATCAGTAAAATAATTAACCATTCAAGATGAAGAAAGTTAATTCAATATTGTTGTTACTCACATTTTTCTCACAGAAATATTTTTTTCAAACTGAGCTTTAGCTTTTTTCCCTTTGCCCTTGAGTTTCTGTGTAATTATAAGTTCATTTGGATTAATATAAGTTCATTAATTATTTTGTTATTTATGTATGTATTTATTTATGTATTTATTAATTAATTCTATTGAGTTCTCCAACTGAATGCTCTCAACGAAGAATCAAAAAAGGTTGGGCTGGAAGTAAACACCATGAAGACCGTACAGATGCGTCTCAACATCCCTGAAGATTTTGATGCACCGCACCTCACAATCGACGGCGAAAAAGTAGAAGTGGTCCGGGACTTCAAATATCTTGGTTCTCACATGAACTCAGATGTCAAAGATATTGAGGCCAGAATCGCACTTGCTTGGAGGGCCTTCCACAAACTGGAGAAGATCCTCACCTCCAGACACATCGGTGTAATGCTGAGAGTGCGCTTCTTCAACGCTGCATGTGTATCGATTTTGTTGTATGGATGTGAATCCTGGCTTGTAACAAAAAGTTTGTCGATTAAATTGGACGTGTTTGCCAGAAAGTGTTATCGCAGGATGATCGGTGTGGTTCAGTTATAGGATCGTATGACAAATGAGGACCTGTACGACAGGGTACAATCAGCTCCTGTCAGCACATTGATCCGTCATTGTCAGATGTCTTTCACCGGTCACTGCCTACGTATGAACCAGGATGAACCGGCAAATATATACATGCTGTATACATCGAATGTAAGAGCTAGCAACAGACGCGGCCGTCCAAGAATGTCATACCTCGACCAGATGTCGACATACATGGGTTATGACAGAAAGAGTATCACTGCTGAGGATGTTGGAAGGGAAGCCACGGAGGCCAAGGGAGAGAAATGGAAACTCAGATATTGTCGTCTGCGGAGTGGAGGGACCAACAAGTCCGGACGAAACGTAGTCGGTCGATGATGATGATTAATTAATTTATTTATTTATTAATTAATTTATTTATAACATTGCAATATCGTTTGTATGCATTCCAAACCATATGACAAAAATAGATTAAAATATTATTAATTTTTTATATTTCGAATTAATTTAAGTAAAGTAAATATTTTTTAATTTATTTAATTATATAAAATATATAAAAAATTTATATAATTATTTATTATATATAAAATAATGTGCCATAGATAGCAGATCGTCACACAGACGTCTTACACAGACATGGGCTATCATATATATTAATATATATGGAAACAATTAACAGGTATGCAATAAATAATATAATGATGATATACCTCAATCGATGACATGTCTATAGAGCAGTTGTTTTCACCTTTGTACTCATATTCAATTGCTGTTAAACCTGGGTAACAAATTATGGCCAGAAACCAGTGGGCACTGTTAAATATTCATTAAATATTAATTAATAGATTTTTTATTAATATATTAATAAGTAAGTTTATAACCTTTCATTGATTGGTACCACAATGAAATCTTTAGAGAAAAGGTCAACATGTCTCGTCCAGGTCCTGACGTGAGCATGTCTTCTTTGTTGAACACTGTTGTGCAATGTTACAAATTGTTATTTCTAATTAAAATCACTCTTAGAATAATTTATTAATAGAAAAATAACGAGTTTTTCATCTATATATATATATATATATATATATATATATATATATATATATATATATATATATATATATATATATATATATATATATATATATATATATATATATATAAATGACTGTCTGTGAGTTTGTTTTTTATAGATATCCAAACAGCTGGAGTGATCTTGATGAAATTTGGCAAGGAGGTAGTTCTCATATAGGAAAAGAAAGTTGGGGGAAAAAATGAAATGACGTATTTGTGTTATTTGTTACGCAAAGGTGATAATACAAAACTTCTACGCTCGCGATTAGTATAATATGTTACGTCAACAAAACTTGTAATTTATTAATCTCTAAGACACAGCTTTTACGAAGATTTATTTGTTCACAACTCCGAGTTCGGGTATTAGGCTTATAAATTTTCGGGTTCGGGTATCAAGTTTTCACATTTTCGGGTTCGAGTTCGGGTATCAAGTTTTCTCATTTTCGGATTCGGGTAGCAAGTTTTCACATTTTCGGGTTCGGTATCAAATTTTCACACTTTCGGGTTCGAGTTCGGGTATCAGAAAAAGACCGGGTAGTACCGAACTCGGGTTCGGGTACCCGTGACATCCCTAGTATGTATGTATGTATGTATGCAGTATCGGATCTAAGGGGGGGGGGGCAACTGAGAGGGAAAGAGTGAGCGGGATAGCGACAGGGAACGGATAACGACCGGGAGCGCAAGCGGGGAAGGAAACGGGAGCGAGAAAGACAAATATTAGAAAAAACTCTAAAAACCCTGAGCAATGGCGGGTACCACACTAGTTAATTAATAAATAATACATTGTATGAAGTTGCTTAATAATTTACTTCATAGCTTAATAATTTAACTCATAGCTTAATAATTAACCTCATAGCTTAATAATTTACCTCATAGCTTAATGATTTACCTCATAGCTTAATGATTTACCTCATAGCTTAGGGGCCATTCACATATTACGTACGCATTAAACTCGAGATTTTGACCCCCTCCACCTGTTCCGTCTCGTACATTTGTAGACCCCCTCCCCTATGCGTACATATGCACAGCGGAATTCACCCCCATCCTCAATATAAAATAGCCAGTTTTAACAACAGGTTTATGTATCGCTTCAGATTTATTATTGACTATGACGAGCTAGAGCTAGACTTATCTCAACATGTTTTCGGAAACTAAACTGAAATTTACTGACAGACCTCATAAGGCACAACAAGCACACAAATTTAAAAAATGTATCATAGCATTCTAATTCAGCCACAGAGATACAGTAGATTTATCATCTTAAATAGCATTATTACTATTACGTTGGAGGACGCTATTTCGATACGCCAAATTCAAACATTTAGCTGCGCTTTTCTTAAAGCTCTGTTCACATTGACAAACGTGAGTTGACACGCCCCGATCAAATCTGACACGTCCGGTACAATCGGAGTTTGTAGATGTGATATAGCCGTTAATGTAAGATACACGCAACTTCAACGTGCTTGTCGCTTCGGGCTTGTGCTTGACTATATCACACCGACCGATTTGGTCTGATTTTTTTGTTTGGTGTTGTCAGGTTGGGTTTTTTTGTCGATGTGAACAGGGCTTAACACGCCATCGTTGATATTATTCAGCCTTTGAATTTTTGAAATTTGTTTGTTTGTTTTGAAATCAAGTTTGTTAAATTGATTGATCTTAAATACTACTCGATAAGATTTATCATTCAATCAATTCAACTGATTTAAAGCCACAATAAGTACTATTAGAAAAAATAATATTTACCATTTTTTGCATATATATGCATTTGTTGGATCCCCCATCCCACCCCATACACACTTATATGCAAAACATTCACTTCTTCGTACACACCCCCCATCCCCCTCGGTGCGTACGTAATATATGGATGACCCCTTAATCATTTACCTCATAGCTGAAAATCCTTCCTCATCTGTCTTCTTTGGAACCTTCCTTGTCAGTCTTCGATAGAAAAATGATGAAAATATGTGAGAATTCTTGAATTTGTCAACAAATAACTCATTTGAAAGGTACCTGGAAATTATAGAAATAAGAAGGTTAATTTAAAAAATTAAAAACTAACATATATTTTCCTCCTCTTTGAGATCTAACTCCATGACAAATTTCATTAAAATTGGTCCAGCGGTTTGGATTTGTATAGAAAACAGACAGTCATTTTTATATATAATATAGATAAATAATTTGCTGTTTTAAAATGGACGGAAGTAGTTGTTTTTGTAAGAAGGAATCTAATTAAAAAGTAAACAGATTATTAAAATGATTGTTTGACACATTAGAGTATTAAGATATTTTTTAACCTTTCATTTTTAGACAACAAGAAAAGAAAAAAAATAAATTTAAAAAAAAAGCTTTTATTTGCATCTGAGTCAATGAATTAAAATTTTTGAATCTAAAACAACCGTTACACTCAATCTTGTAATTATTTATTTCTTTCATATGAAATCAAAATTCATAAATTTAACTCGATGTATAGATTAGTTGTTATCTAAAACACTTCATTCATATATTGTTATCGAGAATACAGTTATTCTGAAAGTTTCAAAGCTCTACGTAGATGAATATTAGTCGAATTTGCGTTTACCTGTAACGGTCAACTTGAAATTCAAATTTTTGTTTTTTACAACAACACTAACTTTCACATAAAATCGAATTTAATTAATTTTAATTGATTTAAGGCCTAATTCACCTTAACCCTAATTCATATCGGAAACATTCAATTCATGTATTGTCATCTCGAATAAAGCTTTCCTGAAAGTTTTAGAGCTTTAGGTGGTCGAAAAGTGGGTGAATTTTTGTTTCTAAGATTTGATCACCACAGACAAACAGAGAGACGAGTGAAGTTAAATAAAAGCATTTAAAAAACAAGCAGAATTAAACACTCAGTTTTTATAACAATCTGAGCTTCTGAAAAACACATTTATACATCAAAGTCCAGTGAAAACTATTTTCTTGAGCATAGAATACATATGCAAAAATGGAGGTTTAATAACAATATAAGCTATCAGAAGTATTTAATAGCAGAAAATGATTGCATCCAAAAACCTGGCATATCTGGATTAAACTATAGATTTTAAATTAAAGATACTTGCTGAACTACTTGGCATCGATATTTTCTGGCTACAGGAAACCCAACTCAATGACAGTGACATCATCAGAAAAATGAGCTAAACATTTTTTTATTATGGTAAGTTCTCAAACGAGATTTGCCATATTCTAATTTTAGAAACACATGTGGATGGGATTTAAAACTACATGATCACACATGCACAACCCGTTCCTGGTGAGGTAAGTCATCAAAAAGAGCACCTTGATATCACTACTTTTATCTTAACTGCTACTCAAGAATTGGGCTTCATAGTCATTCAAGAATTCATTCGTGTAGGTATTTAAGATATAACAATCCATACCAAATAATTTTAACTGATAAATACCAAGTATTCCAAATTTTAAGAAATTTTATTCATAGGCTTGACACAAAATGGAGACATGAATCTAAAACAACAATAACAAATTAAATAGAGACCTAAGAAGCACTCACTTGAGATAAAAATCAATAATGACATCATTGAGAAATTCCCCTTCATTAAGACAAAACAAATCCTCATTTGTGACAGTTATTCCTCCTGTTGCAGGATGAGGAGGATATGTAAACAAATTTATGATTTTACCATTAAATGAACCGAAGGATTGATCTCCCATTTGAGTCTCATCGCTATCTTCTTCCTGACACTTTCTATTTACAATAACGGACTCTTTTAATAAAATGGGATTTCCGCTCAAGCTGACGGATCCTAAAAAAGCATTAACATCAAAGCTTTCTATGGTTTTATAGACTGGATGACTGTTGTTATTGTTGTTGCACATCTGCATTGAATCAACTACCCGGGGGATAACTTCCAGCAGGTTTGTCTGCTCGTCATCCAAGAAAAGAACTATGTACTTGACACAATCATCTGAACAAAATAAAATAAATAACTTTGCACCACATAATATATATTTATATATCATTAATATCAACCTTATTATTTATTTAAGTGGTATTTAAAACTTTAGAGCCGCAAAAAAAAACAGACTGCTGATAACTTTTAATAAATCTAGTAATATGAAAAACAGATATTTTTTCCATTTCCAAATTCTTCCCTCATGAGTTACTTTTCATTTACACTGTGTTCTGCTATTGCAAAAAAGTTATGATTTAATGCCCATATATAAAAAACTCTTTTTAAAACCACGCTTATATAAAAAATGAACCATAAATGAAAAATTAATTTCAACTATAAAAAAGTATTGGGTGCTTTTTGGGAGTTAAACATTCTACTCAGCCAATATTCCAATTTTTCAAACTGGTCCATTCAGTCATACTTGCAAATTTATAATGACATGATGAACCATAAAAGAAGACCATTTTAACCTACTTAGCAACCTAGGACGAATACAGGACTATATTTGAGTCAATTACATAAGGTAACTTATAAAATCACAAAACATAATAGCTATTAACCTGCTGAGAGAGGATCATAAAGAGACTTTGGACCATTAAAAAGTCTATTGAACAATTTAAGGGCAGACGAGTGATTGACTTGAAGAAAAAGGTGAGTACAATGTTTTGTTGTGCTAAAGAATGCTGCGACCAGCATAACTTCTGATCCACATGCAGACAAACAATACGATCCTGATTGAAAACAAAACTTACAATACAAATCTTGCAGGCATGCATCTTCTAAATTTATTATTCAAAAAATAATTATGTACCCGAGCAGGTGTCAGATAAAAGATTGACACTTTTACTGTCAAATGTCAGCGTATTCAGCCAATCACAGCTGATCTTGCCAAAGTAAATCTTTTTTATGTTAACTCTGAATCCAGAAAACGGAATTGATGAGGCAGAGATATTCAGTGACTGATAAGATGGAGAAGAAACCTACAACATCGATAAAAAAGCAAATAATACAATCGTTACAAAAAAATATTTGGCCGTTTTAAATTTTTTATTTAACAAAACAATTCATTCAATAATAATAATAATGCTTAAAAAGCTTTTTAAAAACCATGTTTCTCTTCTGCACTAAATAACAAACATAATTCTCTAGTTATATGGAATTTGTTAACATATATACTAAGAGCTAACAGTAAAATTCTATATCTCATAACCTGGGTCGCATTCCGCATTCCAGAATATTAAACAATGCAACTCATGTTATAGGTTATATAATTTTACTGTTAGCTCTAAGTATGAATGCTAAAAATGTTCATATAGCTAGAGAATTATCTTTGTCTTTTTAGTGCAGAAGAGAAACGTGGTTTTTTTAAAGTTTTGTAAGTATTTTTATTTAACGCATTTTAGTTACAATGTTATTTAAAATATTAATTAATTATATTTTATGTTATTTAAATTTTGTCCAATACATCTGAAAATTTAATAGAATGCAATGTTAATAACCACAATTATATACACCAAATTTCAGCAAGATTGGATGATGGGAAGTGCTTCAAAATTTGATCATATTTTCCCACACGAACAAACAGAGAAACAAGAAAGCAAGTTAAGATAAATGTGGTAAAAATCAACTTACTTTGTCTGAAGACTCTTTTAAACTAGTATGACACTCCTCATCATCAGATGACAATATATGAACTATTTCTAAAAAAGTTAATAAAAATAAACTTATTATATTACTGCACTAGCGGGGTACCCGGCGTTGCCCGGGATTTTTAGAGATTTTTCTATCGTTTTTTTTTCTCGCTCCAGTTTCCTCCCATCTTGCTCTCCCGCTCCCAGTCGCTTTCCCGCTCCAGGTCGCTTTTACGTTTTCCTGCTCCAGCTTGCTCTCCTCTTCCTGGTCACTTTTCCTTCTCGCTTTTTTTCGATCTCGGTCGCTTTTCCGCTCACACTTAAGTAAGATAATCAGGCGGTGGTTTGTGTCAAGTTTGACAAAAGTTTTATGTTTTTATGGACAAAAAACGTTTTAGTCAGCGGTTGCCGGGATTTTAGAGGTTTTCCTATCGTTTTTCTCTTGTTCCCGTTTCCTTCACCGCTTGTTTTTTCATTTCCATTCGCTTTCCACTCCCGGTCGCTTTCTAGGTATCGGCCGCTTTCCCGCTGTCGGTCGCTTTCCCGCTCCCGGTCTCTTTTACGCTTCCCCGCTCCAGCTTGCTCTCTTCTTCCTGGTCTTTATACACTTTTCTTGATCGTTCTTTCGCTCACAGTGGGTTTTGCGTTATATATATATATATATATATATATATATATATATATATATATATATATATATATATTTATTTATTATTTTTTATTTTATTTTATCTAAAACAAAACAAGAGTCTTGCACTAAGAATGCCATTAACAATATGTCAAATTAAAAAAGTGTTTTTTCAACAATGCTCTGAAGTCTTCATTTAGAACAGCACTTCGGATAGATTTAGGTAGTTGGTTCCATGCACCGGGCCCGGAAACGGCGAATGCTCGTTTACCGAAACTTCGACGAGTTCTTGGGATGACAGCGTCACCATGGGAGGACGAACGTAGATGTTGACGACCAGAATGAGAGGAGCCCAGGCTTATCATCCGTGTCATGTAGGCAGGGGCACGATTTGTTAAGATATTGTAAACTAGTAAGCAGAGTTTTAAGGTCACTCTTTCCGGTAGGGGGAGCCAGTGTAGTTGGCGGAGAAGAGGCGTGATGTGGTCCCGTCGAGAGATGCCACCGATAAGACGTGCAGCAGCATGAAGAACCGCAGTGAGCGGGCGAAGAGCAGTCATCGGCAGGCCAGCAAGGACCACGTTACAATAATCTAATCTAGAAACAACAAGAGCCTGGACCAAAATCCGCACGCAGTGTTTGTTTAGGGCACCCTTGATCTGTCGGATGCGGCGTAGGTGGAAGAAACAAGATCGTGCCACGGCCGATATATGTAGATTCATTAGCAAGGAGCTATCCAGTATCACCCCAAGATTTCTAATAGACTTCACGGGGGTGATGACGCAGTCAGTACTGATTTGAAGACTACAGTCATCCAGGTGTCGCGTTGAGATGTTCCCTCGATGGAACCAGATAAGTTCTGTTTTAGAGGGGTTTAGGCTCAATCTCATAGACGAGGACCAAACGCGAATCTCGCTGACACAGGCGACAAGACGCTCTCTAACGGACTGCAGGTCGGTTACGTCAAAATGAATGTACAGCTGAGTATCATCAGCGTAAAGATGAGTCTGCACGTCGTGAGAAGAAGCAATTCGAGTAATATGGCTTGTGTAAAGGATGAAGAGAAGTGGACCTAAGATTGAACCCTGAGGCACACCACAGTCAACGGCCGATACTTTCGACGTCGCCCGGCCCAATCGAATAAGATGTGTTCGATTTGATAGAAAAGACCCAATCCAGTCAAGTGCGGTTGAAGTCACGCCAAAGCTAGTGTGGAGGAGATCAGTAAGGAGAACATGATCGACACAGTCGAAAGCTGCACTGAAGTCAAGGAGCACGAGCGCAGTCGGTTGGCCCCTGTCAAGTGAAAGAATAATGTCGTTGTAAACTTTCCCGACTGCTGTCTCTGTACTGTGGTACTTGCGAAAACCAGACTGAACCTGCGGAAGCAGATTCATCGATTCGATATGTGAAGAAAGCTGACGGTGGACGACACGTTCAATAAATTTTGAGATGAACGATAGGTTTGATATGGGGCGGTAGCTTTTGGGATCAACGGGATCCATCCCCGTTTTCTTGAGTCGAGGTCGGACGATAGCCCTTTTGTGACTGGCTGGTAGTGACGCATCTAGAAATGAAGTGTTTACGAGGTGGGAAATAATAGGAGCAAACACGCTTTTGAGTTTTTTTATGAGCCAGACAGGTGCAGTGTCAAGCTCACACTGTCTAGTCCCAAGGCGATTGAGTAGGCACTCGACCTCCTCGGAAGTGATATCGTCGAAAGCAGCCAGAACCGGAACATCGGCCGGGCAAGAACTGAAAAGCGGAGGTAGGGCGTCTTTTGTGGTTCGACGAATGTCCTCAATCCTCAGCGTGAAGTAGTCAAGCAATGCGTCAGGAGCAAGACCACTAGCAGAAATATCAGTGACTGGATTAAGAAGAGAGTTTAAAGATCTCCAAGTCGCCCGGCCATCGCCAGTCACTTCTTCAATTTTATGTCGAAAGTAGCTTGAGCACTTTTTCTGGAACAGTCGACGTTTGAGTATGGACTGGGTGTGCCAAGCTATTTTATCCGACGACAGTTTGGTGCACAAATAACGCCGTTCGAGTCGACGATTTAGTCTTTTGGACCGACTACAGTCGGCATCAAACCAGGGGCTTTCTGGCTTTATCCTTAAGGTAATCAACTTCCGTGGAGCATGACGATCAAGGAGCTCGTTCATTGTTGCATCGTAGAGATCGAACAGCTGTTCAGCAGATTTGTCCGATTTCAAGGCAGAGACTTCAAAGAGCCTGGTATTTTGAAGATCGATACTGAATGATGCTAAGTCGAATGACCTGAAAGAACGGCGTTCCACTTTTTCGGTGATAATGGGGGGTGGTTTATGACAAGTTGAAAAGGTAATGATTGAATGGTCGGATAGAGAAGGAGGGATGATTAGTAAATTTGTTATGAGCGAAGATGAGCGCGTGATAACCACATCAAGGGTATGACCATGGTCATGAGTCGGTCCTGTTACCAGTTGAGTGAGGCCATGACTCAGGAGCAAATTTTGAAACTTTCTGGTTGTAGTGATGTCCTGATCCAGGTGAATATTGATATCCCCAAGTAAGATCAGATCGCAGGAGTAGTCGGCAGTTTTTCCCAAAAGCTCTGAAAATTCGGAGAAAAACGCTTCTGTAACAGATTCAGAACCTGGTCGATATAGGACCAAAATTAATTGGTGAGAATCACGGAATGTGACGTAGGCAGATAGTAACTCAAAAGCGCTGAAGCTTCCAAAATCCTTGATGGAGGACCTGAAGTTGTTTTTGTGGATAATACATATGCCTCCTCCACGAGGCCCGCGGAGGCTAGCGAGGTCAGCATCGAGAGGTGATGGGCGAGGTCTGTCCAAAGCCTGGTAGCCAAGAGGGGTTGAGGCGATTAGAGAGGGCGAAAAGGAAGACTCATGACATGATTCGACGATACACATGATGTCTATTTTGGAGGAGATTAGGAATTCGCTTATTGTGGCGGATTTATTTCCAATTGAGCGAGCGTTCCAGACAGCGAGATTGCATCTTGTAGAAGGGCGACTTCCATGGTCTTTAGAAGACGAGCCTTTAGAATCACTAGAGATGATGTCGGCTACATATGGCATAGAAGGTTTGGAAGACAAGTGTCGAAACCGACCTGCTCTATTTCCTCTGTAATGGCGTTTTTGTATGCCATAACGAATTAATGCGTGTTTTCTCAAGACCAGAAGAAGTTCGCGAGACAGCGTGTAATTTCCATCACGAAACGAATAAGTTTATTTATATATATATATATATATATATATATATATATATATATATATATATACACACAACTTACAACCGCTGACCAAAACGTTTTTTCCATAAAACACCAAATTTTTTTCAAACCTCACACAAACCACCGGCTGGTTATCTCCCATAAGTGTGCAAAATTTCAATAAAATTTCAATAAAATCTGTTTGGCGGTTTTCATTTGATGCTTGAATATACAAATATACATACATACAGACATACAAACATTGCCTTTTATATATAAGATACTGCATAGAAAAAATGAATTGGCACTGACGAACCTGCTGCTTCTTTCTTCACAAAACTTTTTTTTACTTTCTTCGCATCGGGTGGCTTAGCTATCTGATTTTGACGAGGGACGTTAAATACAGGTTCGATAGATAATTTCAATTTCTTCTCGGGGATGACAAACTGGACATCTTCAGGTAAGAGATGATTACATGTCTCACATTTAATGTAGTTTGAACTCGTGTAGCCACATCTTTTGCAAAGAGCATACTTCCCTTCCTCTCTCTCAAGCTGATAAAAAATTTATAATTCACAATGAATGAGATAAAATTCGCAATGAATGAGATATAATTGATGCATAGATAAAATAAATACAATTTTCCCTATTCTCCAAAATACCAGCATTGAGAAACTGGTTCTGATCAATAAAAACACCTATAGATTTGACAATGCATAGTAAATTGGAAATATCTCTACATCTACTAATTTAATATATATATATATATATATATATATATATATATATATGAATGTTTGTATATATGTCCTTTATGCATTGCTACACCATTCATCCGATCGTAATGAAATTTTCACACAACCTTGAGAGTCAAGGGGAATCAAATATAGAGAAAAAAAATTTGAAATCCGTCACAAAATGAGCGGAGCGGGTGAGCGAGCGGGAACTATATATATATGTATGTGCGTATGTATGTGTGTATGTATGTATGTGTATGTGCATGTATGTGTGTCTGTGTTTATGTATGTATGTATGTGTTTTTTTACAATATTTCAGCACTAAATGCTCATTAAAAGTATGTATGTGTGTATGTATGTATGTATGTATGTAGAATCGGATCTAGGGGGGGGGGGCAACTGAGAGCGAAAGAATGAGCGGGAAAGCGACAGGGAACGGATAACGACCGGGAGTGTGTATGTATGTATGTGCGTATGTATCTATCTATGTGTGTATGTATCTATGTATGTATGTATGTATGTATGTATGTATGTATGTATGTATGTATGTATGTATGCAGAATCGGATCTAGGGGGGGGAACTAAGAGCGAAAAAATGAGCGGGAAAGCGACAGGGAACGGATAACGACCTGGAGCGGGAGCGCAAGCGGGAAGGAAACGGGAGCGAAAAAGAAACGCATTAGGTAAACCTCTAAAAACCCCGGGCAATATGTATGTATGTCCTTTATGCATTGCTACACCATTCATCCGATCATAATGAAATTTTCACACAACTTTGAGAGTCAAGGGGAATCAAATATAGAGAAAAAAATTTGAAATCCGTCTCAAAATGAGCGGAGTGGAGCGGGTGAGCGAGCGGGGCTATATATATATATATATATATATATATATATATACACATACATAAATGAGCGGAAACGGGAAGCCAACTGAGAACGAAAAATCGAGCGGGAAAGGGAACGGGAAAGCAACCGGGAGCGGAAAAGCGACCGAAAGAGGAAAAGTGACCCGGAACGGGAAATTGACCGGGAGCGGGAAAAAAACCGGAAACGGGAAAGCGTATGGGAGCGGAAAAACGACCTGGAGCAAAAAACCGACCGGGAACGGGAAAGCGACCGGGAGGAAAAAGCGACCGAGAACGGGAGAGCAAGCAGGAATGGGAAAGCGACCGGGAGCGGGAAAACAAGCGGGGAAGGAAACGGGAGCGAGAGAGACAAGCATTAGAAAAACCTTTAAAAACCCCTGGCAACGCCGGGTACCTCCGCTAGTATATATATATATATATACTAGGTTGTTCTTGGACGCCCGTTTAATTAGCCATTTTAAAATACGGTAACAGAATCTATAGCTGCGCTATCCCTGATAACGGTTTCTATAGTAGCAAAGCCTTGTCCGTTTGACGACATAAAATTATTTATTTAATTAATAAATAAATAATGAGAAAAAAAAATTATATACTTTATATATTTATTTTCTTTAAAAGCGCTTTTCAATTCGCTTATAAATTTGCTCAAGCGAAATGAATTCGCCTGTATATAAATTCTGAAACTAAAATAATTTAATCGAAATAAAGATCATATCATATGAAAAATGATTGAATATTAATATTCTAAATGGTAAAAATAAGTGGTGAAAGTTTTAGAGCTCTAGTTAGTCTAGAAGTTTGTTAAAAATCAATTGAAAATTCATGCGATTGCAGCGCCATCTTACAGCGTGACAGAATCAGTGAGTTTAAGTTTAAGTTTAAGTTTATTTGGATTTCAAGCGCCCTTTTGTGTAACACCTCAGGGCTCCTTTTACAATAAAATCAACAAAACAAAACAATAAAAATAAAGCAAAAAAATAATATAAAACACAAAAATCAGCATGTCAGGAAAAATGAAATAATTTCTCTCTGATCATCAATTTGGATAGGATTTCGCAAACAGAAATGTCTTTAGCTCGGCCTTGAATAAACTCAATGTAGTGGCTTCTCGGATGCTGGCAGGCAACATGTTCCATGTTGCCGGTCCTGCTATACTGAAGGCTCGACTGCCGTAAGTTTTTGTTCGAGTTATGGGTGAGTGGCGAGGGCTTGTATAATATATATATATATATATATATATATATATATATATATATATATATATATATATATATATATACAGGATAACAAATATTACTTAAGCTTACATTTCGTTTAAATGTTCGTTGATCAGCAGGTTCTGCAATAAATAATTATAAGATCTTTTTTTATAAATAAAATTGATACAAAATAAATGAAACTATAGTCTGTTACAAATATTAACAAACCTTGTCTACTTCCACCAGGTTGTGGAGACAGTCTAAAAATATGAGTAAACAAACAAATTTAGGCAAAATTTAATGATGCAGTTATTTATGAGATTCAGACCTATTATTAGCATTGGAATCTTCATTATCTGGGACAGAGAGATTCCTAATAAAAAATAGCAAGTCTCTTTTTAAAGTGAATTTTTATTTAAAGGTTTAATCAGAGCAAATAATGAAAGATTACTGTAAACTCTGCAAATTAGATTTGCTTTCATCAACTGTTACATTTGAAGGTTTCAAACTTGGGTTTGTGCCTGCAAGAATATAAACCAAATTGCATATCTCAATTGTTTTAAAAACAGTAAAATACATTTTCTCCTTATTAGACAGAGACTGAAAAAAGCCTTAAATTTAAAGTCGGATAACTGTTTATTTCAACAAAATGTTCTTTTTCAGATGCAAAGGAAGTTAAAAGAAGAAAATGAAATTGTTAACTTCAATGTAACAAATACAAAAAAAAAATAACCTGGAGATTTGATTTTAAAATACTTCCCATCCCAGACTGCAGTGACTTGCAAGCCATTGGTATAACAAACATGATATTCTTGTCCGGCTGTCAGCTGGTCAGGGTTGGATGATAAAGCCGACTGAACGTTCTAAAATCAAATTAAAATTGTTTCAAATGATCTAACAGCAAAAACAACACATCAGAATAAATGGTATGAATTTATTGATTAGAATGTGTTGTGAAAATAGCAAAATCATTTAAGAAATAATGTACATATTGTCTAAATCTTACTGAATTTTGTTGAACTGAAGTAGAAGGAGGAGACAAACTCTGCGAGTCTTCCAGTGAAGCTATTGGGCTAGAGAATGGAGTTGTAAAACGAAATTGTCCGCTTTCAGCCTTGAAAAACTCAGATTGGTTGGAGCATTTCCGTTGGTCGAGTGACTGGTCAACATTGTTTGATGTATGAACAGTATTAGATCTGACACTAGTGTTCTGGACACATGTAGAATGACTCAACACTTGTTTACTTGCAGAAGTAAAATTGTTTGGTTGCTGTGCAAAACTAGAATTTAGACCTGGCTGAGCAAAAGAAGTCTGACATTTATTAAGGGTCTGAGAAGGTAAAAACAAGACTTGGTCTTTAGGGTTAACAGCCATGCTTCCTGAAGCCAATATGTGGATATTGGAAAAATTAGACAACGAAAGTCCTCCTATCTGGTGAAGTTGCAAAGCATTAACGGGAACGTTGTTAGGCAAAACAAACGTTTGAATATTGGCAGGCTTCAATCCATTCTTTAGAACCTGAGAATTCATCTGTAGTAATCTCTGAGGTTGTGTTACATTCACAAGTTGATTAGTGGAAGTTGGAAGAACGAGTGAAGAAAACGTTTTGCTTGAGCATTGCTGACCCAAAGAAGAGGATACTGGAAATGCAAATTGCTTTGATGGTGAAATTTGAAAGCATTTATTATCGTGCAAAACAAATTGAGGTGGTTTGTGCTCTAAAGTCTTTTCATTTATAACTTCTAAAGATTTCTGAGCAATGTTATTGTGCTCTCTTTGAAAATGATTAATTTGCTCCAAAAGATTATTATGTGGAACTTTCAGAACCACATTGTTTTGCATACCAATTGAAGTCGAAGAACTCATTTTAAAATTATTATCTGAAAGTTGAGATGCCTTAGACAATTGCTGACGGTCGTTCAATTCGTGATTAACGACAACTTGTCCAATGACTTGTTGGAAAGGTTTATTAACCAACTCATGAGATTCTGTACTCAGATGGGGTAGGGCTACATTTTTCAACTGAACATTAAAGTTCTGAACTGACAGCACAAGCTTACTATTTACATTTTCCTCAACATCACTTTTACCAGCTTGTGCAGATAAATTCATATTTTGCTTAGGATCTGGCAGCAGCAGGTTGGCATTATTTGAATCTTCCAAGTTCTGGAATAGATTGGTTCGAATCAAGTGACCTCCATGTTGTAAGTCATTAACATATTGACAGGAAAGTGAAGTCTGTGGCCTATCCACCTTTGGAGGAGTAGAATTAAGAGGTAATAGCTGAGTTTGAAGTTGATTCTTGGAGTGTAAAAGTTTGCTATTTTGCAAAACAGAAAGCAAGTTAGGAGATATGTTATTAGCATTCTGTAAAACTGCCTGTTGTGATAACATTTGCTTTTGAACTGACACAGGTTCCTGACTGATCTGATTGATTGATTGTTGGTTGTTAGCTGAAGGAAAATTAAGAGATTGAAGCCATTGTATAGACTGCTGTTTGGCAGAGGTCTGCTGACTAAAATTAATATTATTCAAATGATTAAAATTTATGGGAAAATGCTGAGGCTGTGGCTGGTACTGCTCATTAACATTTGCTTGAATATTAATGAAAGGCAGCTTTTGAGAGGGCAACGATTGCTTCTCAGGTAGCTGTTGAAAATTTGTAGATGGCTGTTGAGAATTAAGGACCAATTTATTATGTGATTGTTGCTGACTTGAATGGCTGATTAAATGTGGTTGATTCAAACACAACTGGTGAGAATGATTTAATTGATGATTAACTTGCTGCTGTTGATTAATGGGTTGCTGGTGGATTGCTTGTTGTATATCACATGACCTCTGCAACTGGCAAACAGTATTCTCTACAATAAAAAATATACAAACATATTACGAATATATATAATAGCCCATGTCTGTGTAAGAGGTTTTATGTGACGATCTGCTATCTATGGCAAATTAATTTATATATAATAAATAAATATATAAATAAATTTTTTATATATTTTTATATAATTAAATAAATTGAAAAATATTTACCTTACTTAAATAATTTCAAAATATAAAAAAAATTTTTTTTTATTTTCATTTGTTTTGGAATGCATACGAACAATAAAACAATTTTTTATAAATAAATAAATAAATACACAAATAAACAAATAAATAACAAAATAATTAATAAACTTATATTAATCTAAAATGTATACAAAGTTCATCATAATTTTAAAACATCCCTCCTTGGGACGGGCAAAACCACTAGTATGTATGTATATATATATATATATATATATATATATATATATATATATATATATATATATATATATATATATATATATATATATATATGTGTGTGTGTGTGTGCGTGTGCGTGTGTGTGTGTTAAGTATAATCCCATTGTATATAACCTCCTTATATCGTTTATTGATCAGTCCTGTCACACTTTACATTATTACAAAATAGACACTGTAATATTGTAACTCTGATATGTCTAAGTAATTTTGGTGGTCCCCTGAGCTTCGACATAAAGGTATTATACTGTATATCTAAACATAAAAACCTTGAGATGTTTGAACAGGGCTTGTCCAGGGCGCAATAGTAGCAATCGGCGCCTTCTGCTTATCATGCTGTACTTCAGTAACTGTTTTATTTAAAGCTGAAAAAAATTAAGTAACCCTTTTAAAAAGTTACAAAACTAGAGTGGTTTTCAAAATATCAGCAATTAATTTAAGACTGCAAACTATGATTTAAATGTTTTCTATATAATGTGATCTAATTAAACTAAAGTTATTTAAAAGTAGGTAGTTGTTAGGCGCCCGTTCAATAGTAAACAAACATTATGTTTGCTAAAATGAATTGGTTTGAATTATGTAGTTTATTTATATTATCTATTAAAAAAATACTAAAAAATTAATTGAGGATCTCATGATAAACTACAAATTTAAATCAAGATACAAGGCGCCTGATGGTGTTTTAGCCACTTGTGTAATTGACTGTACGCGAACAGTCAATAGATTCTACGTTGAACTTTTTTAAACCAATGCATATGGGTCACATAAAAAGCTATTAAATGATGTTATGCAGCATGAGCAGTAATATCTCGAACTGAAGAGAATAAATTTTACCAAAATAAACAGAGGATGCCATCTCGTTAAAGTTATTAGTAAAATCTAAAAGTTTTAAATATGCTAAAGCTGTTCAGAGAAAATCATCAAACAGAATTCATAGCGATGGATATTTCCATGACAAAACAGAACAGTGATAAAACAGAACATCAGACATATTTTTTCAACTTGTCGTGATATAAAATTTCAGTGATCAAATTTTCCCCAGTTAAAATGTCCAGAAATATTTTGACCCATATATATATATATATATATATATATATATATATATATATATATATATATATATATATATATATATATATATATATATATATATATATATATATATATATATACTGGCGGGGTTACCCGGCGTTGCTCGGGGTTTTCAGAGGTTTTATCATTTTTCTCTCTTGTTCCCGTTCCCGCTTGCTCTCCCGTTTCCGTTCCTGCTTGCTTTCCCGTGTCCGTTCCCACTCATTTTTTCTTTTCCACTCTTTCATAACTTATTTTAGCCCATAAAATGTAAAATAGATTTGCCAAAAGTTGCTTGAAGCCTTCAAACGTTGTTACGTAAAGAAAATTTGAATTTTATTACACAATTACATTTGATGGTCGTACATAGGAACTTTTGGCCTGGAAAGTTAAGAAGGGGAAAAAGTTAAGAAGGTTTGGACTCCTTCTCCGATCCCCCGGCTCAGGGGGCCAAAAAACCTTCCGGGCCAAAAGTGCCTATACATGATCATTGCATAAGTTTTCGAAGCACTGTTTACAATTACGTAACAGGCATTACTTGCTAATCGACTTCTTAATATTAATATTAAGAATTCCATGACTTGCTTCCCAGTCTTGCATAACGTGACCGATTGCACATTATTACAAATTATTAAGAGATAGATGGGGCGGGAAAGCGACCGGAATCGGGAAAGTGACCGGGAGAGCAAGCGGGAACGGGAAAGCGACCGGGAGCGGGAGAGAAAAGAGGGAATTAAATGGGAGCTATAGAAAAACGATAAAAAACTCTAAAAACCCCCGAGCAACGCCGGTGTCAGTAGCGTGCCCCGACGTTTACTAACAAACACTTTCTTTGAAGAAGTTCAAGAAGTAACTTTATTAAATTTTAAAAAGCAAGCAGGAACGAGTTTAAACTAGCGATTAGAGAAAACCACGAGGAAACAGTCGCGCAGGACTTTCCCTCTTAACAAAAAAAACCCAAGCGTATCCTCATCAACAGCTATCGCGAATTCCCTTATATAAGGAAAAATAGGTTACATAATCAGAATCCACCTCTCTGATTGGTGGATAACAATGAATAATCGATAAACCGATATAAACAAATACTAAACATATAATTAGCTCCCTAAATCTCGACCGCGAAGATATCAAATTTTAACAGCTTATAAACATATATATAGACTATAATCCACGAGATTTTTATAATTAAATAATCGTTAGAAATCTCGATATACTTAGAAATATACACCCATAATAATTGCGGAAATTAACACGCGCTCTGATTGGCTCGTTGAAACAAAGGAGTTTACATGGCCAAATAGAAGATACTAAATAATATTTCTAGAAATAAAATAAAATAAAAAGGAAGGGGGGGTCCAGCACTGACAGCCGGGTAACCCCGCTAGTATATATATATATATATATATATATATATATATATATATATATATATATATATATATATATATATATATATATATATATATATATAGTTCCCGCTCGCTCACCCGCTCCGCTCATTTTGTGACGGATTTCAAATTTTTTTCTCTATATTTGATTCCCCTTGACTCTCAAGGTTGTGTGAAAATTTCATTACGATCGGATGAATGGTGTAGCAATGCATAAAGGATATACATATATACATACAAACATTCATTTTTATATATATATAGATATATATATATATATATTACATATATCTTTTATACATGCTCTGTTGAAGTTGAAGATAACTGCCCATTTTTTATTGATTATTTTCTTAACGTAGGACTCCAAATTGTGAACAACGATTTTGTTTTTTCAATAAAATTCTTTATTAATTTTTGAAACAGGCTTACCGTGCAGTTTCGGCTCGAAAGCCATCATCAGAGCCCTTTTATACTGTTATTTCAGTCGTAACCTATTACTCTCGTGAGCCTTTCATTCAGGTTTTATATTATTATATTTTTAATCTTTCATGTCGGCCATTGCTTCACCGGCCACAACGTAAACAACTACTTCTTGGCTTGCTACTTGTTTATCATTTGCTGGTTGCTCTGCAGTTTTCGAAGTTGATTTCTAGTAAGTTTATATATATTTTCAAAACCGTTTCTCATTCTTTATCAAACATTCAACAATACCTAACACAATTTCGATTCACTTCACGTTTTCTGGTTTTCTGTTTTACAACAGTATTCTTGTTTTTTATATACCATGCACCCCGGTTTAATTTTATTTCACATTATTTTATCTCCGCTTGGTTTTATTACAACTATATCGGTTTGCATTATATTTATTTCTTAATCGTCTAGTTTTAAGTAAATATGTTTAGCCATTATTCCATTTTCAGTTTGAATTTTACATTCGTCCGTTTTTTAACATTCGCATAATTTTCCATTTAAAGGCTCTGATGATGGCTTTCGAGCCGAAACTGCGCAGTAAGCCAAAGAATTTTATTCAAAAAAACAAAATCGTTGTGGGAGAGCAAGCGGAGACAGGAACGGGAGAGCGACCGGGAACTGGAAAATGAGCGGGAATGGAAAAGCAAGCATAAACCGGAAAGTGACCGGGAGCAAAAGAGCGAGCGTGAAATGGAAAGCGACGGGGAACAGGAGAGCAAGCGGGAGTGGGAAAGCGACAGGGAATAGAAGAGCAACTGAAAACGGGAAAGCGACCAGGAACAGGAAAGCAAGTAGGGAAGGAAACGGGAGCGAGAGAAAAATGACAGAAAAATCCCTAAAAACCCCGAGCAACGCCGGGTACCCTGCTAGTTATCATATAATTAAAGCTAATAAAACCTCTTGCATAATAATCTTGGTAAAAATGTTTCCAAAAAATAGGACTGACTATGGACTCTTTAATTATAGCTTTCATTAAGAAATCCATAGACTGACAGTGTACAATTATGTGATTTATTTTAATTACACTCCTGCATTGCACTCATTTATTCAGCAGCTTATCCAGCTGACCACCACATTATGCAAAATTGCTAACATACATACAATTATGCATGTTGATAAATTATTAATTAAAAATAAATAACCTCATTAACAACTGATAGCCCCATCAGCAGCTGATAACCACGTCAACAGTTGGGAACTAAATCAGCAGCCGAGAATTAAATCAGCAGCTGATCACCTTGACCCCTGACTATGCCAAATACACCCTAACTCAGCGGTTCTCAATCTTTTCATTCTGGTTCACTGCACTGTTACAATTACTATTGCACTTAGACTTAACAGTCATATTACTACAATACATTTTAGTGTTTTAATAGATAATTTTGATTTTAGACTTTTAGCCTATTATTTCTAGGCGTTCTCAATTTTAAATTGTATGCTATAAATTGTTAATAATAATTATAATTTAATTTATCATCAAGCAAATAAAAAATATTTTCCCAACAATATTTTTTACAATTTACAAGCAAATGAGATTGATCATTTTTAATTTAAAATTTGAATGCTGCAGCTCCAAAATAGAATTGCTAAATTTTAGATTTTAGTGAGAAAACTGTGCTTGCTTCATTCTCACCAGGTCAAAAACTCTGGGGAGGGTCTTTCAGGGGCGTCATTTTGTGGGGAGGAGTGTGATTGGATAAGGATTTTTTAAAGAAAAATTTTTTTCTGTATAAAATAAATTAAGACGAAGTTTTAGAAAATTCTTGGAAAAGTATCTCCAAATACCCCCCCCCCCGTCATCAGCTATTTTTGGAGGCAAAGTTTTAAATTATTTTTGCAGTCTTTGATAGAGCACAGCACAAATCATTCTCAGCATTAAGTCTACTCCTGTATTTAAACATAATAGCTAATAAGCTTTGAATAGCCTTTTTCACAAAGGTGTCCTGTGGGATAAGTACCATTTTACATGGCTATTCGAGCAATGAATGGTGCTGGTGGCAGAGCGGTAGAGCGTTCGCCTGTCGATCGTTAGGTTGGCAGTTCAAACCTCACTGGCGTCACCAGCGTAACTCCCTTAAGCAAGGAGTTCACTCGCATTTGCTAAAGAGGTAGGCGCCTATAAATGGCTGCCTTTGCAAGTACCCTCCCTCTCGCCTTGAGCAAGACTTGTCTTGATAAGGCCTCGCCTTGAGCAAGACTTGTCTTGATAAGGCCTCGCCTTGAGCAAGACTTGTCTTGATAAGGCCTCGCCTTGAGCAAGACTTGTCTTGATAAGGCCTCGCCTTGAGCAAGACTTGTCTTGATAAGGCGTATGCTAAATCTCAATAAAAAAAAAAAAAAAATGAAGATAAATTTCAAGTTTAAAAAGTCTGTTTAAAAAACTCAAATTTCTTACGCTACCCCTATAAAATCGTCAGGCGGCCCCCGTTGGGGCATTGTCGGATCCAGGGGGGTGGGGGTGACCGCCTACCCCCACTTTGCGCAATAAAATTATTTTTTAAGTTATTACTAAGTAACACTAAAGGAAAAAATTTTAAATTTAAATCTTTTAATCAGCAACCTCAAGAAAATTTGTTTAAAGTGTCCTTTACAGGGGCGCAACTAAGGGGAGCAGGGAGGGGCTCAATCCCCCTCAGGCCGAAATCGGAGGGCCATGC
Source organism: Erpobdella octoculata (assembly GCA_963978895.1). NCBI lineage: Eukaryota > Metazoa > Annelida > Clitellata > Hirudinida > Erpobdellidae > Erpobdella > Erpobdella octoculata. Next base: position 11,251,777 of record OZ022244.1, read on the forward strand.
AATTTTTTAAAATTTGATGAGTTTTTCATTGAGTAGGGGAGGGTGCTACATTTATTCATAAACTTATTTTTTTAACATTTGCTTTAACTGGTTTAAAACTGAGTTTGACTATCTTCAGTTTACAAACTTTCTTTTCGTTTATTAATTAATTATTGAAGATACCAAAAAAAGACTGCAGACTGAAGATAGTCAAAAAAAATGTTTCCTTGCAGCAGGCTTTCGCTTTTTCAAACTTCAGCAACCCCTCAAGCCAAATCGTAGGGCCCTGCAATTTTTCCAAATATGATGGGGGTGCTACATTTATTCATAAACTTTTTTTTAAATTGCTTCAACTGCTTTGAGACTGAGTTTGACTATCTTCAGTTTGCAGTCTTTCTTTTCTTTCATTAATTAATTATTGAAGATACCAAAAAAAGACTGCAGTCTAAAGATAGTCAAAAAAAAATTTTGCCTGCAGTGGGCTTCCTTCCCTTTTTCAAACTTCAGCCCATCCCAGCATTTTTTGCTGGTTGTGCCCCTGGTCCCTTAAATGCGGTTGGTATGTCAACCACGTATTAAATTTTTCCAAGTGACTTTTTAAAAGATACCTTTTTTCAATTTTACCATTTTTAGTGTGACTTGAATATGGAAATTTATAGTTTGCTTACAGACAACTTACTGACCTAATAAAAACGTTGTAAAAATGAATTCTTATTAACGTGGACACGTAATTTTATTAATTAATCTTTTATGCAATAGTAATAAAAATTGAATCTAACGAAAAGTGTGATAACAATCAATAAACTGCTTTTCATAAAAATTTCCCCCCCCACTCAAACGTCCTGGATCCCCCAGTGCGTTGGGGTCGCGACCCACGGGTTGAGAACCGCTGCCCTAACTCATGATGAATGTTAAGTAGATAGTGTATAACTTTGTAATCATGCTTATAGAATAGATAGGTAGGCAGGCTATTGGCAATTGGCACTCACGAATTAAATCTCAAAAGAAATAGCCAAACTTTGAATTAAAATTTGATTGTTAAAAAATTTTGAAATTATTTCCACATAGAAAATGTCATATACTCTTCACAACCTCCACCAAAGATCTACTAGTCTTACCAGAATAAGCTTAACTCTTAAAAAAACTCATTTTCCACTTAATAAATATTATACGAACTAAATCTAAAGGATTACAAACTTACATAAAACAGAATGCTTTGGAAGAACAGACATTGGAATTCTAAGTAGTCTTCCTAGAGCATCAATACACATGATGTAACATGGGGCACCTCCAACTTGTTCCTGCAAGCTACCATTTGGAATCGTGACAATCATGTTGCTGGGGATTTCTAAGGCAGGAATCTTAAATAACAATTTAAGTCTTCATTATAAAATAATGTTAACAGGCTTCATTGACAATAAGAATGTAGAAAAAAAAACAGTTAAGAAATTCTTCTACATCCATCAGATTCCACATCTATATAGGCTTTAAAAAAATGAAGATATATGTGAAATCTAACATAATAACATTTCTGTAGCTGGCATTCCAAAAAAGCACATTTATTGCATTGTTCAAAAGTTATTTAAAATAAAAATAAAATGTTATAAGCATTTTTTAATGTCCCATCAAAAAAAGTTATCTACATAAATCAGTAATAGTTAAACTGAATGCTTAACATTTAATAACCAAAGAGAGATTTCAAAAACAAACTAAAATTGAAATAACAGTTATCATTCAATGCAATACAATTTTTCTTTATATTTTCTTTTATCAAAAGTGTATTTGTCTACTTTAAATAAATTTACTTCAGTTAAAATATTATGTTGAGTGGATTGAACTTCTATTTTATTTTAATCCACTGTGATAACAATATAAATAAAAACAGCTTTAAAATTAATAATTTATTTAAATTCAACATTATTACTAAGGCAGAAAAATGCACAATCAATAAAAATCAATTTCTTAACATTTCTCTAACCTTTTCAACTAAACTTTTAGCTAAGTCCGAATTACTTCCATCCATGACAAAGCTATAATTGAAATTTAAGTACAGATTTAAAGTAATAAAATAAAAATGTATAAACGTAAACAAACACTTGGGGAGCATACGATTGGACAAACCGCAGTGAGCCAGACTCATTTGTCCAATCGTATGGTCCCCAATCGTTTAGCTGGGAGAAATTGGTATATGGTCCGTTTTATTAGATAACTTTTTATTTATTAAGTCTTAGAAGCGAGAGTTACATCGTTGGATTTGAAATTAAATTATCTAAAAACAAGCGTATCAGATATTCCCAGTGCAGCGGTTAAAAAAAATTATAACTTCTCACTGCTAATATTTATTTTATGCAATTTTCGTCAGAAAATCGTCATTTTTGGCTTATAACTTTTTTATTTGTTGAACCGAAGAAAAACCAATTATACCATTAGATTCCATTTTTCAAACCCCATCCAACTACCTTTAGCACAGCCCCAGTGCACAAAAAATTTTTTTTTTAAATTTCCATGGCCAGCAATATTGCTAACTCTGTGTTTCTTTAATTGAAAACTATCCAGCTTTATCTTTCTCTGAAAAACTCGAAAAACTGCTCGGACTTAAATAAACTATCATTTTTTCTGTAAATAATGATAATCTGACAGCCTGATTAATATTTTATCTTGTGATTGTTACGTTTTCTTTTGCAAATAACTTTATTTTTGACTACGCTATAAACCGTTTCTGTCCGACTGCGCTATTCATAGTTTTTGTTGTGATTCTCTTGCACATTTTGTGTGTTTTCCGAGAGAATTTTATTATCAAAAATTAATAAACTGCTTGGATCATTAAATTGGAGTTGTTATTGTGATTACAAATATATAATTATTATAAGGGAAAAATATTTAAAACACCGAAAATAATTTCTCAGTGGAGATATCGCAGTGGAGTCATCATATTTTAAATAGAAAAGAAATTAATATGACAAAAATGAATTTGCTGTCACTTCATTAAAAATTGAAAATGCCAGTATGATTTTTTGGTAAACATGGAGAATAGCGGCAGAAATTATTTTCGGTGTTTTAAATATTTTTCCCTTATAATAATTATATATTTGTAATTTAAAAAAAAAATTTTTTGTGCACTGGGGCTGTGCTAAAGGTAGTTGGATGGGGTTTGAAAAATGGAATCTAATGGTATAATTGGTTTCTCTTCGGTTCAACAAATAAAAAAGTTATAAGCCAAAAATGACGATTTTCTGACGAAAATTGCATAAAAATAAAATAAATATTAGCAGTAAGTTATAATTTTTTTAACCGCTGCACTGGGAATATCTGATATCTGCGATATTTCATTAGTCCATTGCAGCAAAGTAAATAAATAAATAAATAGTCCATAGGGGTCCATTGTGGTGTTAATCCGAACCGGCAAAACTTTTGCCGCAAAAGCCGTACTCTATTCACTTTTTTATTACCCCTTATTTAATAATAATAATAATAATAAGGCTTATTATTAGTTATTATTATGTCATATATGGTAAAAAGTTTTTACCAAAAGTTCAAAACAAAAACCAGACCTGTGGGTGAGCAAAGTATACAATTTAATTTAAAAATGTAAATATTGATGGTTAAACAACAGCATCCATCCTCATGCTCAGTCCTAGTTCTAGTTAGTCTCAAATTTCAAGTTAGTAGTTAGTTGGTTTTTTAGACACAGACCCCTATTCGGCCTATTAAATAAATAGGCCCTATTCTCGCCTAGTCTAGTCCTAGAAAAGCAACAACGCCCGGAATTAATGCAACAATAATTTTTAATTTAAAAAAAATTTATGCACGCTCTGTAGCAGCATGAAGCAAAGGCAAAGCGTTAATAATTTTTATTTGTTTATCGACATCTATAACAAAAACATTTAGGACATACATGAACTTATTTAATTTTATGTGGTGAATTGAATAATTTTTTTTAATTTAAAACTGATCTTAATTATTTTATAAAAAAATTAATATAAGACATATATCTATTAGGAATGACAAACACATTATTTACCCAGCTTCGTCGCTCTACAAGATATATTATATGTATCTGCCCCAGCTATACACATCCATATAGGATATATCCCATCAGAAGTTGTATTTAAAAAAAAATTTGATAAAAGCGCACAATCAGTGACTCCGGCCCTAACACTAACCCTAGCCTTAACCCTAACCCTAACCCTAACCCTACCCCAACCCTATCCTTAACTTGGGGTCACTGATTTTGCGCTTTTACCAAATATTTTTTGTCAATAAAACCTCTCTGACTATACTATACTCCCATATAGTATACTAAAAACTATGGTTGTTGCTATTGGCAATGTCGATAGCATATATGGTCGATAGCCTATTCATGATATAAATAGTGCGCTCACTGTCAATAAGGAATGGCTATTGACAGTAAGCGTTCTAGCACTGGCAATAGTGTTTGTAAACTACTGTTAGTGCGCGCACTTTTATTATTTGTTGATTTTACTGTAAGTGCAACATGGCACTGCCAGTAAAAATCGGTGCTTGTGATAGCTACGATGCTGTGTATGTATAGTGCTTCGCTGGTCATTGTTCACACTAGAGTTGTCCGGCAATTTGGGGAATACATACGGATCGACGTCCACTTCCTGGAATTTTCTAAAAATAAGTCGATGACTGGGGGAATAAAATCTAATCAAAGATCTTTTTCTCAAAATTTTTCAGTGAATTATCAACAAACTTTACAGAATATTTAAGAATAACTACCTACTATAATTTAGTTAAACTCTATGCAGAAAAAACATATGGGATTATTAATTAAAGTGGCAGTGCCAGTTAGATAGAAGGAAATTTTTTAACAACTATTAACATATGTACAAAATCAAGATTTGATTTTCCACTCGAAATTAACATCGATTGTTTCAATCTGTCAGACGCAATTGATCCCATAGGCGTAGGGGAGTTGGATGTGGTGGAAGGGGGCAAAACCGGCTTCTGTCCGAAAAAATACAAGTAATTTGTAATCATGACATGACCATTTCTTTTTGGCATGTATCATTAATTTCACATTTTAAAAACCAAAATTACACATTTATTATAACAAGAAATATGAAAAATGGCGGCGCTTCGGCGTGTGGCTTGCGTTGAGCTTCGTCTAATTTCGACTTTTTAGCTGACTTCTGAAATTTTTTTCAATCTTAAACTAGCATGATTTAACCGAAATTAACTTAATGCATCGAATGACAGTTGTTTTCGCGGACAACTTTGCGTTTTAATAGTGTTTTAGCGTCATTTAAAAATTTAAATTATCACCATGGATACAAATACGCTATTGCTTACGGCGTTTTTTTTGCGACGTTCAAAATGACTTTAAACTGGCACGTCTTACTGATTAAACTCACTGTATCTAGTCACAGTTGTCTTTACGAGCAATTTTGCGTTTTTTTTAATATTGTGAAATTGAGTTCCATTACCGCTTGACTTGACTACTACTCAATTATTCATGAGCAATGCACACACGAGTTGTCAGGCCATGAGTCAACGAACTACTTTCACACGTGATGCTCTTCTCGAATTCCGACAAGCAGCCCCTCCCATTCATCGTCAACTGCGCAAAATCTTGTTCTCCTTGCAACTATGGCTACCAATATGTAAACGGTGGTCACCTCGCCGCAGTGATCACAACTGGGAAACCAGTAAAACCAGGCAAGAAACCAAGGACCTAAAACGAACGAATCTATCGATAAATGCTACCTCAACTGGGGCAGCTGATGTGTCAGCATTGGGGACCCATGGTGTGGACAAAAAATGGACTACTGGCCGAACGACTAAATTTATTAAACCAAAGAATGAAATACGAATTGCCGCTTGGAACGTACGAACGGGTCATCACGTCGGCTAAAAGGAGATTATCGCCACCGAAATAACCAACTACAAAATATCGATCGCCGCCATATCGGAACTACGACTCACGGGATCCGGGACAATGATGATTAGCCCACCGACGACCGACGAGACTAATACGCTCTTCTACTCCGGTGGTGACAAGCGAGAGGCGGGTGTTGGATGTTGGGTGTTGGTCGGACAGCGGGCTGCCCACGTCATTTCAGCAAAACCTTAGGGGGGGCAAGATGTTTTAGGGGCCCACTCAGGGGGTGTAGCTAGGGTCTTCTGCGCCCGGGGACAAAACACAAAATCTGCCTCCTGCATAACATCTTTTGCTTATTTCTCCCAAAAACCTGATGACAGGGGGTGGGGGGTAGTTGGAGCAAATTTTAAAAAAAATCAAAACCCTCGTTTTATTTTTCCTCACAAAAAACCGGGAAAACACGGGAAGATCACATACCATAGCATCTGAGTTAGCATAAAAGCATTTCCAGATGTCTGCTGTGACTCTGTGAACAAGTATATTACTATCAAAATCTATTGTAAACGGTAATTTGACGCATAAGTCAAAACAAGATCTGCAAGGCGAATCATATTGCAAAATGCATTTGGCATTTTTGCTAGGTTAAAACGCAAGTATTCCAAATTAAGGCAATGAAGAAACGTACGATTTTGCAGTGCCAGCTTCAACTTCAACCACGAGAGGGTTGATATCCAACGTTGGATTAAGCTTCGCAATGTGCTTATTTGGTTTGCTGAGAAGAAATCATAAGATTGTGGATTGAAAAAATTCAGACATGCAAGAAGATCACTATTTTGTGTAAATCGTGCGTTCACGCATCCAAAATCTGTTACCTATCTCGTTCCACTTAGGACTGTTCATAACTGTTCTCGACGTAGACCTTCTAGCTTCCTAGTTTCTGTTGCACTTTATCTCTTTTTTAATCTCTATGGACAGCCTACTCGACCAGGCTATGAATAACGCTAACCTTTCTTATAACCAGGACGACATTTTTTCTATATACGGCCCCATCCTATAACTACAAAAGCTTTAGCTTTTCTCTTCTAAAATCTCATTAAAACATCTAAAAAAAATCTAACAGGGGCCCATATTTAATAACTATTGGCTTACGTGAAAGTTAGGGAGCCCAGTCCCCCTTAAATGATGTCTCTCAGTTTTGAAAGTAACGGTCTGAAATGTGCCCATATATTAACCATGGGCCTACTTAAAAGGCAGGAGCCTACATAAAATCCAGGGAGGGCTACATAACAGTCAAGAAAACAATCAGGAGAGGGTCAGTAAAAAGTCAGGAACAAGCCAGTTAAAAGTCAAGAAGGACCAACTTGAGTGCTGGAGCCCACTTAAGTGCGGGGAGACCTACTTAAGGACGGGAGCCCACTAAAGTGCAGAGGCTCACGTAAGTGCAGGGCCCACTTTAGTGTCGGGGTTTTTTTAAGTACGTGGGGCTCACTTCATTGCCGAGGGTTCCCTTAACTGCGAGGCCTACTGAAAAGTCCAGGAAAAACTGCTTAAAATCAGGAAGTGCCCACTTAGGTGCCGAGGGCCCCCTTAAGTGCGAAGAACCCAATTTAGGCCAAGTGCCCCCTTAAATGCGTGGAACTTACTTTATTGTCGGGGGCCCCCTTAGGTGCGTGGGGCCCACTTAAGTGCAGAGGCTCACGTAAGAGCAGGGCCCACTTCAGTGCCAGGGGTCCTTTTCCGTGTGTGGGGCTATCTTCATTGCCGAGGGCCCCCTTAAGTGCGAGGGACCCACTTTAGTGCTGAGGGCCCCTTTAAGTTCGTGGAACCCACTTCAATGCCAGGGGCTCCCTTAGATGCGTTGGGCCCATTTTAGTGCTGAGTGCCTCCTTAAGTGCGTGGGGCCCACTGAAAAATCCAGGAAAAGCCACTTAAAAATCAGGAAAGGCATACTTGAGTGCCGGGGGGCCACTTAAGCGTGGGGGAACCACTTAAGGGCAAGGGCCCACTTAAGAGCGTAGTGGCGGGACCCACTTAACTGCGTGAGGCCCGCCTTAGTGCCGGGGCCCACTGAAAAGTCAGGGGGGCGACCGCCCCCCCTTGCTCCCCCTAATTGACGTCCCTGCTTCCAACCAATTTCTGAACGTCTGGCAGTCCTTTCCATCGATGGCACAATCAAGACACACATCCTATCCGTCTACGCGCCGACCGAAACAAGATCAGATGCTGCAAAAGACGCTTTCTACGCCGATCTACAAGCTGCGACTGATTCTATACCGCAAACCGAAGTTACCATATTGGCAGGCGACTTTAACGCTCACGTCGGCGACAACCGTAGTGGCTGGGAAGAAACGCTTGAACGATTCGGCCACGGAAAAATCAACGACAATGGGCAGCGACTGTTGTCGTTTGCGTCAGTAAACAACCTCACTATTGGCAACAGCCTCTTCCAACACCCGAAGAAGCATCGGCTCACGTGGAGAAACCCGTCGGGGAAAGATTCGGCCATGCTCGACTACGTTCTGATCAACAAGCGTTTTTGATCGACGCTCAACGACGCTCGAGCAATGCGTGGCCCTGATTGCGGATCTGATCACTACCTCGTGCGGGCCAAAATACAACTTCGACTCCAAAAAGCAAAGAAGAAGACGCCGGCGGCTGTAAAGAGAAACTGGACGTGCCTACGCGATCCGGCAGTTCGACACAAATTCCAGCTTGCTTTATCGAACAAGTTTGCGATCCTCAATACATTGGACGATGTCAACGATGAAGAAAAACATATAACCAAATCCGTCATCGAATGTGCGGCGCCGTTATGTCCACCGATCCGTCGACGAACGCAGCCATGGATTTCGGATGAGTGTCTGGATTTGGTAGCTGAGCGGAAAAGAATCAAGCACGTCGATTTCGAACAATACCGGCGACTTAATCAAGAGGTAAGGCGGAAAATGAAGATCGACCGAGAGGTGTATTGGAACGATGTTGCAGCCGAAATGGAAGAAGCCGCATCACGACATGAATATCGAACATTGTATCAGACACTACAACGTTTAGGCGGAAAAACGAAATCGATCAACGATAACATCAGGAAAACGGATGGAAAGTTTGTTAGTTCGTCCTCCGATCGATTACAGAGGTGGCGGGAATTCTTCCACGAACTGTACAACCACGATCCGCCTGCAGGACCAGCCGCGGACCCGCCACAAATCGATCAACCGCAGATCCCATTTCCCGTCGACGTACCAACAATCGCCGAAATGAAAGCGGCCGTCAAATCGCTCAAGAACGAAAAGTGCCGGGCATCGATCAAATTACAGCCGAGATGATCAAAGCCAGTGGTGACATTCTATTGCAACGTCTACACGTCCTATTGACATGCATCTGGGACACGGAGTACGTACCATCAGCGTGGAAGAAAGCGATCGTCGTTCCCATTTTGAAGAAAGGAGACAGTCGAGAATGCAAAAACTACCGCGGCATTAGTATCCTTTCAATCGTTGGAAAAGTATTCACGAAGATCATTCAGTCACGACTACAAAAACATTGTGAACAATCGTGCCGTGAGGAACAAGCCGGATTTCGACCGAATCGTGGATGCATCGATCAAATCTTCGCACTACGCCAACTCGTAGAAGAGAGGGTTCGATGTGGCCGGCGGACTGTTGTTGTCTTCATCGACTTCAAATCGGCTTTCGACTGCATCCATTGGCCATCATTGTGGACGGCATTGGAAAGAGAAAACATACCACCGAAAGTCATCCGTCTGTTACAAGCGTCGTATAGTGGTTCGACCAGCTGCATCCGAATTCGAAACGACCTATCGGACGAGTTTACCATTCAAACCGGTGTCCGACAGGGAGACGTCGCCTCTCCGCTTTTATTTAACGTCGTGATCGATGCGATCATGAGGAAATCGTTCGAAGAAAGGCGTGGTGTTCAATACGACAAAAACAACTTTGTCACTGATCTGATGTTCGCGGACGATAGCGCCGTATTCGCCGACACCGACGTGGACGCTACAGATTGCCTAAACGACATCGGCGATATTGCCAAGTCATACGGCCTAAAGATCAACGCCGAGAAGACCATGGTATTAACAACGGACGGGTCGCCAGCTCATGTCCACCTAAATGATGTCCAGATCGAGCAAGTGACAAAATTTAAATACCTTGGATCGATCGTGCAGGAAAAGAAGACGTCGTCGTCGGCCGACGTCCACAGCCGCGTTGGCCAGGCAACTGCGGCATTTGCAGCGCTCAGATGGTGCGTTTGGAAGAGAACGAACATTGCAATCAAGACAAAAATTCGTCTTTACCGAACATTGATTCTTCCGATCCTCCTATATGGCTCGGAGACATGGACATTGTTTAAATCCGATGTGAATAGACTTGAAGTATTCCAAATGCAATGCCTGCGGCGAATACTGGGAGTCTCCATCCGCGACCGCATTCGAAACGAGACGATCCGTGAACGGTGTGATCGACAACCACTGATCGACGAACACATCCAAAAACGGCGACTACGGTGGTTCGGGCACGTCTGCCGAATAGATGATAAACGGCTTCCCAATAGTTTACTTTGGCGGGAGCGACCGCCTGGCTGGCGCATCCAACGTTCGGCGCCAAAGAAAACATGGCTGAAAATTATTGATGGGGACCTCAAGAGGAAGCGACTGACCGCCAATGGGGCGAGAAGGGTTGCAGCCGATCGAAGAAAATTGAAGATTGTCGTGGAAGACGTTCGTGGTCCCGTGGCACCGACAGCAGCGTATTGGCTTCGAAGACATCCTCCTCCCCAAGCGCCGGCTACGGACTAAATAATAAATAATAATAAGTTAGCAAATTTTTTATTAATATTGTAAAGGGGCAAAGGTAATATAAAATTGTTTTTTTTTACTTTTAAGAAGAACAACTTCAATGCCGTAGTGTTCAGAAACAATTTTATAGCTATTTTGTTCTGGATATGTTTTGAGAACAACATCTCCGAGTGCGTAGAGAACATCTTGATCATTCTTTTTCCGAATCGTGATTTCAGTTCAGTAGTCACCATATCCAAACTTGAATAATAAGCCAAAACAGGGTAACAGTCTTGCTCAGAGTGAAAATGTTGATCACCACCACTTCGTTCGCCCACCAGTGCCTGTAGTCGCTGAGATGGCTTCTTTTCCCGTGACTGTTGTGCCTCCTTAAAAGTTAAATGGCTGTTTGAAATGCATTCTTTAATTTCATTGCTGACAAACGCGTTATTTTTTCAAGGTTGAGAGGCATCCGCTTGCCCGAAAAATTGAGCATGTCAAGTTTTGTGATTTCATTTCATTAGCTCCGCTGAGCCACTTTTATTTGATTCCTATTTAAATTATTGTTTAATTATTTATACCTTCAAAACATCTATAAATTCAACGAGAATAAGAGTTTATTAATTTAATCGCTTGCGAAAAGCAGCAAATGCGTTTTTTTTCAAGGTTGAGACACATCCGTTTGCCCGAAAAATTGAGAGACAACAAAAATTGGGAGAGGGGGGACATTTCCCCCTCTGCCCCCCGTCTCTTACGCTATGATATTTTAGTTACAACTTTTCAGTTACAGTTACAGTTAAAGTTAAAACATTTTTCAGTTGTCAGTTAAAGTTATTTTTCCAGAAACATTTTTCAGTTGTCAGTTAAAGTTATTTTTCCAGAAACATTTTTCAGTTACTATTACAGTTATTTATTTTCAAGTTAAAGTTACTGTTAATTGTAGGTTCAATGAGCAGGCTGAAAATGGTAAAACCTAAAGTTCATGTCAGAAACATGTTCTTATAGAACCTGTTCCTTTTCTCTGCAGTCATATCACTGCAAACTGAGAAGACGCGCTCCACATATGCTTCTGAAGCAGGTGCAGTCTCCGAGGCTGTCCAGAAACTTATTGTGTTTGATTAATTGCTAATATTTGTTAAGCCCAAGATAAGCATTAATTTCTTCATCAACTGAATTTTCATGCCTAGATTGCTTGCTCAAAAAACTAGAAGCTTCAATTTCAGCACATTTCAGTCCAGCGTCTGCAATCTTGGAATACACCTCGACGCTCAACTAGCCATGAAAATCCAAATACAATTAACGCACCTGCCAATCATCATTTCATCAGTTTCGACAACCGCGATCCGTTGTTTTAGTAAAAAAAACTAAATCAATAGCAAAATCTTGCAATGCTGATGGTTTCTACATTTTTCTTATGTCACGCCACCCAAAGCGATATTTCTAGCTTTGCGAAAGTATTTGAAACATCAGCAAATATCTTCTCAAAATCTTCAGCTATTTTCATGCGTTTAAAAGCTTCCACCAAAGTTTCAGCATTGGCAGCAGTCAAGTCAATAGCACTGGCTTGCCTCGGACACAGCATTAGGTAAAATAAATAACTGCATTAAAATGCTGTCCAAACACAAATTTTAAAGTTTTCACTGCTGAGAGTAAACCCGAAGTCTACATCATTTGATGTAGGATGTCGAGTAAACTAATGATGGCCAAAAGGCACTTGTGAACTATTCTCAAATTTACACATCTAGCTGACCATCCTGTTGAGGATAGAGTTGTTTTATAACTTTTTTAAAATCGCCTTACTCCTTTTCTCATTCTCTTCGTGGATATATTTCTGAGCTATACTAGCACACATCAGCCTTAAACCTACACTGATTAACCCAATAAGATTCAGGTACCCCCCCCTTAGTAAAAAAAGTCCTCGGATTTGCAAAAATCCTACGGGTGATGCTTGTCGGAACTGGGGGGTCCGGACCCCTGGACCCCCCGCCCATCGCCGCGCCTGGCCAGACGCCACTGTAGAGTGGGTTAAGGAAGGTAAGTAATTAAAGTAATGTGACTATATCGACTGTCGTGTTAATAGGGGAAAGCTTATTAATGCTCATGTATCACCCGACAATCGAGGGATGTAGAAAAAAGAAAAGGCCACACCGCGGGTCGGGGATTTTGGGAGGACGAAGATTTACTTCTATAACTTTTTTCTTTGACGTTTTTTTCTTCGAGGCAAAACATTTCCTACAGGACAGGGACGTAATTGCGGCAAAACCTTGGGGGCATCATGTTTAAAAGGCCCCTACGTTTTTAATTTTGTTCTCATAATGCCATAAGCGTAGGGAAATTTTATGCAGCGAGAAACGGGTTTGGTCTGCTCAAAAAAATAATGAAAATCTAATTTTTGAAAACCCTCCCAGAAAAGCTGATGACCCGGGGTGGGCAGTCGAGTAAGTCGCAGGTACTTTTCTCAACTATTTCTAAAATCTTCTTCTCAAAAAACTGATGAACGGGGGGGGGGGGTACTTTTCTAAAAAAAAATTTCAAACCCAATTTTCATTTTTCCTCCGCTTGCCCAAAAATTAATAACCCACTCAAATTGGGGTAGGAGGCATATGTCTCACGCCTATGCATAATGCTAAAACTCTGCCAAAGTCAGAAGGGCCCGCTGCAGCCTTATGGGGGCAGGTCCACTTCAACGTCAACGGGAACCCTTCAACCTTGTAAGCAGCGACGAATCTAGGGGGATGCATCCCCCCACCAGATTACCAAAAATATTTTTATTTGCTATAAAAAGCCCCCAGCTTCGTCGCTCCACAAGATTGCTTATCAACACCAGTAACGTGGAATTAATATCCCATTACTATCCCTATAGCATAGGGATACACGCACATATATTTATTTTATTTAAAATTGGTATCTTATTTTGTATGGTGGATCCTAAAATTGTTTTGATAAATATGATTCCAATAAAAAATAAGCAGTTTTGTTATAATTTTAATCTTGTATTCTTTTCCAATTAGAACATTTAAATGCTTTTATTAATCTTCACTTTCTCTCTGTTTGTCTGTGGTGATCAAATCTTAGAAACAAAAATTCACCTACTTTTCGACCACCTAGAGCTCTAAATTGTTCAGGAAAGCTTTATTCTGGATGACAATACATGAATTTCATGTTTCCGACATGAATTAGGCCTTAAATCAATTAATTTGTTTGACAACCGGCCGCAAAGCTCTGGCGATCGATATTTCTTATCTAAGTCCGAGTTTGCAATAGCGTTTACTAATCTAAACATGTAATTTGTTTAGAGACAAATAAATGTATTTTTTTGTAAATTTATATTTTATCTTTATTTGTTCTAAAGAAACAATATATAAAACCAATAGTGTATTTTTAAAAAATGAATGAAAACTTTGTCCATAAAATGTGATCGTTACATCCTCCCCCCAGGATCGGTATGTTAGATCATCCCCCCACCGGAAAATCCTAGATCCGTCGCTGCTTGTGAGTACCCACTTAAACGTCAGGGCCAAACCTAAACATCAGGGAGAACCCTTAAACGTCAGGGGGTCCACTAAAACGTCAGAGGACCCACTTTAAACTGATTTTGTTGATTTTGCCGGTTATTTGACGATAAAAAATATGTGATGAAGGTGATTATTTATTTTTTATTTAGATAAAATAAATCATATAATTTTTGTTGAAATTATTTGTAATGCTGCCGCGCACTGTAAATAGACTTTATGCTTTATGAATAATAAAAATGGCGGCGCTTCGGCGTGTGACTTGCGTTGAGCTTCGTCTAATTTCGACTTTTTAGCTGACTTCTGAAATTTTTTTCAATCTTAAACTAGCATGATTTAACCGAAATTAACTTAATGCATCGAATGACAGTTGTCTTTGCGGACAACTTTGCGTTTTAATAGTGTTTTAGCGTCGTTTAAAAATTTAAATTATCACCATGGATACAAATACGCTATTGCTTACGGCGTTTTCTGCGACGTTCAAAATGACTTTAAACTGGCACGTCTTACTGATTAAACTCACTGTATCTAGTCACAGTTGTCTTTACGAGCAATTTTGCGTTTTTTTTAATATTGTGAAATTGAGTTCCATTACCGCTTGACTTGACTACTAGTGACTACTACTCAATTATTCATGAGCAATGCACACACGAGTTGTCAGGCCATGAGTCAACGAACTACTTTCACACGTGATGCTCTTCTCGAATTCCGACAAGCAGCCCCTCCCATTCATCGTCAACTGCGCAAAATCTTGTTCTCCTTGCAACTATGGCTACCAATATGTAAACGGTGGTCACCTCGCCGCAGTGATCACAACTGGGAAACCAGTAAAACCAGGCAAGAAACCAAGGACCTAAAACGAACGAATCTATCGATAAATGCTACCTCAACTGGGGCAGCCGATGTGTCAGCATTGGGGACCCATGGTGTGGACAAAAAATGGACTACTGGCCGAACGACTAAATTTATTAAACCAAAGAATGAAATACGAATTGCCGCGTGGAACGTACGAACGGGTCATCACGTCGGCCAAAAGGAGATTATCGCCACCGAAATAACCAACTACAAAATATCGATCGCCGCCATATCGGAACTACGACTCCAAAAAGCAAAGAAGAAGACGCCGGCGGCTGTAAAGAGAAACTGGACGTGCCTACGCGATCCGGCAGTTCGACACAAATTCCAGCTTGCTTTATCGAACAAGTTTGCAATCCTCAATACATTGGACGATGTCAACGATGAAGAAAAACAAATAACCAAATCCGTCATCGAATGTGCGGCGCCGTTATGTCCACCGATCCGTCGACGAACGCAGCCATGGATTTCGGATGAGTGTCTGGATTTGGTAACGGCGACTTAATCAAGAGGTGAGGCGGAAAATGAAAATCGAGCGAGAGGCGTATTGGAACGATGTTGCAGTCGAAATGGAAGAAGCCGCATCACGACATGAATATCAAACATTGTATCAGACACTACAACGTTTAGGCGGAAAAACAAAATCGATCAACGATAACGTCAGGAAAACAGATGGAAAGTTTGTTAGTTCGTCCTCCGATCGATTACAGAGGTGGCGGGAATTCTTCCACGAACTGTACAACCACGATCCGCCTGCAGGACCAGCCGCGGACCCGCCACAAATCGATCAACCGCAGATCCCATTTCCCGTCGACGTACCAGCAATCGCCGAAATGAAAGCGGCCGTCAAATCGCTCAAGAACGGAAAAGCGCCGGGCATTGATCAAATTACAGCCGAGATGATCAAAGCTGGTGGTGACATTCTATTGCAACGTCTACACGTCCTATTGACATGCATCTGGGACACGGAGTACGTACCATCAGCGTGGAAGAAAGCGATCGTCGTTCCCATTTTGAAGAAAGGAGACAGTCGAGAATGCAAAAACTACCGCGGCATTAGTCTCCTTTCAATCGTTGGAAAAGTATTCACGAAGATCATTCAGTCACGACTACAAAAACATTGTGAACAATCGTGCCGAGAGGAACAGGCCGGATTTCGACCGAATCGTGGATGCATCGATCAAATCTTCGCACTACGCCAACTCGTAAAAGAGAGGGTTCGATGTGGCCGGCGGACTGTTGTCTTCATCGACTTCAAATCGGCTTTCGACTGCATCCATTGGCCATCATTGTGGACGGCATTGGAAAGAGAAAACATACCACCGAAAGTCATCCGTTTGTTACAAGCGTCGTATAGTGGTTCGACCATGTAAATAAAATAAATGTAAATGTTTGATAATTTATTGAGCGCCTTTTCCGCTTTGTTCAAAGGCGCTGTTCTTTTACATGCCCCACGAGAGAACGATTTTACCCGCTAAGTTTTTCGTTGACATGGGCTACTAGGCAGTGAGTGGGAGTCGAACCGTGAAGCTCTCACATTCAAGGCTAACGCTCTACCAACTCAGCTAACCTAGCACCATCCGACCAGCTGCATCCGAATTCGAAACGACCTATCGGACGAGTTTACCATTCAAACCGGTGTCCGACAGGGAGACGTCGCCTCCCCGCTTTTATTAAACGTCGTGATCGATGCGATCATGAGGAAATCGTTCGAAGGAAGGCGTGGTGTTCAATACGACAAAAACAACTTTGTCACTGATCTGATGTTCGCGGACGATAGCGCCGTTTTCGCCGACACCGACGTGGAAGCTACAGATTGCTTAAACGACATCGGCGATATTGCCAAGTCATACGGCCTAAAGATCAACGCCGAGAAGACCATGGTATTAACAACGGACGGGTCGCCAGCTCATGTCCACCTAAATGATGTCCAGATCGAGCAAGTGACGAAATTTAAATACCTTGGATCGATCGTGCAGGAAAAGAAGACGTCGTCGTCGGCCGACGTCCACAGCCGCGTTGGCCAGGCAAATGCGGCATTTGCAGCGCTCAGATGGTGCGTTTGGAAGAGAACGAACATTGCAATCAAGACAAAAATTCGTCTTTACCGAACATTGATTCTTCCGATCCTCCTATATGGCTCGGAGACATGGACTAAATAATAATAAATAATAATTAACAGTGCTCTCACTATTAATAACGAATGGCTATTGGCAGTACTTAACCGCTCACTGTCAATAGCCAATCACGTTATTTTGCAGTGCGCGCACTGTTAATAGATTCTACAAAAACTATAGTATATATAGATTTCTATGATAGTATACTTAGCAGAGGCACCGGAATGGTTTTGAAAGTTGGGCGAGTTTTATCAAATTTATTATGAAATGCATCTATATCTGAAATCATTGATTTTAAACAAATTTTGTTTTCTAAAATAAAAAGTATAAAAATGAATGACCATGAATGACAGTTTAGTGCTTAGATAATTATCATTTTACCAAAATCCAAAGTAACCACCATCAGGGCCGTCATTTCAGCAAAACCTTAGGGGGGCAAGATGTTTTAGGGGCCCATTCAGGGGTGTAGCTAGGGTCTTCTGCACCCGGGACCCACTGAAAAGTCCAGGAAAATTCACTTAAAAACCAGGAAGGGCCCACTTAGGTGCCGGGGGCCCACTTAAGCGTGGGGGACCACTTAAGGGCAGGGGCCCACTTAAGAGCGTAGGGCCCATTTTAGTGACTGGGCCCACTTAACTGGGTGGGGCCCACTTTAGTGCCGGGGACCCAGTAGGCGTTCGCCCCCTGCCTCCCCTAATTGACGACCCTTACTACCATCAGTAGCGCAGCCAGGGGCCGAAAGTGATTTTGAAGTGACGCACGTGCCCGTATATTGGGTTGTTTCTCAATTCTTTCCTCGATGTATATTCTCTTTTATTTCTCTAATATTTTGTGCGCTCTTCACATCTCCATTGTTAGGCTTCGGCACATTCCGATTTCGGAGACACGTCGTGCGGGTGGCAAGTAACACTGTGTGATCCCATATGCACGAGCAGTTCCCGGCGCTGCTGGGGTATTAATTGATACACGAAGGAGCGCCCTAATATTATACATTTACATTTTACGTAATTTCCTTTGTGTCTATATCAACACTTTCTTATTGGCTGACCCCGTTCAGGCCAGTTATATATAAAGTCGCGCGCGTGAACTATCAACAACTGGTCCTAAACGCTTAAAAAGTGACATAAGGACTTAAATAAACAACAACAACTATCAACAATGTCGGTCTAGATAGTTTAGTTGGTAGAGCGTTATACTGAAGATCTAAAGTCTAAAGGTTCCCGGTTCAATCCCAGGTCTGGACATAAAACCCACCTTCCCCGATGGCCGACGTATATTTTGGTCCTAAACGCCGAAAAAGTAACAAGGACTTAAATAAACAACAACAGCTATGAACAAGACTGAATGGGCTTGCCCAGATGACCATCAATCGCGACCTTCGACATTTTTTCGCAGAAAAAACGTCGGCTAAATTTGATATTGTAATAAACTGTTTCAATTTAAATGTCTTAGGGTTTTTTTTACTAATTATTACTGAAACTGTCGCTAACCCTTGACTTTTGTGGGTGGTAAATTTTTCAGAAAACTTACTAATCAGTTTTTCCCTCCGTGCCCCCCCCCCCGAAAAAGGTCTGGCTGCGCCACCGACTACCATTTACAAGAGTTAACTACGAATTTCCACTTTAACTACCATTTACCAAAGAAATTACTTTTTCTGTCATTTAGCATATAAAAAGATTTACAAATTTCCAACAAGGTTAGAGTGTCTGTTTTTTCTTTGTGTATACAGTTAAAAACATGTTTGGGTCATTGTTGGCTGCAGATAGGTTTTAATTCGGCGCAATGCCGAAAAACTTCTTTCTGATGTTGCATTTGATATCGGAAAAACCAAACACAATTTTAATAGTTTGTCTACTTGTGACAATAAAGTTCTTGAAGTTTTATTTTTGCTTGGTTCTTCTGCGGCCCAAAATTCGGCCGCGGAAGTAATTTTAATAGGCTGTTATGGGTGGCCCGAAATTGGGCCGCAGAAGTAATTTTTATAGGCTGTTTTGGGTGGCCCAATTGTTCCTGCGGACGTTACATTCTACTAAATTTTAAGATTAATTGGAAAAAATATAAGGAAATTATAAAATAATCAATAAAACCTATAAAATGTTTTAAAACATTTTTATGTAGAAAAAAACAAACCATAAATTTTTGCTTTCTTTAAAGAAAGCGATAATTAATTTAATTTTACAAATTCATTATAAAATATTTGTTTATTCCACATTGAATAGAAAATAGCTTTTATTCTCAATCCTCACAATCGATTTGAAATTAGTGGGTGGGTTTATATGTTGCTGCGGACCGATTTAACAGATCAATTGGACAACAATATATTATAGAATAAAATCAATTAAAACTTTAAATTTTTTAAATTAAAAAGCTTATGAATAAAGTTAATTAGCTTTAAATTTATAAAAGCGACATTAGTTTTAAAATTGTAAATAAAAAATTTGTTTATTCCATATTGATTCGAAATTTTCAATCCTCACATGTGTTTAATATCACAGAAGTAATTTTTATGGTTTGTTTTGGGTGGCCCGAAATTGGGCCGCAGAAGTAATTTTTATAGGCTGTTTTGGTTGGCCCAAAATTGGGCTGCAGAAGAATTAATCTTACTGAACTTATTTTTCACTGAACATATCAACAATTGACAGACTCTAAACGAGTCTCTCGTTATAAAATAATATGAATATTTGACAAAAAGTGGGGAGGGGTTCTAAAATGGCGTTTGGCCCCTCCAGTTTTGAAAGTGGGGAGCCACTGGCCCCCCCGGTTCCGGCGCCGATGTACTATAGTACTCTGACATACCTTGAACATTGATATATCAATGATGAATATTGTCTAAATTGCCTTTCAGACTAAAATGTATCTTGATTCCTTGAAATATTTTCTCCACTGAATGCTCTTACCAAAAATGATTACTCTCTTCAGGGGTGAATTATAAATTACCACACATTTTTTCCGTGAATACGCCATCACCCAACCAATCTTATTCATTTCCGATTTTACGACCTTTTTGCAGCGCTTGCACGGGTTTGTTTCAATTTGGCGCCTCCATTCAGTCCCATCATGTGCCAACTCAGTCCGAAGGTCCAAATTGTAGGCTAATCATGTATGATACATTCCCTCCAAGACTTCTTATCTCTACCCCTCAAGGGCTTTTATCCCACCCTTCCCCAAGCAGTCGGGCTCAAATCCCCCCACCCAAAACCCTAAGCTAGGAGCCCTCATTTTTCTTAGTAGTGTAGTCTACAGATAAATTGACCTTCTATATTTTATTTTGCCTGTTAACACCGGTTTTGACAGCTGCACGCCAGCTCAAGATTAGCTGGGCCGATGTTGCATGACCTCAGATCCTTCTTGCAGACATCTTTGTAGCGCAGGAGGGGTCGTCCGTTTAATTTATGCAGATATTTATCTACGCCTTTTAGCGGAAACTGCTTCAAAGGCGCATGCAGATATCATACAATTCATGGAGAAAGTTCAGTTTTTAAAAGTTGAGAGACTATTGAAGTTTTAAGAGTGGGCAGTAGTCTGTTCCAATTCAAAGTTCACCCAATTCTAATCTTTTTTATACGCCAAAAAACGTAATTATTGTCAAAACAAACTTAATTATAAATGTTTTGCTTTTCTTAAATGAGGAAAATGATATTATCAGAAAGCATTATATGATTCTGTTCTTGCATCTTATCAATGGCAGAATACAGTTCATCAACTGAGAATTTTTCGTTTTCTTTGTTGACAAACTCCGCAACATCCTCAAGCAGCAAAGACTGTACATGCTGGGTGCGGAACATTTTTTCCAGAGATGCCTTAAATTGTTCCAACCTGTAATAAAAAATGTAACTGTAAGCAGCAGTTGAGTCGTTAATAAGCGCATTATTTGTAACCTTTGCTCCGATATCTCTTTTCTTGTAGAACTTCCACCAGGGACGGGATCCTGGCTGACAATTCTGGGGCGTTTACTTTGAGGCTGAGTTCCTCCTATTGAGCACAGAAATAATAATAAAAAACGAAAAAAATATTAAAGTAAAAATAAAAACATTACCTTCATCTCTGTCTAAATTACTGAAACTATACGGATCTTCACTTTCCTCTTCCTCCGGTCTGACCTCCTCTCCTGTTTCGGTTCTTTTCCTGTAAATACCAAAAAAAAAAAAAACAAATATGGGATTATAATAAAGAAAAATAACAATTTAAAAGCAATTTAAGGACCTCTTTTGCTGTTTCGTATGACTCGGCACAACTTCATCTCCTGAATCTCCCTCACTGCTAGCCGATTGTCTCCTCTTTCGAGTTTTTTTCAAAACCTGGCCATCAATTTTATATAAGATTACAGATGACATCATGAAATTTTAAACCAAGAAACTTAAAATTGTATTAAGAGAAGCAGAAGCATTTAAACCTTTTTGAAGTATGCAAAGTGAACAAGTTCAAGAGCAGCTTGAGCATCTTCAACATCAATTGTTTTTGATAAGCGACACTTGGCATGGGCTGCTGACAATCTGATCATCGTTTCAAGTGATCTGGCGGTTATGGGCTGTGTCTACAAAAAAGCCACACCGAATTAGAAAACCAACAAGCAACAACAAACCAATAAGCAAAACATACTCGGGCAACATTATCTTGAACCATATCATGGTTCCTAAGTTTTGTGAACTCCTGTGCAATGTAGTCAGATGCATCTCTTGTCATGGCTGGCTTGATTTCTTTTGCAACATGCAAATATTTCCTCATAAACTTCATGCTTACATACTTCTCTCTGAAAAATGATTTCAACATTATTACAATTCGTCTTTTTAGACAAACAACGAACAAACATTCATCAGAATTATTCACTTTTTCTTATTATTCCCGAGGTAAGAGTTGAACTTGTCATAAATTGGGGTGTCTTCTTCCTCTTCAGCTGCCTCATCATCAACACTCTGACTCATCAACAGATCCAACGAACTTGAAAGAGGAAGAGCTGGTAAAGAAATGAATAAAATTTAAAAAAATGCATAACATTTTAACATGCATAATGCAAACAACAAACCATCTCCATCTTGTTCATTTGGTGATCGATATCTGTGGATGCGCAGAATGTGGTCGGATATCATTCTATCGTTATCGCGGTCATTCTTGAAAGAACAGTTTTAATCACAATTTTATCTAAATCGAATTTTATCATAAATAAGCAAAAAAAAATGAATGTCAACTAACAACATCCAGAATGATGAACAGTAAGTCAAAACGTGACAGGAGTGAATCTTGCAGTCCAATATTTTCCATTGGTGTTTTGTACTGATTGTACTGCAATAGATTTATATAAAATTTCTGTATGCTATATAAGTGCTTGATAATTGCAAATACAATTACTTACCCTTCCATACACAGGATTAGCAGCAGCAAGAACACTGCACCGAGCATTCAACTTGGCATGAATTCCTGCTTTAGCAATGGTTACTCTACCCTGCTCCATGACCTCATGAATAGCTGTTCTATCCATATCCGACATTTTATCAAATTCATCGATGCATACAACTCCCCTGTCTGCTAACACCATTGCACCAGCTTCTAGCCGCCTCTCTCCTGATGGACAAAATTATAAATATATTTTTTTAAGCTATGAACTACAAAATGTTGACAAAATATTTTTAAAATTGCAAATATTTAAAATAAAAGAGAATCTGACCAGTGGCCATTCAGACCACCAGGTTGTACTGAATGGCCAGGCTGAAAGTAACAAATTCACAGAACAGATTATTTATAGAAGATTTAACTTTAAAAAATTGTTAAATGTCAGACTTCAACTGGCTCACAAACATAATAGAGAATTTTGTAAAGATCAGCTTTCAAGTACTCCAGATTTACAGAACTTGGGACACACAAACTGCACTTCAATATTAATGATTTTAGACTAAATAGTCACACACCTGTTTCATGGTCAGTCGTCACTGCTGCAGTCAGACCAACACCAGATGAACCTCTGCCAGTAGTCGTAACTGCTCTAGGGGCAGTATGCAAAACATACCTGTAAGTTATATAAAAAAAAGTTACATCATCAAGAGAACATCCGATTATATAAAAAACATTTCATTCTTCAAAACTGACCTCAACAGTTGAGACTTTGCCACTGACGGGTCACCAATTAGCAGAAGATTAATATCCCTGTTCAGAAAATATAAAATGAAGCCATGACTCTCAAATATGAAAATGTATAAGATGCATATTCGCTTTAGTCTTAAAATAGAGTATAGCAATGATTAAGTTACAACTAGGGCTGTGCACAATTTTCTTCAAAAACCACTTTATAGTCAAGTAATGATACAACAGTGATACAAAAGATTGATTATCAATCAAGCCAGCAGAAGTAAAACAAAAATAAGTTTTACAAACCCTCTAATCCTCGTTCCATTATCTAAGACCTTTTCAACTCCTCCAAGAAGCATACAGAGAATGGCTTTTTTAATATATTCATGACCATGTATGGTGGGGGCAAGAGAATGTGCCAAAACTTCAAAAACATCCTGTAATTGATGTAAAAATAAATTTAAAATAACAATATATATATAAATGACTGTTTGTTTGTCTGTGGTCTGTCTGTTTTCTATGCAAATCGAAACTGCTCGACCAATTTTAACAAAATTGTGAATGGAGGTATATCTTAAAGAGTAGGTCCTAGGGTATTTTTCAAAATTTTTTATGACCAAAAAACTTTTCAGGCCAAAAGTGCCTTATGTGCGAACATCAAAGGTTACTCCATCACAAAATTCAAATTTAGTTTGTGTATCAAAGTTTGAAGGTTTCAAGCTGCGTTTAGCAAATCCATTTTCCATTTTATGGGTAAAAAGGAGTTAGGAGGGAATGGAAGAAAGAAAAAGAGCGAGAAAGCAGCAGAAGAGCGAATGGGATTGGGAAAACGATAAAAAAAACTAAGAACCTCGGGCAACCCCGCTAGTAACAATATAAAATAACAATTCAAGATAACAATAATTTCAAATTTACATCTTTTTGTCTAGAAAATTTCTTGATCTTTGAAATATCTGTTGCAGAAAAGGTAGGTTGAATTTCTCTGTTGAGCAGCTGGATATTGTTTGAAATCAAAATCGTCCTAGAAGCAAAATTAAAAAATTAGATAAATAAAATTGTACAACTATATACGAAAGACCACCACAGAAACCTAAATGTGCAGCTAGAATAGCTGTTCTTCTTGCTTGGGAGACACCTGTACAATGCAATGACTTGAATACGATCTCCGGGTTTGCAGAGATCAACTAAATCATCATCAACAATCACATCAACTGATCGTGGCAGTTGACCAGCAGGTGCTTTTTCTGGCATTTCCTATTGGTCAAACAAGTTGCATTGCTGTCAGAAACATCTAAAGTTAGTGTATAATTGCATTCAATATAAACCTGTATGCTAAACATCTGATGGTCAACATAAACAGACAATCCAAACTCAGTCTCCAGTAAATTGCCGTCATCATCCTGAAAAAAAAATGATTTTCAATAAAAATAAATGATAATGAAACAGGTTTTCATAACTAACAAACCTTCGTTGGATAAACTCCCGAGCTTGGGAATGCCTCAAGAGAGGTCATATCTGAGTAACTCCTCTCAAACATTTTCTTTGTAGCAGGACAATAATGAACACTGTGTGTTATTTTCGGTCTCACAAGAGAACCTGATATTGCAGCGAAAAGTTAATAAATATAAATTAAATTATTTCAAAATCTAAATATATATATATATTCTAAACAGTTATAAAAGAAACAAAGACCACTAGGCAGCAATATATTTTTTAATAAACCTTTCTAAATACCTAAATTTAGTTTTAAGGACAATATTATTTAAAATTAGGCTAACACGTTTCAACAGTTAACAACTGTCATCTTCAGAGCCTGACAAATGTTGGTCTTTTGTTGTTTTTACGAGTGTGTTTATAAGAACATTTGAGGCCGAAATTTCTTAATATATATATATATATATATACACACATTATATATATATATACATTATATATATAATATATATATTAAAAATAACTTACACTTGGAAACAATTCCCTCCACACAGACCATGTTACCCAAAAATGCACATGTGAGAGTACGAGGAGTCAAATGTCTTGAACCGAAACTGCAAGAAAACAAAAAACAGGTTTATTGCTTTTTATTCAAAAGACATGAATGAATGAAAAAATATACAAACCTTCCTTCCAATCCAATATGGAATTCTTTCTGCTGCTTGCTATAAAGAGGATCAACATTATCCACATATGACTTTAGAGCCCTGTGGAAGGAACCCATTTCATCAAAACCATTCACCATAAGTCTGAAGAAAGGAAATTAATATTTAAAAAAAACCCACAAAAATATGATTTAACAAGTATTGAAAAATATATTATTCTTGTTAAATAAATATTTTTATGAAAAAAATACTCCACCATTTTATCAGATTATTTGATATTTACACTTTTATATTTTCATGAAAAGATCATTACCAAGAGTACTTCTATGGTTTCATGTTCGTAAAACTTAAATATTTTTATTCAATAAGACTGGGTCTACATTTAATTTTATGTCTTTGGCACTTTTTTACTAGTTTTTTTTCACAACCTTTCTAACTAATCTCATTTCTAAGTTTCAACAATGAAACCTGAGATTTATTTCTTTATATTCTAGTTATCTCAATCGTTTTAAACATCTTTTTTACCAAACTCTCATTTTCCCCGAGGTCGATAATATTTAAAGAACCACTTTCCTCCTTACAACTTGGTTTGACTAAATGTTTCCTGTAGGACCTAAAAACTCATTGCTTCAGTAAAAGAGCATTTTTGATCTTCAATGAAAAGATATTTTTGATTGGTCAAACTAAAATGTGACTCACTGTGATGCTCGGTTGGGATTTTTCCGTCTCAAATCGTTGATGTTGACGACGAGCCGCTTCTTCCCATCGGTTATCATGTCCTTGACCTTCTTGTGATAAATCCATTGATCCTCCTAACATGACACCAATTTTAATTACCGTAATACAAAAATTGTTTTTTTTAGTTTAGCCAATAATACTAAGCATCTGCGTCCCGATATCGTTATCTCGAAATCAATCGAGATTTCAAAACGATACGGGAGATCCCGTATCGCCATTGAAACGATACAGCCTGAGGAAGAAGTCTCGTATCGATATAATTAGCGATACTTAAAATTTCGTTCCCGAATAAAATCCCGAAAAAAATCGAGATTTTTAAAAAATATTTTCCAATAAATAACGAAAGTCATACATATTTAATTAACGATTGTCACAACTGTGAATATTTGCAATTGATTCATCAACATTGATTAATTAATCTACCTATTGACAGAAGTTTATAACTATTATCATCCCCACTTTAAATTCGGTTTTACTGACAGCCTGTAGCCCCATTATTTACTATTTTTAGTCTGGGAACCGGCAGCAAAAATGCCACGCCCCTCTTAGGCTGCTAGTCGACCTCTGCATACTACTGATACTACAAGGCAATCGTACTTCGCTGACATCGATGACTATTATTATTAATTCTTGGTTGTGTGTGAGTATGTGTGTGCCACCTGTAGTGTGCACGACAGTGCACGTCGTCTGCAGCTGGAATTCGAAACTTTCTCAGCTTCTTTCTTGCTATTGCTAACCGGATTCGCCATCGCCTATAAATAAACACGCTGGGGTTTTTCACTTTCTTAATTCTTGCACAGAGGCATTCTCGTTTTTGTCATCATGCCGCGTCACCGGGGTCAAATCTGGGAGTACTTTGAGGAAGAGACGGTCACGCAGAAAGTCAATGACAAGGATGTAGAAGTAAATCTTGCCAGATGCAAAGACTGCAGGAAACAGTATCAATTTAACGACGGTAACACAACAGGCATGCGAGGACATCTCAAAATCAGCAGAGGAGTCAATCTCACGTAATGTAGTAATCTCAATCTCAGTAATCTGCAATCTATTTCTATCTCCATTGGTTTTTCCACTTTCACTATTGAATTGCCTAAAAATGTCATTCTTTTGGTGTGCTAGAAGGTTTTCTACTTTTCAATTACTTGAAAAAATAATTTTAAATTTTCTTTTCATCGGCAAGTAAAATCATTTAATTAAATTGATAAACCTACAGCATAATGCGAACTAAATAAATACTTACTATCGGCGGTAGCGTTTTATTTAGAGTCTAAATTTAGACAAATAGATGTACCAAAACTAAACAAATGAAACTTATTTCAAGTTGTAAAAAAAAATTAAATTTGGTAAATTTTTATAAATTTTGAAATTTTTTAATATTTATATATTTTTTTTTCAATGAATTCCTTTAATATAGTTATCAATATTGTCTGTCGCGTATAGTACATCATTCTATGTTATCTCGTTTTATTCGAGTCATTCCTAATACTTTTAGGAAAATTATATTGCAACGAAAACCATCTAGCCTAGCCCTTGGTTATATACAGGGTTTTGCATCCTATCTCTTGATTCAATTTCTAATATTTTTTGAATATCTTATAGTTGTTTTGAAATTAAGTAATCATTTTTTTTACAAATCATATATATATAAACTGGCACAAATAATTTCTTTTACATTTCATTTCACCTTTAATAAGTTTTTTGTTTATAAGTTTATTTTTTAGCTACTTACTGATAATTATCTGTCGTTAATTTTTTTAAAACATAATTTGAAAAAACTAATTAAATAAGTCTATTGCTAATTTATCTCTTTTCAATCATAATAATTTTATTATAAAAATATAATTAAAAACACCGGAAATAATTTGACGCTATTCTCCATCGGTAATCTTTCCCACGAATGGCCCGTGTGGCAGATTAATACATAATTCTCGGCTATAATTAACTGTAAACACGATGAAAATTAACCACTAGTTTAAACATTATGATAATTAGCATAAATAATTTATTTAAAATGGGAAAATGTTACATAAAATTATTTTAATTAATTAAATAATGTAATTATAATTTAAACAAATTTACATAGAAAAAATTTGAGTTTTAAGGAAAAGTGTAAACGAAGGAATCGTGTAGCGTGTTATATAACGTTATAATTATTACCATGGTGGTAGGCGCCAGTATGCGATCTTTGATTCGCTAAATAATCTTTATTAATTTTATTTTTTACACTATATAGTATATTCAAACTCAGAATTTGTACTTTTATTTAAAAATATTAGTGAAATTAAAAAAAAATATTTTGAAACTGTTTATGCGACTACCTAGAATAGGGTTAGGGGCAAGGTTAGGGTTAGGGATTAAATTTAATACGGGATTGCAATTTTACAGATTGCAATCACGGCGAACCGCCAGGGCAATAGCAGCGACCTTATATAAAGTGACTAGCGGGGTTACTTCGTTGTTTCTCTCGCCTTTTGTTCTTTATCGTTTTACATAGAAAAATTTTTAAAATTTTAAATTAATTTTTTTTATAACTGATAGTTTGTTTTTTAAATAAAATTTTATTATAAACTAATTTTATTTCTTTTTTATTCCTTTCATTCATACGATCATCGTACCTCACTACTCACAAACTATGATGTAAATCGTGCTTGGAAGGGTACTACTTACCGTTTTCAAAGTATCTCAAATTACGATAAATGTTTTTTTTAAATTCAATTTGGTATAAAATTTGTTTCTTATGTTATTGTAAGAAAATAATCAAAATACCACTATTTTTCGGCACGGGCCGTCCGTAGGAAATATTACCTCTCCATCTACCGCCATGGTAATAGTTATACTAGCTAACTGGAGTGAAGCTAGCAGGCATTCGTAGTATGGGATAACGTGTATGTAAATACATGTGTGAAGCTAGCAGGC
Source organism: Erpobdella octoculata (assembly GCA_963978895.1). Lineage (NCBI taxonomy): Eukaryota > Metazoa > Annelida > Clitellata > Hirudinida > Erpobdellidae > Erpobdella > Erpobdella octoculata. The sequence goes on from OZ022244.1 coordinate 11,280,690, forward strand.
GTTCAATTAAATTTCAAAAAATTAAAAAAAAAGTATCGGTATTAATAAAACAACTAAAAATAAATTATATCATCAAAAAATTATTGTCGCAACATCAACAGATTTTTTTAAAAACGAATTTTTCTAATACTCTAAATGTAAACAAAATCATCAGGTTTATGGCGTTTGGTAAAAGCCTTATATCTTTCATAGTAATTAAATGTTTGTATTGATTAAGGTTTTATTTTGAAGATATTATGTGTCTATATAAACATATATAAAATTTATTTCATTAATCCATGACAAACTGGTAGAAAAACTCTCACGAAATTGACTGATATTTCGTTTTAGGGGTACACTAAAACGTATATATCTCTGATTACTTTCAAAAATTGATAGCAACAAATATAGCATTTTAAAGATGATATGGGCTTCTATATCATATATAAAATCCATAACATCAACCCATCCCAAATGTTCACCAGACATTAACAAAAATGACTGATATTTCTCGAATCGATTGATATTTCTCTAATATCAGCCGTCTACTTCTCATGTATGGTGAATCGTTAAAACTCTAATATCTCTGCTTATTTTCAAAAGTTGATGACAATCATGGTGTCATTTTAAAGATAATATGTTGATGTGTAACATATATAAAATTCATACAATCAACCCATCACAAAAAGGTTAGCAGGCGTTAACAAAATTGATTAATATTTCTCTAATATCAGCCGTCTACGTCTCATGTATGGTGAAGCGATAAAACTCAAATATCTCTGCTTATTTTCAAAAGTTGATGACATACATGGTGTCATTTTAAAGATAATATGTTGATGTATAACATATATAAAATTCATACAATCAACCCATCACAAAAAGGTTAGCAGGCGTTGAAAAAATTTATTCAAATTTTGCATCAAGGAGGCAATCACTGGATTACAATAAGCAACAGGTTTCAACAATTTTCTAAGCTTTATAAATATTTCTATATGTAATTATTGATTTTTGTTCCCAGATTATGTGGTCCCGAAGAGGTTGATGTATACGACAGCTTAAACAGGCAGCTAGCAGAAAAAGACAAGCGTGTCTTAAGTTTTTATTGTCACCATTTCCTTAAAGACAAGCTTATCGTTCGTCACCAGAATGTACAGCAGCAAGTCGGTGCAAACGATTGCGGAGCTTTTGCAATTGCATTTGCTGCTACCCTTGCTGCTGGAAAAGATCCAGCCAAGTGTTCCTACGAGCAAGCAACTCTTCGACTAAAAATCTGCGAAGCTTTTAAAATAAACAAATTCAAAGCTCTGACAAAATCATGCCGAAAAAAAAACCACGGAGCCCACTGAAGAAAGGATTGACATTTATTGCCATTGCAAACTAACGTTTTACGATAACGGTCAGGAAGAAGAATATATGATTCAGGGCGATGAATGTGAGAAATGGTTTCACAAAGGGTGTGAAAACGTTCCCATTAATACTTTTAACGATGACATTTATAACTGTAAATCATGTTTAAGTTACAATTGAATAAATTTCATGTGTTTTATTCGACGTCTGCAAACGTTTTGCGATAGGTTAATAGTTCAATTTTTTATGTAATACAAAACAATTTCAACTTTTGAAAATAAGCAGAGATATTTAAGTTTTAACGCTTCACCATACACGAGACGTAGACGGCTGATATTAGAGAAATATTAATCAATTTTGTCAACGCCTGCTAACCTTTTTGTGATGGGTTGATTGTACGAGTTTTATATATGTTATACATCAACATATTATCTTTAAAATGACACCATGATTGTCATCAACTTTTGAAAATAAGCAGAGATATTTGAGTTTTAACGATTCACCATGTATGAGACGTAGACGGCTGATATTAGAGAAATATTAATCGATTTTGTCAACGCCTGCTAACCTTTTTGTGATGGGTTGATTGTACGAGTTTTACATATGTTATACGGGTACAGGCCAATTCGTCGCAAAGCCGTTTCGTCGCAGGGTACATTTTCGTCGCGACATTGCGACGAAAATTCCCACATTGCGACGAAACGGCTCAGAATGCGACGAAACGGCCGACCTTTGCGACGAAAAGTCTAACAATTTCGGTGGGCATATTTTCCGCTGTATGGCGAAACAGTTGGCCACCCTATTGCCAAAGACCACTAGACCGCCGAATGCAAGAGGAATTCCGCTATCTGCACGAGCCATGTCATTACAACAGGTTGCTGCACGCTTCCTGCCGTTGCAACTGGGTTGTGTTTATGCCATGTTGCAATACCAGACAAAGGTGTCAGATTAAATGGAAGTCGTTTTGTTATATTCGCCAGGGGAATGTGATTTTTTATCGCTACACGATGCTTTGTTTGAAAAAATAAAAAAACAGTTACTTAGTTTTGTATGTTATTTATAAATGAATGTAGATATAAATTAATATATTATTTAAAAAAATGTTATATGTAAAATAATTATATATAAATTAGTTACTTTTTCGCTAATCTTTGTTTATTTATCTATTTGCTCCTATCAATGGATAAAAAATCCTTTTCCTTAAGCGTGGTCACAAAACTATCTTTATCAATTTTGTGTATCTATTCTTCCTCAAAATTTGCAAAATGTCTTTGTGTGTATCATGTAAGAAAATTGTCAAGGATAGCGACTGTGCTATTTCATGCGACAAATGTCAGGACTGGACCCATCAAAAATGTCAGAAGAAGATTACTCTTAAAGAATACAAATTAGCAATTAAAGGTATATTTGTATTAAATTAATTTTTTTGCTTGTATTTATTATAACTTATTTTATTTACTTTAGAAGAATCGGATTTGGAATATATCTGTGTTTCATGCAGTTTTAAAAAGGAAACCGAAGGTAGGTCTTATTTACTTATGTTAAAAGCAGTTTCTTAAAAAAATAAAACGTTATTTAAAAAAAAATAGTTCTTCAAAACAAGAAAGAATCGTTTGACGAAGTGTTCATCTCTGAGAAGTATAAAGGTTTGTTAATTTTGTTTTTTAAGCAATTAAAGATTGATTGATAAAAGAGTAACTATAATTGATATAGAGATGGTCATTGAGTGCCAGCAGGAAGAAACAAAAAACATCATAGTTCAGAATGATGTAATAATTGTTTCGGACAGCGAAGGTAAGCGGAATAGCTGTAATTGTCATTTTGTTATTGATACATTTGTAATTATACTAATTACAAAATTTCCCATAGACGAATTGGAACAAATTGAAGTAAACAAAAAAAACGAGGAGTTACAAAAAGAAAACCAAACCGATAACGAACTTGTGTGCATCTATGACAGTGACGGTAATTACTAAATTTTACTAAAAAAGTTAATTGTTTTAATTTATTCTAATAATCCATTAAATATCGTTTTTTATTTAAGATGGTTTAGAGTGTTACGGAGCTGAAGAAGAAGAATCTGATGACAATCGTGAAAAAGACAATAAACCTGAATCCGACAAAGGTAAACAAACAATTTGACAGCCATAAAGTATAGCCCAACAATAATTTACGATTTACTGACGATTTTTAAATACAGATGACGATGAACCAACTTTCTCCGTTCTTGAAAAAGCAACAAAACGCGGCAAAAACATGTTGTATGACTCACGTGGATTTGCGCTGACTGTTGAAAGGACGGATGAAAAAAACCAAAAAGTATTTTGGACGTGTGTTAATCGATCGAAATCTTCGAAAAACAGTGAAAGTAAGTCAATGATTAACTCAGCGTAAGTTTCTGAACATGTTAATTAATATTATTATTTTATCAGCGTGCAGAGGAAGAGTTATTCAAATTGGCTCCAACTACAAGTGCTCACAGTTCCATACCTGCCTACCAAACCAATCTATCCCAGAACAGAAAAACATCAGATCGGTTATTATCGAAAAAGGCAAAGCTCAACCACACATAGGATCCAAACAAATTGTTATGGAATCCTTGTTGGAACACAATGCCGATGCATCCGTTCTTCCGAAATACACCTCACTGAAAAGGTACTTAAGAGTCAAACCATTTTGTGCTTAGTTTGTTTATTTGCTTTAACTCGGCAAATTTGTTTCTAGACTGGTTAACAAGCACAGGCAACAAGACAGACCATCCCAGCCGGCGAGTCTAGAATCGGAAATTCTGATGCATCATCTGCCACAGAATTTCCTTATAAAAGACATAAGAAATAAAGGCGAACGCCATTTAGTTTTGGCAACCGATAAACAGCTCGAAATCGGGAAAAATTCCAATAATTTTTATATGGATGCTACTTTTGAGGTATACTTTAAGTGCATAGTATGGTAAAATTTGAGAATATTTAGTAATTTTATTTATTTATTTATTTAAAGGTGGTTCAACAACCCTTCTACCAGCTTCTATCAATACACACATTTATTGGGGAAAATGAGTCAATGAAGATGGTCCCGGTTGCGTTTGCCATAATGTCGAAAAAAAGAGCAACCGATTACGAAGCTGTATTGCGATTGTTAAGAGACGAGAAATTTTTCCAAATGGCCAGCTTGACAGGTATGATTTGATTTATTAATTTAATAAATTACGCTTTTTCAATTAATTCTTTTTTCAGTGGACTATGAAATAGCAATGTGGAAGGGAGCTAAAGCTGTATTTCCCGCCATTTGTATTAACGGCTGTTTGTTTCATTACAACCAAGCAATTATCCGTCATCTTAATGTAAGTTTTGAAACATTAAAAAATATGTTATTTATATTGGATACGTGTTTAAATCATTTGTTTCTATCACTAGAAATACGGATTGAAATCTCAATATGAAACAAAACATGCCGCATTTGATCTTGGAAAAAAAATCATGGCTCTGGCCTATTCACCTCCGGATCAAATATCTATTATATTTGAAAAAATAAATAATGAAGTGGTGTGTCCAAAAATAAAAGTAAGTGCTACAATATTATTAGTGTTTACTGTTCATACTTCTTAATAACAATGTTTTTATTTAGCAATTTATGAAATACTTCCAAAAAACGTGGCTGAATGGTTCCTATCCAGTTTCCACCTGGTCCTGTTTTGATGTGAAAATAAGGACCAACAACGACCTGGAAGGATGGAACAATGGACTCAAGCAAATGGCAAACCACAACACAAGCCTTTATGCTTTGTGTGCAGTGTTAGAAAAGGAGGCACGCACCATAGCTCTAAACGAGCAATTTGTGAGCTTGTATCAGGTTCAAAGGGATCAAAGAAGAGTTACCAAAGAGTTTGAAGAGGAACTTAACAAACTCTTTCTTAATTTTTCAAAAAAAAAATTTGATGCAATTCAGCTGCATAGTCAGCTAACGCATTTGTTAAAATTGAACAATAAATAATTATTATTATGATTTTGTATTATTTGAATTACTAAGTTTTCATTAAATGGGCTGTTTATTTGGTTTTCTTTTTAATATTCTAAATTTAATTTAAATTATGACTGTACTCTAGAAATTTGAGGCTAATTAGCAACTTATATAGTTTAGCTATAAAAATCACATTCCCCTGGCGAATATAACAAAACGACTTCCATTTAATCCGACACCTTTGTCTGGTATTGCAACATAACATAAATACAACCCAGTTGCAACGGTAGGAAGCGTGCAGCAACCTGTTGTAATGACATGGCTCGTGCAGATTGCGGAATTCCTCTTGCATTCGGCGGTCTAGTGGTCTTTGGCAATAGGGTGGCCAACTGTTTCGCCATACAGCGGAAAGTATGCCCACCGAAATTGTTAGACTTTTCGTCGCAAAGGTCGGCCGTTTCGTCGCATTCTGAGCCATTTCGTCGCAATGTGGGAATTTTCGTCGCAATGTCGCGACGAAAATGTACCCTGCGACGAAACGGCTTTGCGACGAATGGGCTAGTATCCATGTTATACATCAACATATTATCTTTAAAATGACACCATGATTGTCATCAACTTTTGAAAATAAGCAGAGATATTTGAGTTTTAACGATTCACCATTCATGAGACGTAGACGGCTGATATTAGAGAAATATCAATCGATTCGAGAAATATCAGTCATTTTTGTTAATGTCTGGTGAACATTTGGGATGGGTTGATGTTATGGATTTTATATATGATATAGAAGCCCATATCATCTTTAAAATGCTATATTTGTTGCTATCAATTTTTCAAAGTAATCAGAGATATATACGTTTTAGTGTACCCCTGAATCGAAATATCAATTTCGTGAGAGTTTTTCTACCCGTTTGTCATGGATTAATGAAATAAATTTTATATATGTTTATATAGACACATAATATCTTCAAAATAAAACCTTAATCAATACAAACATTTAATTACTATGAAAGATATAAGGCTTTTACCAAACGCCATAAACCTGATGATTTTGTTTACATTTAGAATATTAGAAAAATTCGTTTTTAAAAAAATCTGTTGATGTTGCGACAATAATTTTTTGATATTATAATTTATTTTTAGTTGTTTTATTAATACCGATACTTTTTTTTAATTTTTTGAAATTTAATTGAACGCCTGCTAGCTTCACACGTACATTTACATACACGTTATCCCATACTACGAACGCCTGCTAGCTTCACTCCAGTCCAGTTACTAGCTAGAACGTTACCTGATTGTGACCAACTCCAGACAACTGAAAACTCTCTCAGAAGAGAAAACAACAAAGATAAAATCTTCATAAAAAATTACTACATCAGTGCAATTGAAATAAAGCAATACCGCAATACCAACGTTATCGTCAAGAAAATCCAGATATTCCCGAGTTATTTGAGGGTTCGGATCTCCGCTAGCCATCATTCTCAGTTAATTCCTGAGTTGACAAAATTTCGCGCTCAAAGGAAAAAAGCTGCATATCTAAAAGGTTGTAACACAATATCACACATTAGGCTTATTAAATGATATCTATGATGATATCATTATTTATTTTAATAATTTAAAAATTAGTTGTAAGTAAATAAATAATACTTATTATTAAACAAATTCTTCAGTTTCAAATATTGTTTACCTAAACGACGGGGTTGGTGCGCGTCTCAATTATTTTGCCTAAAAACTTTTTCTGTTTATTTATGATTTCAAAGTTAGAATCTAGTCGTCTAGTCACTAGATTGACTAGACTAGACTAGAATGACTAGATAGACTGATCCTTAGTTATTTTATAATTTTTATAATATAAGAGATTATTTACGAATTTAAGAAGGTTATTTGATTATTATTTTTTTTTGAGAACCTCAGATGATTTCTGATTGATTAGTTAGTTTCTTATTAGAATTAGTTACTAACTACTAAAAACTAAAACTATTAAAAATTGTCATTGTCAACTATAATTGAATTGATTATTAAAATTATTTTTAGTGTTGACAGTTGATATATAATCTTTTTACTTTGTTTTCTACATACAGACTTTTTGTTAAATAAATCATGCAAGAAGTTAATGTCCAAGTTGCCATCAGAGTATGAATTTATTACATTTATATTATTAATAACATTTAAACATGTAGATTTTTTAGGTTAAGTCCAACTTTTTTAGAAGTTAGATAAATGAATTTGAAAAAGCACTGGCATTAATTATTAATTGGTGAAAGATTTTTTCAATTAAAAAATGGTTAATTAGAAAAAATTATGTGATGGTCCTTCTAAGTCTAAAACAAAAAGAAGTTAATGAAAATGCTCACTCACTTTTATCAACAGATTCGACCACAATTGGAGAGGGAGAAATTAGCAAATGACGAAATATGTGTGAAAGCATCAAACAATCAAGTTGTAGCGGGAAAAGATCGTTCATTTACTTTTGATTTCGTTTTCTCTTCTAATTCAGAGCAGGTTTTTAAAATTTAAGTTTTTTAAAATAAAAACTATTGTGTTAAAAGAATATACGGCAAAGATGAATTAAGACTAAAAACTTTATAATGGGGCTGATGATCTGAGGTACCAATTAGTAAGGCCCAATGGATCATGTCCCAAAAAAACTGGAGATAATAAGCAAGCTGTAAAAAACAAGATTTTTTTCACAAATCCTCTATTTTAAAAGTGGGCGGCTCTTCTTTTAATGCAAGTTTTTCTTTTAAAGTGACATTTTTTAAATTTCTAAATGCAATTATTTATATAATTACGTTTGATTTGTTGTTGTTTCGAAAAACTTAGATAATTAATTTTTTTAAATTAAAAAATAATTTTTTAAGTTTTCAAAAATTAATAGAATGCATTCTCATGAGGAGTAAGCCTATATTTCAAAATTCCAGCTCAATTGGATTAAATAATAGTTAAATTTCACTCTCAAGGTTTGCAAACATTGAAGCAAGCAATGCCGGCGGTGTAGTTAATATAGGAAATTTAAAAATAAATAAAATATAATTTGATTTAATTGATTAAACTATATAAATAGTTCTTAAGTTAAAAATTACTAGTTTGTACCTTTTTTAAGTTTTTCCAAGAATTACCTTGATAATATTTCAGTCACAGTTTGTGCAGTAAAGATTCAGCTAAAGTAGCTCAGGCTGAAAGCCTTCAATATGGTTGTTGGTTTTGGTTCTGGAATGTCATATGTCAACATTACAGAGTCAAATTGAAAATATTGGATGTATTTTTCAATGGCATCCAATAGAAGTATTTTTGAAGTAATCCAATATAGGTTTTTTGTCTGAATACCAGCATGCAGCTGTTCTATTGCCAACTGCCAAACATTCACAACATAAACCTTAGGTAGACAAAATCACATCAGTGTCAATTGTATTTCTGTGCAAATTTCAATTTAACATGTTTTATGGAAAAATGTAAACGAGATAAAAAGCTTCAAATAAATTTTGAGTGGCTAATTCAGTCCTGAGCACATTGTGTAGAAAGTAATAAGCAACCACATTGACATAAGTTGAGAATGCAATGTTGTCGAACTACAATAATTTAATTGTCAATTGATTTCAATTCTGTAGTGGAATTATTTTTCAGAGAGGAATATATGAAAATTGTGTTGATTCACTTGTACAAAGTTGCTTTGAAGGATACAACACTACCATTTTTGCATATGGACAGACTGTAAGACAGTTAAATCTTCCAGATGAATTTTTAACTTCTTTTTATTTTGTTGCAATTAATTAAAAGTTAAAGTTTTAAAGGGTTCTGGTAAGACATTTACAATGGGAACAAAATCTCCATTTTCCTGTCCACCTGAACAATATGGAATCATTCCAAGAGCCATCGAGAGAATTTTTCAAATTTCTGAGGTATGGGGTTGATAGATGGTTGAAATTGTCAATAAAAAAGTTATCTTAACATATATAAGTATTTTCAACAGGATTTCAAAGAAGATGAATGCATCATAAAAGTGTCATTTTTGGAAATTTACAAGGACGAATTGATTGATTTGTTGGATATCAATAATGCTAAAGAGATATGTATTAGAGATGATCCATTAGGAAATACATGTGATGAGATATTTATTGCTTTAGTTATTATGAAATATTTTATATAAACAAATTTATTATTTCTATTTACTATGAAACATTATTCAAACAATAAATAAATAACATTGATTTAAAAGTTGTTGTGGGCTGCATAGAAGTACAATGCACATCAGTTGATGAAGTAATGAACACATTGAGAGAAGGTTCGTTGCATAGAAAGATAAGTGCTACTCGAATGAATGAACAATCAAGCAGGTCACATACCATCTTCACCATTTATATTGGTTAGTTTTTTCAACTATATTACCATTTATATTAATCAGTTTTTTTTTCAATATATTACTAAACATGCATTAAAGTATTGTTGTATAATAAATCAGAATTCACTTCCTCAGTATAAAATGTACTTGAGTTGTATGATCTAGAGTTAATTCAAAGTGTGTTGTTTGTTATACTCGATAAAAGACCTGAATTATACTGAATAATGTATATTTTATATTTACTTAATTTATTTCTTATAAACTATTATATTAAATTAAGTTTGTAATTGCGTAAAAGTCATGCATTTAATGCAATGCAATACTTAGACTGTAATAAATTACCTGTAATTATTTTGTTTATTGAACGTTTCTTGTAAATTGTTATCTTCATCATTTCATAAGGTTAGTTAATTATGAACTGAGAACTGAAATTTGATATTTGCATCAGTAATTTTACATTAATACTTGATCTGCTTGTTGGTTGTTGCATATCTAATTTGATTTTTTTATATTTTATGCTGTAGAACAAAGAAAAATTAGTGAAGCTTCGTCTGAGATAGGAGTTGAAGGTAAAATATTTCTAATGTTATGTTATTGTACGATAACATAATGTTTTATTGCTTTTAAAGGTATTTGTGAGAAACAGCAAAGTTGTGTTTGTGCCAAGTTTCACTTTGTTGATCTTGCTGGATCAGAGAGAGCAAATAGGACAGGAAATGTGGGAGAAAGATTTAAAGGTAAAATATTTTTTTAAATTTTTGCTTGAGATTTATAAAAGCATATTTTTAATTGCAGAATCCATTCATATAAATACTGGATTATTAGCTCTTGGAAATGTCATAAGTGCATTAGGAGATTCAAAGAAGAAATCACACATTCCTTACAGAGACTCAAAAATTACCAGAATTCTTAAAGTATGATTTAGGGTCATATGTATATGATGTCCATATAAAAACTGGATCTGGTACCCTTCTTTTCATCTGTCATTAAGTCTTATAAATAAACTTTTTTTTTATTATTTTATTTTTTTGTGTTTATCCGAGGTTTTTGACGTTTTGTACAGCGCTCTTGTGATGACTATTTCATTGTACTGCGCCATATAAATTATCCATGTTATTATTATTTATTATTATTCTTTAAAAATTGAATTGATTTCCTTTTTTTCTGCCATCAACACGAAGCATACATAGATACATTTCCTGATTACCCTATATGCCCATGATGGTGTAATAAATGATAAAGCCATAAAATTAAGACCTAAATGCAATATAACATGACTATAATTTATTTCATGTTGTTCTAACATGACTATAATTTATTTCATGTTGTTCTAACATGACTATAATTTATTTCATGTTGTTCTAGAATATTTATATCCTTATAGTTTTTGTTGACAGAAAATAATGTTCTTATATTAACAGCTTTTTTTTATAGAAGAATATATATTTTTTAAATATTTTTTCTTACCTTAATGTTTTTATTGACTACCTACATTGCTTGCCCTTTCTTCCTGCCTACTTTAGCTTGACCTGCCTTCCCCATTGTAAATTTAATGGTCCTTTTCAGCAGTTATTTTCAATTTCTATTGAATAATATTTTTTTATTATTGATAATTTATCTCAGGATTCCTTAGGAGGAAATGCAAAAACATTGATGATATGTTGTATTAGTCCATCAGTTTCTGATTTTGATGAAACTCTAAGTTCTTTAAAATATGCCAGTAGGGTCAGTATGTTTGTTTTAAAACCTATATATTTATTTGTCTATTGTGTAAATGTGAAATTCTGTACACATTCTGTATACTTGAACTTAGGCTCGAAACATTCGTAACAGACCTGTTGTAAATCACGATCCGCACACACAACAAGTCGAAGATCTCAAATCAGAAATTTCTGTGAGTTTCTTTTATATAATTTAAATATTTAATTATAAAAATAATTCAAAATTTGTTATTTTGTAGACTTTGAAAGACCAACTGATGAGGGAGAGAACAAGGATCATATCTTCTGGGCATGTAGAAGATGCAGAACATTTAAATGAGCAGTTTGATCAGTAATCTTTATTTATATTTAATTAAATAATATTGAATTGTTTGATCATCATGTATTTGTTAGAAGAGCAATTTACGCCTTGATCAGATTTGTCGAGAATTTACTAATTCTATCATATTTCAAGTTTAATTTTTTTTTAAATTCAGCTTTTCTGTCTAATTTATTGGAGCGTAATTCATTAGTTTATTTGTTGATTCAGATTAAAAAAAGATTGCTCTCGATATTACGAGGCTGCCAAAGAGGCGATTAACCACATAAAGGTTATACAAGAAAAGGCAATGCTGTCTCACAGTGTCAACGGACATCTCTCTGATTGGCTAAAAATTATGGATGATGTTTGGTTTCTCAATTATTTTAAATAATTTGGTTGAAGTTTGTTCCATGTTTGTATAAACATTGCAGCTTGGCAATTGGAACAAATCTCAGATAGGGGAGATTTTGACAAATGAAACGGCACAGAAGTTGCAGTCTGAACAGGTAAAATATAAATGCATTCTGCTGAGACACAATTTTTCATTGGCAAATAACAAATCTACATTCATTTAAATAAATCATTTAGGTTGACAATTAACCGAGCCCTGTATTATTTCTCTGAGGTTGTAATGATTGTGATTCTGGAAGAAACTTTCTGTATATCAACAGTCCAATTGTCATGGGCGGCGCTAGGAATTTTGTTCTGGGGGGGTCCAAAATGTCCAAGGAAAAGTTGAAGTATACCTATATATATAATATATATATATATATATATATATATATATATATATATATATATATATATATATATATATATATATATATATAGGTATATATATATATATATATATATATATATATAGGTATATATATATATATATATATATACAAGCAGAGTACCCGGCGTTGCCCGGGTTTTTTAGAGGTTTTTCTATTTTTTTTCTCTATTGCTCCCATTTCCTTCCCCGCTTGTTCGGACGCTCCCGGTCACTTTCCTGCTCGCGCTCACAATTTTGTCTTTTTTTTGTGGTTCGGGCCGATAGAATAGAACCACCGTGTATCCTCCTATGCGTGTCGTAAAAGGCGACTAAAGGGAGGTTCGCAGGAAGGGCATCCGGGTAAAACTTTGCTCCAAATTCCATATGGGTAACAAAACAAAGAATTTCATGCCGGCTCGGACGTCGCCTGATCAAATAAGGTCGACAAGGTCCGCGCTTCCTTTTCTGGGCCTAGACGGATGTGAAAAGTTAGCTATGGGCTTGAAGAAGAATTTATGAGCTCGGCCTGAAGCGACAGTCTGCCCTGGATTGTGACTTGTGGAGGGGTCTGATGTGGAAAAAACGTCCAACCTTAGCATAGCGTGGAATAAGGACGTTTAAAAAATAAATGATGATGATGATGATGATGATGATGAAATGCATATATTAAAATATTTTCTAATATATATATATATATATATATATATATATATATATATATATATATATATATATATATATATATATATATATATATATATATATATATATATATATATATATATATATATATATATATATATATATATATGAGAAATGCATATATTAAAATATTTTCTAATATATATATATATATTTGTTGCGAATAAACTGTGGAATCAATTTATCTTTAGACACGCTCCAAGAAACACAACTCGCCATTTGGCAGAAACAACTTTTTGAGCCAAATTCTCGACCTTTCGGCACAAAACTCTCTGTTCGAGACTACAATTAGCCAAAAACTTTTCCATTAAACTTTTATTGTCAGACCGACGGACCGTTTCAGCTATGTCAGCCATCCTCAGGGTCAAAAGTAAAACGAGAAAAGTAAACAAACAGAAAGAACCGAAATTGCATAAGTGCAATATATATATATATATATATATATAATGCAATACTGCAAACAAGGAATTCGTTACTAGTTTATCTTCCCAGCAACGGGCTTCCCTTCGACGTTTTGAGTCTTTGGCGAGAAATTAACAAATATCTGTCCGTCTGTCTGTTGCATTTTCCTATAAAAAGGACATAATTGCACCTTATTGTTTTTCCAAAATAACTTTTTAAAATAATTTTTAAAAAATATTTTAAATAGCCTACAACCTATTCTCAGACCTACCAAATGTACACAAAAAATTTCATAAAGTCAAACAGTATGACACAGGTTCGTCTCACGTCTTGTTCAACCCAACAATAATGAAGTTGCAGCTAAATCTTCTCATCTAGGTGTTCAAAGCTCTGGCATAGAAGAAGTACCTTTATTTTATTGCAATCAAATGCACAGTAATTATGCTTGTGACGAACAGGCCATAAAACTTATTATTAGAAAAAATGTTGTTTTCTGTGAGCCTAATAAACACAAGTTGAAGATTCCCATTTACTATAAAAATCTTAAGACCTCTAATTTAGTCATCAAAAATAACCTCTTTTACAATCCAAGTGCCCTACAGCAGACTCATCTCGTGTACCTATTTCAATGCCCGCTTCCTCATAGTACGGTGGAGACATATATAGGTCACACCCGCACAAGTCTTGCTCAACGGCTCACTATGCACATTCAGAACTGTGCAATAAGAAACATTTTAGTATGTCACACCATTGTAAACCAACAAGAAAGCTTCTTGATGAAAATACTACAATAAAATTTAAAGAAAGCAACTTTTCACGCCTGAAGATTCGTGAGGCTCTGTTTATCAAAAAACTTGCTCCCTCTATTAATAAACAGTTCGATACATTTCCATCTACCTTAAAACTTTTTGATTCCTCAATCAAGTTTGCTGCTGTCCCATCTGCCCCTCCTGTCATTGATTCTGAGCTTGCGACTGATGGCTCAGATACGTGTTGTTACAACTGCTCCCGTTTTGATCTGCTACCCGATGAAGATGATGAGCCATTGCTTCAGGGAGAGGTTGACAGATCTCACGTTGGTGACGGTTGATGGAGTTGCGGTTTCACTGGCTACCGAAGAATGTATCTGTACTGATGCGCCAGAATCATTGGATATTGATTCTACTCAGGATATGTTTCAACATGTGATAGACAATGTGAACATTACACAGCGAAGGCGAAAGAAGTAGATATTATTTTGTTTATCCCCCCCTTATGTTTGACTTGTTATTTATTTTATTTTTATTTTATTATTATTTTTTTGTCTGTTATTATATTTTATTTATTTGTATTATTTATTTTTCTCCTTTCGCTTTTCGAATATTTGAGCAACATTTTCGTTTCTTTTAGTTTCCGTGCTTTTGGTTCTTCGTTGTGTTCACTTTGCCCTGAAAATGGAGTCTCTCTCCGAAATGCGTCGGCTTTAATTTAAATAAAAATAAAAATACTTCTTATTATGAATTATAATAGTTTTTTATTATAATTATTATTAAAATACTTCTTATTATGAATTATAATAGTTTGTTTGAGGCTGGACTCATTCCGCAATTTAGAAAAGTGGAACGCATTATGAGGAAAGTTGTCTCATTTTAGTTTAGAAGAGTTTATCTTCAAGCCTGTTTGCAAGAGAATTTATTGCCAAAATAAAATTTGCCGTTATTATATATATATATATATATATATATATATATATATATATATATATATATATATATATATATATATATATATATATATATATATATTCATTCTTTTAAACAGGCTCTATTGAACACAATTGACCACTTAACGTTGGTCATCTTTCTTAACAAGTTTTTAAAGCCCTTTTCATCCATTTGAAATGACGAGACATATAATTGAATAATTTATTGGTTAAAAATAGATGAATATTAATACAATCAGGGTTAACTGGTCAGTTTCAGCTATATAAATTCATCTTCAGAAACAATAAATTAAATATTATAAAAGTTGAAAGGGAAGAGTTAAAAATCAGAAATACTTTGGTTTAGACTAGGGCTGTGCTGGTATACCAGCCGGTTTTCGGTTCCGCCGGTATGAAGGGTGCCGGTATTGAACAATCGGCATTCAGCACATCACGAATGGAAGACAAAAAGGTGAAACACCTACAGCAGCAGGATGGGCAGTGCAATTTACCTGTATGCCCATTGTTTGCTACACTTCAATTACGGACAAGGGTTCGTAGCAATAGCATAGCACTAACGTAGGTAGTCGCTTGAAAATTGCAAAATTAAAACATCTACCACGCTAAACGCTGAACACATGATGTAACACGGTTATGAAGCCGCATGGGCTTGAATATAAATAACATCGTGATAAAAGTTTACGATGGTATCAGTGCTAATAATGAAAAACTGATTCCTTTTTTAAATCCTTTATATTATTTTCGATTGTCTTCCCGTCTGTCGGTCACAAACTTTGAGTCTCAAAATTAACTCACTTCCCGTTATCCGATCGAGCTGAAATTTGGCACATCGACTTGGGCTGCGAGACAATTGAATCTATCAAAATTTCAGTTTGATCGGATATTGTATAATTAGGTTTTTCAAAAAACACCAAATTTTAACGGATTTTTAATTTTTGAATTTGGCTCTGGGCTGTAAAAGGAATTAGTAATTAAAAATCTAGGATCGTATATAAAGGATTTATAATAAAAACTTTGTTTTTATGGGTTAGTTTTTTAAATCCTTTATATTATTTTCGATTGTCTGTCTGTCTTCCTGTCGGTCACAAACTTTGAGTCTCAAAATTAACTCACTTCCCGTTATCCGATCGAGCTGAAATTTGGCACATCGACTTGGGCTGCGAGACAATTGAGTCTATCAAAATTTCAGTCAAAACGGCCCCCGTCAAAACGGCCCCCGTCAAAACTGCCCCCGTCAAAACGGTCCCCGTCAAAACGGCCCCCGTCAAAACGGCCCCGTCAAAAGGGTCCATATTTTTGAATTTGAATTTAATTTTTGAATTTGGCCCTGGGCTTAAAAATAAAAATCTAGGATCGTATATAAAGGATTTATAATAAAAACTTTGTTTTTATGGGTTAGTTTTTTATTAAATCAAAACTAGGTTTCCAGGAACCTGTAGTATGTTAAATAAACATAAAGAGCTTTCCCAGGGAAAATCATTTTCAACTTCAAAGGACCCACAGAATGTTAAACAAACAAAAAAACTACACAAGGCTTATATGTTCGCATCTGATCAAAATTTTGACATATAATATATGGAGATTAAAAACAGTTAAATTAATTAATTAAATTGTTGCAATTCCTGCTTTCTGGTACTGTACATTGACACACAGACACTGAAATGCAGTTTCACATACGAACGTTTTTAATCTTTTTTCACAGGACCATCTTTGTTTGAAAATTAATAGATAAGAAACAAGCATTCATTCAAGCTGACCGACCGCGGACGGTAACACTAACACACTTTCAAACACTATTTTTAGCCGTTTTCAGGTTTTCGACATTATACCGGTACTGGTAGTACTGGTTTTTGTTCCGGAAATACCGGTACCGGCAAAAAAAACTCATACCGGCACAGCCCTAGTTTAGACGGAGACATTGAATAAGAGCTAGGCTGAATCAATTTTCACGGCTATTGATGGATGAAACACATTGAAATTTAAGTTGAAACAACAGAAGGAAAAAGCGACCATATTAAATGAGCTACGAAGAGCGAAACTCACTTTGAAATTAAATAAAGTCTGACGAAAAGTGACCCAACAAAATCGATGATATTTTTTTCAATAATTTAGAATTAAATAAGTAATTAAATCACAGGAAAGACAAGCTAAAACACGTTAAACGCTCAATAGATGAAAAACGTACGACTTGTGAACAACACAATAAACGACAAGCATGGGCACAAATGTATTGGCGGTAACATAAAGTAAGACAAAGTTATTGTACACGGCCGGACACCAATTAGCGCCGTCGCCGCTTATTAATATTATCATTGTAAGTGAGATGCCCAAAAGTAGTATTCGCACCACTGAGCCCCACACCATCCTCGCGTCCAGCTCGAACGTCATGAAGTTCAACTGGAACGCAAGCGTCAAGTTACCGAAAGGTCAAAGTACTGTCTTCATCGCCGAGCAAGCCATGAAAAAACGATAGAAAATTGCTTTCTCTGAAGGTGCCTACAGCACCATCGACTGAAGAAGAGATGAAGCTGGTGGGAAAAACGACATTATCACCAAACAATGTTTGGCCATCTTCATGGGTAGCGTCCCGAGCTGAAGCACAGCGGGCTTTTTCACGAAGATTGACTTTTCTTCCGGAATCAAGCCGACCGCGCGATCCAAAAGAATGAACGGAAGTGTGGCGCCTTTGGTCGCCAGCGCTCAGCGAATGAGATCCACTGTCATGGCCAACAGAAACGCAAGAAACAAGGGAAATTCTGTGCCGTCCAGAGCCATCAGGAAGACTTGATCGTCCACATCAGACTCGTTTTCAGTTGTAGAGAGGGTGACGGGTCTGTCACCACGAGAGATACAACAACTGACTTTTGTAAGTGTAGATCCGAGGTATGAGAGTCTAAGGATCCATCACGAGTATTGTTTTGTACATCACTTGTATGCTTATGACACGTTACAGAAGCAGGTAAACTTGTCGTCGAGTTGCTTTGTTGATCTTGAGACATCGCCCCACGATCAATGTTCAGGATTATCGTTTCAATCGAACTTTACTGTTACAATATGGACACGGTCCGACTGATCATATTGTGTCAGATAACACCACGTTCAACTCTAACAAACAAACCATCTCCTCCGATAACACGGGTGGCAACTCGACGACAAGTTTACCTGCTTCTGTAACGTGACATAGGCATACAAGTGATGTACAAAACAATACTCGTGATGGATCCGTAGACTCTCATACCTTGGATCTACCACTTACAAAAGTCAGTTGTTGTATCTCTCGTGGTGACAGTGCTCGTTAGATCGAAGGAAATTTTTCAACAACTATTAACATTTGTAAAGCAAGATTTGATTTTTCAGTCAAAATTAACTTCGAGTCTTCTAATCTGTCAGACCCCTTAAAAGCTTTAACTGCGAATTTTATCAAACCCGCTTTACTGTGAGCTTGTTCACTTGAGGCTGATGTTACCATAGTGAAGTTAAGACAAATATTAAAGCATGAAAAGATTTGTTAACTAAATTGTATTTCGGTTTCCATATTTTAGTTACTAGGTTCTGAAGGTTAGGTGGGGTAGCAGTTTTAGCCGCCTCCTTGTAGTTTGCCTTATGCGGCATTAGCAATTGGCCCTCTGCCACACAGATATCTGCATCCAGTTGAGCTACGGAAACATCTCTCTGACACCAATTTCAAAATTTTCATCAAAAAAAGAAACAA
Organism: Erpobdella octoculata; assembly: GCA_963978895.1. Taxonomy (NCBI): domain Eukaryota; kingdom Metazoa; phylum Annelida; class Clitellata; order Hirudinida; family Erpobdellidae; genus Erpobdella; species Erpobdella octoculata. Next base: position 11,299,612 of record OZ022244.1, read on the forward strand.
ACTTCAACACTGTTGTAATTCTAAGTTGACCCACGATTTCAGAGATGAAGCAAATGAGACTTTTAACTAAAGTACTTCAAAGTATCCACTGAATATTTTAATATGACAGTGGTAGAAGCTGATGCTAAATTAAAAAATAAGATTTTAACCTTAGTGGATGATGAAGCTAATACGAAAACTGCATCTATTAATGATATACCTCAGGGAAGTGAACAGAGTTCAGTAGCAACACTTGACGATCTCTTGAAAGAGGTAGACGTTGTAGAGAAAATGGGTTAAAAAAGTCTATATTGTCGTTATTTAAATTAGTTTATATGGCAGTTGAAATTATATCAAATCAGGACAAAAAATTCGTGTTTTACAAACAAAACTAGCCCTACAAGGAAAACAAATTGCTGTTGTACAAGAGAAGTTGTATGGTCCTAATATCTCTCACAAAACCAAAAATGAGACACCATCTTACGCAGCAGTTGGTCTATTACTGGAAGAGTGGTGCTTGAGATGTCAAAGTTAGAGAATAAAAAGAACAACATAATTATCAGAGGTGTAAAGGAATCTAAAAAACCTAACCAAAAAGAAAGAAAAAAAGAAGATATGGCTGCCATTTTAAAAATCCTAGAAATCAGGGACACTGGAATAAATATTGATGAAATCAAACCAATGATTGAATACTCTACAAGACTTGGGAAAAGTAATCCTGAATTTGATCACAGACCAATTCTGGTCAAACTCAAAGACAAATCACTAAGGGGAAAACTGCTGGAAGCAAAAGGTAACACCAAACAAAGAGAGTATAATATTATGAATGGAACAAAGTTTAGGGTAGAACCAGACTTAACGAATGAGCAGTGACAATTTTACAAACAAATTTGGGTTGAGGCCGGCTTAAAAACATCTCAGGGAAATGGGTTGTCTATGGCCCCATGGACAACCCACATCTAAAAAAATGGAAAGAAGTAGAAACTATAACGTCTCAAATCAATTAACAAATTCCCAAAAAACTATAAAATTAATGAGTTTAAACATTGGAAGAGGGTTATACCAAAAAGAAAATGAACTTGTAGACATCTTTAATTGTGTTAATGCTGATATAATCTGCTTACAAGAAACAGACATTTAAAATTATAACATTAAAAAAACCTTTTCATATTCCTGGTTATAAGACTTGTGGGCCCAGGTGGCCAAGAGGTTAATGAAAAAATAAAATCATCAGGCCAGCAACTTTGGATGTCTATGGAAACTGAAGGTGGCACACGTTTAACATTTGGAAACATGTACAGAGAATGGAGTGGTATAAATCAAGATAGCGACCTTGAAGTCATTCTAAAAGGACTAGCTATGGCTAACAAGTTTAGAACATTTGCCCTAGGTGATTGGAATCTTGACTTATGGAAAAAATAAGTTATGGAGAAATTAAAAGAGCAGCCACACTTAATTCTGGCATCCTAAGTTTAGGTTACGAAATATGGTCTCCTGGTACAACATGGCAAAGGAGCGGGAAAGCGACCGGGAGCTGGAAAACGACCGAGAGCCGGACAACGACCGAGAGCGGGACAACGACCGGAAGCGGAAAAGTGACCGGGAACGCGGCGGGAACGGGAAAGCGGAGAAGGAAACGGGAGCGAGAGAGACAAACATTAGAAAAACCTCTAAAAATCCCGGGCAACGAATCAAAGAAGGAAAAAGAATGACATCTTCTCTTGATTGGTCAACAACAAATCAGAAAAATAGCATTGTAAATATCAGTAAACTTGAAGTTGGCTGCAGCGACCACTGGGCCATTATTGTTGATATTGGATTATCCGCTTACGAATACAACGCCAAAGATAAAAAATACATTCAAAAAAGAAACTACATTTTTCGGATCTTGATCTTCATGACATTGCAATAGTTTTGAAAAAAAATATTCTAGAGGTTTTGGACTTGTTTGCTCCACTAAAAAGTGTGCCGTGCAAAGCATTATCAAAACCAAAGCCATCACTAGAGTTTATCCATCTGAGACATGAAAGAGATAGAGCTAGAAAATGTGGCAATCACGAACAATTCAAGAAGCTGAGGAACAAGTGCACAAATATAGTAAGAAGAGAAACAATTCAAAATAATGGAGAAAAAATACTTGCCAATCCAACTGAAGTATGGAAAATTATGTATGAAATGTTTGGAAAAAAAGACATATTTTTCTTTTTTTTCCAAACATTTCATACATAATTTAACAAAAATATTTTACAAAATGGTCATTTTATTGAAAAAGAAAAAATTCCGAATGAGTTTAACAAATTTTTTATCAACAAAGTATTTAAACTCTCAAGTCAGATTCCCACAACAAATGGGGATCCTTTTCAATTTGCAGCCACTAAAGCGAATCGACTGAAGATCGGACAAAGTGATTTTTCTTTTAAAGAAATCTCCTATCATACAGTTCGAAGAACTATTTTAAAAATGAAAAAGTCATCCTCTCTGGACCTGGACGGCATATCTACAGAAATGTTGAAGTTATGTGGGGAATCAATACCTCTCACACAAATTATAAATAAATCTTTCGAATCCGATGTTTTTCCACAAGATTGGCAGCATTCCAGAGTCGTACCTATTTAGAAGAAAAAATCTGAATCCAGCATTGAAAACTATCGCCCAGTTAGCCTTATCAAAGCATTATCAAAAATTGCTGAAGAAATAGCTAGATCACAACCTTTTGAATATCTGGAACATTTACAAATACTGCCAACCAAACAACATGGTTTCAGAAAAGGTAGATCTACCTCATCAGCACTATTGAGTGCATCTAATATTTAGACAACTTCTTTACACAATCTTAAGTTTACAGGAGCCTTATTTTTTGACCATAGTAGTGCATTTGACATGGTAGAAGTTTCTATTCTAGTTGGAAAATTGAAACTTTATGGTGTATCGGAACTAGCATGTTCCTGGATAGCCTCTTACATGTCTAACCGAACCCAAACTGTAAATGTTGGAGATTTCTATTCGGAAAAGGAATTAGTACAACTAGGGTGTTCGCAGGGTTCAGGCCTATCTCTGTTACTTTTTATTGTTCTGACCAGTGATATGCCCGAAGCAGTACCAGCTCATCTAATGATGTATGCTGATGACACTTCAGCAATAGTGGTTGTGGACTCTCTCAGCCAATTGAACATGGATATTTAAAAATATCTTTAGAAAAAACAGCAGAAAAAGTCTTACACTATATGAATTTAAACAAGCTAGTGTCAAATCTGAAAAAACTAAACTAATCAATTTTAAAACTGGTAGACCAAGGTCCGATAAATTAACAGTAAACTTTCGTGGTTCTATAATAACAGAAAGTTACAATGAAACTTTGTTAGGATTGTCTGTTTCCAACAACTCTAGCTTGAATGACTACATTTCCAGCTTACTTTCAGAGCTGGATAAAAGAACAGGAGCCATAAGAAGATTGCGATATAATTTACCAAAATCAGTGTGTGTACAACTTATTACTTCTCTGGTTTTTTCAAAAATACAATATGCCCTGGACGTGTATACAGATCCAACAATAGGATGGAATAATGGTAAATATGTTGGTAAAAACATTAATGTTCTTCAAAAAAAGCTGAATGAAGCCGCTCGAGCTGCACTTGGTCTGCGTTTAATAGATAAGACCTCCGTAGAGGATCTTATGAAAAAATGTAATTTAAAAACCATATTGTAACACAGCATAATTGCTAATGCTATTTTAGCATTTAAAACGCATAAAGATCAACAGTACCGGGAAGATATACAACCTTGAAGCAGATGCACCAGATCAAAGACAAGAGATGATGTCACTGTATCGGATGTCCCTGGGAGTTATCTTAGAAAAACAGGAAAAATATGGAATGTTCTGCCACCGGAAATATGATCTGAAACGTGTTTTATCAAGGTCAAAGAAATGATAAAAAATCAAGTCTATCAGTTGGAAACAGTTTTCAGTAAGCATTTCAATGGATTGAGTTTCTAATGTTTATTTTGTTTAAAATGTATTTTTTTTTTATTATCAAGAAGTGCATGAGCACTTAAATAAACGATTTCAAAACCAATTCATTTGAAATATCTTCTGGCAAACTAGAAGTAAGTGCATACGATGATTTAGTAGAAAAACTAAATCATTAGCAAAATCTTGCAATGCTGATGGTTTCGCCAATTTTCTTATGTCACGGCCATCCAAAAGCGATATTTCTAGCTTTTCGAAAGTCTTTGAAACATCAGCATATATCTTCTCAAAATCCTCAGCTGTTTTCATGCGTTTAACAGCTTCCACCAAAGTTTCAACAGCATTGGCAGCAGTCAAGTCGATAGCACTGGCTTGCATTGCAGTGCCTCGGACACAGCATTAGATAAAATAAATAACTGCATTAAAAAATGCGGTCCAAACACAAATTTTAAAGTTTTCACTGCTGACAGTAAACCCGAAGTCTACATTTGGATGTTGGGTAAACTAATGATGGCCGGAAGGCACCTTTGAACTATTCTCAATTTTACACATCTGGCTGACTATCTTGTTGAGTATAGTGTTGTTTTATAACTTCTTTTAAACCGCCATACTTCTTTTCTTATTCTCTTCGTGGATATTTTTCAGCTAGTTTTGCACACATCAGCCTTAAACACGTGAGTAATGTTTTTATACCTACACTGATTAACTCAATGAGATTAAGGTACCCCCCTAGTAAAAAAAGTTCTCGGATTTGCAAAAATCCCACGGGTGGTACTTGTTGGACCTGGAAGGGTCCGGACCCCTGGACCTCCGGCCCAGCGCCGCGCCTGCCATCTGTTTTTAAAAATGTATAACTTACCAGGTCACATTATCTATTTTTTACTATCAATCAAATGCTGAAGTGATTTTCATACTACCCTGAGACGTGTTGGTCTAGTGGTATAGACACCGGCTTTCAGAGTCGTAGGACCTGGGTTCGATTACTGGTCCCTACACGTAATTTAGTTGAGCAAGAAACTAACTCACATGTGCTCACGTCAACTCAGCGTTTCATCCTTTGTGGTAGATAAATGAGTACCAACTTCGGTTGGGGGTTAAATTCTTTTGTGTGCTTGTGGAGCTATTGAGAAGTATGCGGGGCTGCCTGTGCGCCGTAAAACAGCGCATATGCCGTTAGTCTTATCTGCAAGTTGCCAACATTGTAAAGTGGCCGCTGGTCTGTTATGTAAGTGGCACTCAAAAATGAATCTACTTTAACTTTTCTTTTAACTTTAACCACATTTAAATGCTGTGCATATTTTAGTTGTTTCACCCAAGCTATAGTTTGAAAGTATGTTCAGAAAAATAAAGTAAATTAAAATTAATATTTATGATTATTTATTAAATTAATTTTTTTAATTTTATTTGAACAGAGAGAAAAAAACATGGTGGCCAATGAGAAAATTGTAAATGATCAAGCACTGGAAATGCTAAATATGCGAGAATACATCAAGAAATTAGAAGAAGAAAATTCAAATTTGAAGGCACAGCTTTCTCAATACAAAACTAAATTGGAGATTTGCCATACAACACCATTGATTTTTGAGGTTCCTTCATTAAAATTTGAATTCTATTTTAATTCTTATTACACAATCGGCCAATTTAAAAATTTATTTTCATGTGTTTTTAACAAGTTTTTTAAAAATATCTTTAAACTTGTTGATATACTTGAAGAAAATCAGAATCTGAAAAATATATGTAAACGAAGTTTTACTTTTGTATTGGTACTTGTGTTTATGTTTCTTAAACGGTTAGCTATATGATTATAAATGATTTATGCCAGAAAATCTTTTATTCCTATTGACGAAATGATTTTAATAAATAATATTGTTATTAATGTATGTTGTAACTTTTATAACTTTTATTATTTTATATATATACTAGCGGGGCAACCGGCGTTGCCCGGGGTTTTTAGAGTTTTTCTAATGTTTGTCTCTCTCGCTCCCGTTTCCTTCTCCGCTTTCCCGTTCCCGTCGCGTTCCCGGTCGCTTTTCCGTTCCCGGTCGCTTTCCCGCTCTCGGTCGCTTTTCCGTTCCCGGTCGCTTTCCCGCTCTCGGTCGCTTTCTCGCTCTCGGTCACTTTCCCGCTCTCGGTTGCTTTCCCGCTCTCGGTCGTTTTCCAGCTCCCGGTCGCTTTCCCGCTCCCAGTTGCTGTCCCGTTCTCGGTCGCTTTCCCTTTCCCGCTCTATCTTTCGCTCTCAGTTGGCTTCCCGTTTTCGCTCATTTATGTATGTATATGTATGTGTATATATATATATATATATATATATATATATATATATATATATAGTTCCCACTCACTCACCCGCTCCGCTCATTTTGAGATGGATTTCAAATTTTTTGTCACTATATTTGATTCCCCTTGACTCTCAAGGTTGTGTGAAAATTTCATTACGATCAGATGAATGGTGTAGCAATGCATAAAGGACATACATACAAACATTCATTTTTATGTATATAGATATATGTATATATATGTATATATATATATATATGTATATATGTATATATGTATATATATATATATATATATATATATATATATATACATATATATATATATATATATATATATATATATATATATATATATATATATATATATATATATATATATATATATATAGTTCCCGCTCGCTCACCCGCTCCGCTCATTTTGTGACGGATTTCAAATTTTTTTCTCTATATTTGATTCCCCTTGACTCTCAAGGTTGTGTGAAAATTTCATTACGATCGGATGAATGGTGTAGCAATGCATAAAGGATATACATATATATATATATATATACAAACATTCATTTATATATATATATATATATATATATATATATATATATATATATATATATATATATATATATATATATATATATATATATATATATATATATATATATATATATATATATAGATATATAGATAGGCAATAAAATGTAATAAAAGAAACTTAAAAAATCACATTTAAAAAATAATGCTTAACCCGTTTAGGTCCAAAACTTTATTAATTAGATTTCTATTATTATTATTTTTATTTCTAAGTTACTTGCTTATGTTTTAACAGATTTATTTTTTATTATTTTTTATTTGAAAGAAAACCTTGAAAATGTTCTATGCTCGTTTTTCGAACAGCTAAAAACACATTTCTGACTTTATTAGTAACACAGTTCAATAAAATCCAAAAATTTAACATTCAATAAATCAGTCAAGCAGTTCATGATAGTCGTTTCAGAACCGGAGTGTGTGGAAAGCACCAAAACAATTCCGACGAAGTCGTTTGCCGCACTTGGCCCACATGTACAGTATTGTACAGAGTGTTTTGCCACAATTTTCAAGCTTGTAGCGACCTACTGTTTTCACCTTTTCCAGATTGTGACCATGGCCAATCAACCGTGCATGAATTCATTTCATCGGTATAAAACAACCTAAACAGCCTATATGGGGCTGTTTCAAACTCGTTATAAACTGTTTTAAAAGTGGCTATTCAAATGACTCTTTTTGGTCCAAGTGCATTTCAATCGTTTTTGGCGTTTTGGTTGCCGCGGCATTGAACTGACCGTATTTGCGGCCTCCATTTCTTCACCCAAAGAACCGACACAGTATAATCCCATCCCATCATTAGTATAATCAACTTCTACCTTCCCGGATACATTACAAAGAATAACATTTCCTTCTTCATTTGCTTATTCATCAGTCACGTGTTATGATGCGCCGGGCGGAAGAATGACAAGTATGTCAACCTCAATGCTATCATCATCAAGAATTAGTTCCATAACTTCTTTCAACATGAAAAAACGTTCTGTTTGACACCTTTCATGTTTAAACTTTACAAACATGTCATTCGAAGAATGAAATTTCCAAAAAACACTATCACCAATTCAACCACTGCACAACTATAAGCTGAATAAACTAGTTTCGACTCATTCGCATAAAGTACTCTATACTACCAACGATCGGAAAACGAGCATGACTCATACATGTTCAGATTGTGGGTTAGTGTAAACACAATTAAATTTAATTAACGTTGGTGTTTACTTTTGAGTACATCCTCTTTCGATATTTCAAACTTTTGTTATGATAACTCTCATGAAATTAGCATAATACATTTTTAAAGTAATATCGGTCGAAAACCTTAAAAATGCTCATATTCTAACCCAGATTAAACTACTTAATACAAATAAAAAAATTATTTAAAAATTGTATACAGTGTATTGAAGCTTTCTTAACATAAAATAAAACTTTTAATAGAAAAAAAATTACAGCTTAATTTTATGCAACGCCAAGAATAAGTGTGTTCGTAAAACGTACGATGGTCTAAAACGGGTTAAAACATTGTTTATGAAACTTTTTTTGCTTAATTTAAACTTTAAGGAAGAACATGTTGATGATTCAAATATCCTTATTGGTGCAAGGCAAAGAGCCAAATCAGTGCCTTTCAATCATGTTAGAGAAAGAAGATTTTCAGAAGTGGTAATTTTTTAAGAAGTCTTTGTGTTTGCGTGATGAAGTCACATATAAAAATATAGAAATATATAACAAAATATTTTTTAAAAAAGGTTTCTGCTAGAGATATTCACACCAGTCCTGCCTGTCTCACTGTTGACAAAATTGAACATTTGATGAAACTCAAAAATGACTTTCTTTTTTCACAACTAGAAGATAGTGATGAAGTTCTGACTCACAGAGATGTAGATTGCAATGATGAAGATGAGTTAGTTGTACATAATGTTACATAAATGCAATTATTTATTTAATTTTAGAGTTAAAACCATCATTCTGCACGTCAACCATTCATTCATTCTATTCTAACGCTATTTTCTGTTCTATCAGAATATGTTATTTATGTAGAGCTCAAAAAATTAAAGAATTAACTCCGCCTCGCTAATTGCGAGCCAGTCCCAAACCTGGAGAAAGGAGGAGGGAGAAGTAAAAAGGATCAAATTCTGATCCACGACAGGAAGTACTTAAGTGCTTCCTACATACAGCCATTAGAGTCTTAAAACACCTGGTGTAAAGGACTATAAACTATTATAAAAAAAAATTAAAGAATTATTTTGTCTTAATAATAATTTCTTTTATCAATTTTATAACTTTTCTATTTTTTTTATTCAGATGCGTGGATATTATCAGAAATACTGATAAAAGAAAAACCTTTAGAGTAAATCTAGAAGAGAGATCACATGTACTTGGTTATTATAATTTTATTTTATTTATTTATGAAGAGAGATCACATGTACTTGGTAATTATAATTTTATTTCATTAATGCATGCCATAAATGATGCGTGTGAAGTTAGCCTCGATGCTGGCAGTGCTAAATAAAAATATTAAAAAAATTGCGTGCACTGGGGCTGTGCTATATATTGTCGGATGGGGTTTACAAAATGGCATCGAATGATATATTTGGGTTTTCTTTGGTTCAACAAATAAAATAGTTATAAGACAAAAACGACGATTTTGTGACGAAAATTACATAAAATCAGCCTTGGCTCTTCTTTGAGAAATTCTAACTTTTTTTAACTCACTGTGGCTAATTATGCAAAATATCCAAAGTGACTACTTGATAACACCTCCTGTCGTATTCTAACGAACTTTAGGTAAAATTTTATTTGTAAGAAAAATCTATTGAATTTTAAGAAAAAAAAAATTTTAATAAAACGTTTTGTTGAAAGGTAACTTTTAATAAAATTTAAGCAATGCACGCAAGTGAAATGTTTTGTTTGAAACTCTCTCTTAGAAAGCATTAGGAGTGTGCATTTTTGGTAAATCCACCCAGTCCCCACCTGCACCCTCTCCACCGGTCCCGCAATACAAACAATAGTTCATCATGTTGTCGGATGATAGCAGGATTTTTTTCTTTATTAACTTTTAGAAGCGAAAGTTACATTGTTGGATTTGATATTGAATTATCTAAAAACAAGCGTCTCGGATATTCCCAGTGCAGCAGTTAAAAAAAAGTTTGAATTTCTCAAAGAAGAGCCAATGTTGATTTGATGCAATTTATGTCAGAAAATCGTCGTTTTTGGCTTATAACTTTTTTATTTGTTGAACCGAAGAAAACCCAAATATACCATTCGATTCCATTTTTTAAAACCCATCCAGCAATGTATAGCACAGCCCCAGCGCACACAATTTTTTTTCATTTTTAATTAGCACTGCCAGCCTCGAGGCTAACTTCACACATGTCCATAAATGTTGTTTAAAACTGACTAGAATTTCATGAAAGTTATACAAATTTCAGGTGTTTAAATATTTGATGGGAAGGACTGAGCTGCACGCAATTTTTTTTTAAATTTTATATCTATTGTTTGGTAATCATGTAGAATAGGTCCAGAAATTATTTTCGGTGTTTTTAATTATTTTCCCGCAATAATAATTAGATATTTGTAATCACAATAATAACTCCAATTTAATGATCGAAGCAGTTTATTAATTTTTGATAATAAAATTTTCTTGGAAAACTCACGAAACGCGCAAGAGAACAGCAACAAAAACTATGAATAGCGAAGTCAAACAGAAATTACTATTTATAGCACAGAAAAGAAATATTTACAGCGCTTAAAAAAAAATTATTAGCAAAAGTAACACAAGAAATAGTATTCACGCAGACAAAATAACATTATTTACAAAAAAAATTTAAGTTTATTCAAGTCCGAACTGTTCTTCATAGAATGTTAAACGCGATAGTTTTCAATTAAGGCATACAAATTAATTCATACTTTTTTTTTAAATAAGTAATTTTTTTTAAAATTGTTTTATAAAAACTCGCACAATAAATTTATTTGACAACTAATTTATTTGACATTTCATTTCGCTTCGCCTTTAGTTAGTTTACTGTTTATGAACCTAGTTTTTCCTACTACCTGGCGGTTTTCTGTCATTAACTTCTTCTTTAATTATATTTTCAAGAAATTATTTGGATCATCCGATTGGTAATTTTATTCTGTTTCTAATTATATTAATTTTATTTTAAAAAAATAATTAAAAACACCGAAAATAATTTCTGGACCTATTCTACATGATTGCCCTATGTTTTTGGATTTTCTTAAATTATACACAAAACTTGGTGATGTGGTGGTAGAATGTGCACTTGTAAACCTTTTTTAATGTTTTATGAAAGTGGTAAGGAGATATTTTATGATAAGGAGATATTCCTGGTGATTATAATAAGAAGATATTCCTGGTTATCATGATAAGGAGATATTCTTTATGTTTATGATAAATGCTGTTCCTTGTGTTTATAATGATAAAATATCCTTCATGAAATCTTTGTATGTGCGTCACTATACAAATAAGTTAATTTATGGAACGAAACCTTTTTACTTTTTGATCAGTTCAATACATCTATAACTTAATAATTTAATATTTCTGTGGTATAGTTTTACTATGAGAAAATTATAATCTGGAGAGCTACTATTATTTAATTAATAACATTGACTTAAATGAGTATAACACATAATATTTTAAAATTATTTTGTAGTCAACAGCAGTGTTGAAAAACCAGTCCACCAGAATGAAGAAACAATCCATCAAATAGAGAATTATGATGAGAACAGCCAAATTATCATTAGGAATCTCATGGGTGATATCAAGTTGGTGCCTTGTTTATTGTAGTAATGTAATGTTTTTGTAATTCAATTGAGAAAAATGTGTGTAGGAGTTATAATAACATTAAATAATTTGTGTTGTAGATACATAGATATTTAGTTATTTATCACGTTATCAAATAGATTTAAACATAATAATACAGTGGAAGTCCTCTTGAGCGATACCCTCAAAAGTGGACACTAAGAGCAACTGATACTTTTGTTTAGCACAGAATTTCTTCAATGTCTATAGCTTGTGCCTGAGGAATGGACATACACGAGGAACAGACAGATGCGAGGAGAATGTCTGTTTTTCAGGATTTTTACTGTATTAACATAATAATGCTTATAATGTAAAACCCCTGTAGACTGGAATAAGAGCTGGATGGTGAATGTCTACAAGGGAAAAGGCGATGCATTAGCATGTGGCTCATACAGGGGCATTAAACTAGTAGAACATGCAATGAAAGTTTTAGAGAGGGTGATTGAAAAAAGAGTAAGGAAGATTGTGAAAATTAATGGTATGGTTTCATGATGGGGAAAGGTACTACCGATGCTATTTTCATAGTTCGTCAGCTGCAGGAAAATTATCTTGCCAAGAACAAAGATCTGTGGATGGCCTTTGTTGATCTTGAAAAGGCATTTGATAGAGTACCTCGTGAGATAGTGTGGTGGGCTCTGAGATGTCTAGGTGTGGATGAATGGTTAGTTTCCGTGATAAGAACTATGTATGATGATGCAGCAACAGTGGTGAGAGTGAATGGGAAGGAGAGTGATGCTTTCAGCGTTAAGGTTGGAGTGCATCAGGGTTCAGTTCTCAGCCCATTGTTGTTTATCATTGTTTTATCACGGGAGCTCAAGGTAGGCTTGCCAATGGAACTGCTCTATGCTGATGATCTTGTTTTATTAGCTGAGACAGAAGATTCTCTCCTGGAAAAGCTAAGGATCTGGAAAATTGGCATGGAAGCGAAAGGCCTTAGAGTGAATGCGATTAAGACAAAAATCATGAAGTGTCGGGCCGGAATGGGACAGGTGGAGAAGTCGGGTAAACGGCCATGCAGTGTATGCAGAAAAGGTGTTGGCTCCAATTCTATTTGTTGTGTGGATTGTAAGAGTTGGGTCCATAAAAGGTGCAGTGGCATTTTGGGTAGTTTGAAAGATCTTGTTGGCTTCCGTTGTAAGAGTTGTGTGGCTGGTGGTTCTGTTCAGGAAGAGTTGTTGGGTGAGGTTGTGGTTGAGCCAGGTGTAAAGGTGGAGTGTGTGACCAAGTTCTGTTACCTAGGTGGCACATTAGGTGCAGGAGGAGGTGTAGAAGAGGCGGTGAGAGCTAGAGTGCGTTCTGCCTGGGCTAAATTCAAAGAGTTTTTAGGAACCGAAATATATTTGTTACGAAGAGAATTAACAACGCAAGCTTTATAATTTCGTAATTATTTTTACAAAACAGACAAAATCCACAAGGGAGAGAAAGTGATAAACGAACAATAAATGAATCGAAAACAAGAGGCAACAGAGAGAGAGAAAGCAATCAAAAACCACTTTGTGTTTAGGTTGGCTACCCTTATTTATAGGCCGTCAGCTGACACTTGTATGTTACGAAAACGATGGTCATAAAAATGTCCATTGCATCCTGTGGTGCGAATGACACATGCGTTGCAGGATGTTATTATAAATGTGTCACGGTCACCACAGTACTCCCCCACCAGAGCATTTGTTTAAAATAAAAATATATACAGAAAAATACTTAAATAAGATAAATGCTCGATGCAAAAATGTTAATTGAGATACTCAAAAAGTCTTTTCGGTCAATGAACTGTGCGGCCGCTGCGAGTCTTGATTTCAAGGTCTTTGTTGAGTATTGGTGTTGGAGTGGGTGATGCGTCAGGAGCTGTTTGCGGAAAGATGGGTTGTGGATTTGTTGAAACTGTTGGAAAGTGTTCGACGTATGCTTACTGTGTCGCTTTTGCCGCCTTTGTCCACGGTGAAGTATTTCTCGTGTCTTTCTGAAACTTTGAAAGGGCCGGTGTACGGTGCTTGCAAGGGCTTTTTGATAGCGTCGACTCAGATGAAGACAAAAGGAGCTGCACGCAAGTCTGAGTGAATAAAACCTGGTTTGCTTTGTGCCCGTGTCGGTGTTGAGTGGAGGGTACTCATGTGTTCTTTCAGTCTTTTGACGTAATTATGGGCGTCGCAGCTATCTCCCGTCTGAACAAACTCTCCTGGTAGACGTATTGGGGCGCCATACACCAACTCGGCTGTTGAACACTGAAGATCCTCTTTGATGGTCGCTCGTATTCCCAGGAGAACGAGTGGAAGGGCTTCTGTCCACTTTACTGGATCGGAACTAGTCACGAGGATTGCTTTCAGTTGTCGGTGAAAACGTTCAACTAAACCGTTAGCTGCGGGATGGTATGCAGTAGTCTTTACGTGATTAGTCCCAAGTAATCGTGCAAAATCTCGAAAAAGTGCGGATTGAAATTGTGATCCACGGTCAGTGACAGGTGTTCCGTAATTGGCAATCCAGCATTCGAGAAATTTTTGTGCCACGGTTTTTTCCGTTGATATTCCTATCACCGACACCGTTCGGACTGAAGCGGCAGTCTGCCCTGGATCGTGACTTGTGGAGGGGCCTGATATGGAAAAACGTCCAACCCTAGCATAGCGTGGAATAGGGACGTTTCAAAAATAAATGATGATGATGATGATGATGATTTGAAATCTTCAGATCGAAAAAGCAATTCATCAAACAGTTAGTGGAGAAAGAAAAAGAAAGTTCAAACATGAATATTTCTTACCAGCAAAAGATTAAAGAGCTTGAAGATAACATTGTAAGGATTCAAGAAATTGCTGATCAAAACAACCGTAAACAAAAGATGCAAGAGTAAGCAATATACAATTTTGTAATGTTGATGGAATGAATGTTTTACAGTCTTTAAAGTTAACATAAATTCACTAGTAGACTTCAAAGCACAAAAGGAATGCATTTTTTAGTTTCCTTTAAAACTTTTTCTTGTAAGGTGATCTCTGTGGAAAATGATTTCAGAATCATAGGTCAGCAACCACAATCTACTTCCGGTTTTTATGAGATCACTAGTGGTTTTGCCCATCCCAAGAACATTTGTTTTAACATTACGTTGATTAATTTTGAAAATAAAGAAAAGGCAAAAATTGTTTTTAGACAGCGATATAAGTGAAATTTAAAAAAATTGTTTTATCGTTCGTATACACTTCAAAACAAATGAAAGGAAAAAGGATAGATTAAATTTCAATAAAGGATAGATTAAATTTCAATAATTTTTTATATTTCGGATTAATTTAAGTTAGGTAAATATTTTTTAATTTATTTAATTATATAAAAATATGAAAAAAAAATTTATTTATAAAATTATTTATTACATAGAAATTAATTTGCCATAGATAGCAAATCGTCACGCAAAAACGTCTATTATATTATTTAATACCTGGATGGCGCAAATAGATGAGATGAAGACAATGATCTGAATCTTTTGCTGAGCATTAATAAAAATAATTATTCCTGATTGTGTTTCGGGATGCGATAAGAAAATTATTTCAACTAATGAATAATTTCTTTTAATATTTATAAATTTATTAAATTAAGAATTACAATTTCTTTTAATCTGCTTCAATCTATTATCTCCTGAAGTTCTTCTATGTGTCTCAAACTTAATACTGATAAGTTTGAATTAATCTATTTCAATAAGTCTTTAACTTTGCTTCCTTTAGTTTTTCCACTTCCATCTTCTCTATCTATTTCTCTAACTTTGCTCTCTTTAGTTTTAATATATTATATTTAGAGCTGCTTTTTAATCTACGTTAACTTTTTGATTAACCCGTTAAAGTTTTAACTCGATTAACAATTTTAACGCAGATGACAAATTTTAACGCGGTTGAAAAGTTTTAATAATTTCTTTTTTAGATACAATACTTACAATGTCTGTGATTTCTTAAAACAACAGCCACTGAGTGTCTTTGGTTTCTTATTTACAGATTGCATTTTCGTTCACATCAATTTCGATCGTTCTTACGCTTCAAACTTAAATGGAATCAAAATCTAAAGGAACTAGTAGAAGGTCAGGTAAAAATCGAGATTCTGAAACCTTCAACGAAGCAGCTACAAACCTATAACGCATCAGATTCGGAAGATGAAATACTTGTCAGAAAACCCAATTCAAATTCTCTTCTTCAACGATTCGGAAATTAACCTAAATAAATGTCTACTTGAATGGTGGCAACAAGACGAAAAAGTTGGCAAAAAATACTTGTCTTCACCTGCTATTACAGTTCTATCTGAACGTTTGTTCTTTGTCTCCAGTAACATAGGGAACAAAAAACCGACCTCACTCGAAAAAACTTGTTTGCTTGAGCAGGAGGCTTAAATTAGATTTGTAACTATAAACTATGAAATATGTAGCTATAAAAAATTTTAAAAACATAAAATAAAAGCTATATAAAAAACTAAGTTTGTAAAATAGAAATGTTATCTAAAAATATTGCGTTAAAATCACGATTACCGTTCCATTAAAATTTTTAATCGTTTCATTAACTTCGATTAATTTTTTAATCGTAGAGCAGCACTAATTATATTATTTTATTATTTTGAAAACTTATATAGCGTTGTTAGTATAAATACTTCAAGGGCGCTTTACATAACAATTGATTGATATTTTTATTGATATCAATCAATTGTTATGTAAAGCGCCCTTGAAGTATTTATACTAACAACGCTATATAAGTTTTCAAAATAATAAAAAAGAAAGAATAATAACAGCAATAATTGTCAACAATGATGAGATAATTTAGGAGATGGTTGAAAGTATAAATGTTATCATTGTCTTGAATGAAGGCTGGAAGATCGTTCCAGGCTTTAGGACCGGCATAAGAACGCCCGGTCGCCGCCAACAGTTCGTGTTCAAGCAAGGAACACATCTTCTCGATCTATTTCTCCCTATTCTCTTTTTTGACTTGAGCTTGTCTTTAACTCCTCAAGTTTTATCTGTTTCTAAATCCTACTATTTCCATATTTGTCATATTAAGCAACTTTTTACACTTCTTGATGATCCCTCTCTACAACTTCTAGGCTCATTTTGTCTCAAATTGACTACTGTAATTCATTCTACTATGGTCTCCCTTCATCCTCTTTTTACAGCCTTTAACTCTGCGGCTTGCGTAGTCTCTTGTGCCTCCCGCTTTTCTCACATATCTCCATCTCTCATTCTCCTCCACTTGTCTCATGTATAAAATTTAAAATTGTCCTTCTTCCTTTGACTTAACTAATTTAATTAATAAGTCTTGGAAGTCTGGTCTTAGATCTTCTTCTCTTAATCGCTCTCCTATCTTCACTATTAAACATTCCTTTGCTAAATGCTCTTTCTCCTATTCTAGTCCCTCTCTCTGAAATTCTCTTCCTTCTCTCACTAACTCTAAGTCACTCCCTGTTTATCGTCGTGAACTGAAAACATTCCTGTTTGATCAGTTCATAACTTTAGAAGGACTATATTAATTACTGACACGCACTCCTCACAGGAAAATATGTGACAATTGAAGACTAGACAGATTTTATTGAGAATAAAACTTTATTCTAAAGCGAATCGATCCAAAGTTAAAATTGTACAAAGTTAGTTCACAAGATAGTTCTCTAACAGCTCTAGAGCAAATATATGAGCGACAGAGTCTACTGCATAAATCTTTTAGCAAGTCTACAGCTAGCCTTATCTATCCTGAGTCATATACTAACTAACATGCAACTGCACCGCATAAGCCACTGATCCTATCCTGGTCTGTTCTGTAAGTGGCTTTCAAAAATGAATGTTCTTTAACTTTTTTTTAACATAAACAAGGTCAGTATGTTAACACTGCATTTCAATAAAGCAATGACAGTTACCAGACACAATGTAATTTGCATTTTACTCAGATAATTGAGACATAATTCTCTATGTTTCTAATATACACATCTTAAGTTATAGTTATATTTAGGCATAGTTATATTTAGGCATAGCTATATTTAGTTATAGTTATATTTAGGCACAGGCTACTGGATATCCCAATCTTGGTATTAATCTCCAGATCCCAAATCCAAGATTAGAAAGTAGTCTGGGATAGGATATCCTAGTTCTGAATGCAGTAATAGTAAAACATTTTTTATACAAAATAAATTTAAGAATTGGTTTTCTTTTAATTAGAAAACAAGTAATAAGAAATTCTTTGAGTGCAAAGTACAAAGAACCAATTCTACTTGAACATCAGTCAAAGAACTTTGGTATTCAACAGCCAGAGGTTAGTGCAATGCTGACATTTAAAACGCAATTAAACTGAGAAAAAACGGTTAAACAAACCAAATGATTTAATGACATGTGTTTAAAAGCCTAAACTATTTAATAAAATTATATTTCACCTCAAAGTTTTTTAATAACGTTTTTAGTTGTTTAGATAAAAAATTTATATTTTGTCCATTAATAACATTATGATAACACATTGTATTAAATCATTTAAATAAATAAAAAATATCAGTCAGGTAGACTTATAACTGCCAAAATGAAAACTCCGACCGAAGATGAAATGAGAAGCGTTGCATATATTTCCAGGTATATATGTATATATTGTCTGTGTTTGTGTAAATGAATTAGCAATAATTCTTTTATCAAATAAGGGGTCTGATGGTCGCATGATGGCAACTTCGATTTTGAGTCGAAACTGTACAGGAAATTCCAATCTCAGATTTTTAGATTTCTTTGCTTGGTGGCTTGCTTTTGCTCAATGACTAGTGTTCCTGTTTATGTTTAAAGAACAAACATATTTACCAAAGCTGGATGCTACTTTCCTGATAACAAATGAAGAAATCCTTATTCTTTCCTTAGCTGAAGCAAGTCCAGGAGTCAAAAAGTTGATTTTTCGTCTTTTCATTTCTAAAGCACCACCATTGATGTTGGTCTTGAACTTCATTTTTTTCTACATAGCTTGAATCTGCTTACAAGAAATGATCTGACTTGTTGAGGTTTCGATATCCTCATGTGCTCACTTTCTTTTATTTGCATTTGCTTTTCTATGCTTTTAGAGGTTTTTAAATATTGTCCCTAACTATGTGGGGAATATATATATTTATATATATATACTAGTGGGGTACCCGGCATTGCCCGTGATTTTTAGAGGTTTTTCTAATGTTTGTCTCTTTCGCTCCCGTTTCCTTCCTCGCTTGCTTTCCCGCACCCGGCCGTTTTCTCGCTCTCGTTCGCTTTCCCGCTCCCGGTCGCTTTCTCGCTCCCGGACACTTTCCCGCTCTTGGTCGTTTTACCTTTCCTGCTCGCTTTTTTGCTCTCAGTTGCTTTTTCATTCCCTCTTGCTTTCCCTTTCCCGTTCCCGTTTCCGCTCATTTTCTAATTCCCGTTTCCGTTCGCTCTCCCGCTCCACTCATTTTGTGACCGATTTCAATTTTTTCTTCACTATAATTATCTCCCATTGACTTTCAAGGTTGTGTAAAAATTTAATTATGATCGGATGAATGGTGTAGCAATGCATAAAGGACATCTATCCTTACATAATCTCATTTGTATATATATTTATATTTATATATATATATATTTATATATATATATATATATATATATATATATATAAATATATATACAAATGAGATTATGTAAGGATAGACATAATCTCATTTGTATATATATTTATATTTATATATATATATATTTATATATATATATATATATATATATATATATATATATATATATATATATATATATATATATATATATATATATAAATATATATATACAAATGAGATTATGTAAGGATAGATGTCCTTTATGCATTGCTACACCATTCATCCGATCATAATTAAATTTTTACACAACCTTGAAAGTCAATGGGAGATAATTATAGTGAAGAAAAAATTGAAATCGGTCACAAAATGAGTGGAGCGGGAGAGCGAACGGAAACGGGAATTAGAAAATGAGCGGAAACGGGAAAGCAAGAGGGAATGAAAAAGCATATATATATATATATATATATATATATATATATATATACAACATTTGATACAACATTCGTTGAACGTAACAGCCCATTTAGAATTTAACAATTTCTTTCCAAGTTTTTGAATTTCAGTTATTATTTTTTTATCAACATGTTCAAATATATTTTTAAACATTCTATTATCTTGGACTAACGGGACAGTTTCGACTTCTAGTGCATTCATCAGAGTCCATACAGTAAAATCAAGAAATGTTTATAACCGAACAAAAAGTTAAATCTTAAATCTATCTACAAGGCAATTTGCCACGCCCTCACAAATTTAGTTAAGAATGTTTAAGAATACAAAACTACTAAAAAACAGAGTTAAAATAATAAAAGCGCAAAACCTGCCATCAGTTTGTAAAACTATTCCTTTAAAGTACGCTCGCCGCCACAAACGTTAAACTAAAAACTGTCAACAACCAAAGAATTGATGCAGAAATACATTGTACACAAGATTTTCAACTTATCTTCTACGAGTGGTAATGTTAATATTGTCAAGAAGATGATGAAAATTATCAAATTTACTATTGGCCTGATCATTTCCGTTTTGAACGATTTCGCAGTCTTCTTCAGTTATCTCTGTGACCAATTCAGTCTCTTGTGAGCAGTGTTTTATGTTATCCTTTTCTGAACAATCAATCCCAGAATTGTTTTTCACATAATCAGCTTCAGGATCGCCTTCGAAGTTATCAACCGAGTGACCATCTCCGGAGCAGTTTGTCATATGATCTTCTCCTGGAACATCTGCTAGTTGAACTTCCTCCGAAAAATTCAATAACTGATCAAAACATTCAATACATGATAATTTTTTATCAATTCTCTGTTCTTCATTGTTGTTCTCTTTGGGGCGCTTCTCTGTCAACATATCAGATGATACAACCAGAAAGGACTCAGGATTTTTAGAGCCACAGTTATTTTTATTTAATCTGGTTGTCCATCCCATCCATATGCTAGAATGTTGAGAAGCTCCAAGTACAAATTCACTTTCATTTCCATGATGATGGCTGATATAGTTGAAACAGTCCGTCGGTCTGACAATAAAAGTTTAACGGAAAAGTTTTTGACTAATTGTAGTCTCGAACAGCGAGTTTTATAACGAAAGGTTGAGAATTTGGCTCGAAAAGTTGTTTTTGCCAAATGGCAAGTTGTATTTCTTAAAGCATGTCTCAAAGATAAATTAATTCCACAGTTTATTCGCAATATATATATTATAATATATATATATATATATATATATTTATATATATATATATATATATATATATATATATATATATATTTATATATATATATATATATATATATATATATATATATATATATATATATATATATATATAAGACTCTACTAGGAATCGAACCCACGTGTCTACGGCAACACCGCCTCGCCTAAATGCAAGCGCTCTTACCAACTGAGCCACCGACCATCCCCAAAAAGGATGGCTATATATATATGTATATATATATATACATATATATATATATTATTATATATATATATATATATATATATATATATATATATATATATATATATATATATATTTATATGCATGGAACATAGCGAGTAAAAATCGCTGCCATTTCTACAGTCTTGTACCGCAGTTCACCTGACGCCATGTTTTTGACCTCAAAATGCAAGAAGATGATCTTTTTCAATATCAGATACTCTTTTATAGGAAACAGTATAAATCTAAATCGTTGATAAAACTATATATATATATATATATATATATATATATATATATATATATATATATATATATATATATATATATATATATATATATATATATATATATATATATATATATATATATATATATATAGGTATATATTAGGTACCAGCAAATTTATACTTTTTTTTAAAAATCACTTGGACTCAACTGGGAGTAGTTAGAGGGAGTCAAAACAAACTGTTTTGTGAAAATTTTAGGTGCCTATGTCTTAAGGTTGCTAGCGGAAATCAAATTCCGTTTTTACACAATCGTATAACCAAGCTCGTTTTTTTTAATTCATGGTACTAGTCATTTCTTCTTTTTAATAATGTCAATAGCCAAACAATCAAGTAAAAGAGTTAAAATATCACATATTACATAATAAATGCTATGATTAGGTGTCGTAATGACAGTTCATTCATATGAAGAAGACACCCAATCAATTGAAGCCTTTTTCCAATTATTCTTTCCTAGCATGCCACCAAACCATTACAATTTCCTAAAAATATTTTTAGTTTATAAGAAATAAATATTTTTACTATGACAAGTTAAGAGGCGCTGGTGGCAGAGCGGTAGAGCGTTCGCCTGTCGATCGTTAGGTCGGCAGTTCGAACCTCGCCGGCGTCACCAGCGTAACTCCCTTAAGCAAGGAGTTCACTCGCATTGCTAAAAGTGTAGGCGCCTATAAATGGCTGCCTCTACATGTACCCTTTCTTGCCTTCGAGCAAGACTTGTCTTGGAAAAGGCACTGTGAAAGAGAAATAAAATAAAAAAAATAAGTTGCATAATTTTATAATCAATGATTAAAAATAACAAACACATGTCAATGTGCCTGTATTAACAGTTTAGTTATCTAATACAATTGCTTTCAATGTGTTTACACTTTTGTTTTGCTTTAGTATGATCTATATTCCTCTTCCTTTCATGTTGGAAACATCAACTCTAGATAGATAGCTTTTTTGGCTGCAGTAATGGAAATTTAAAGTTAAGTTAGATATTGGCTTTGATTTACTCCTATTGTATATGTTAAGTGATCAACAGCTGTAGTTTTAAACAGTTTTTTTTGTCTTTCCATCTAAGTTTTTTTCTTCATAAATTAATGAGTTTTATCTTTTATACTACCTAAAGCCCAGTACACACTGACCAATCGTTCGGCACCAGAATCCGCTTCCAGAAATTATGTTAATTTATGCACATCCAGATTCTGGTGCCAGATTTCGCCGGCCTATGCATGTTCTATTTCTCTCCAGAACTGGTTGAGAAACTCACGCTCTCATTGGATGATTGGTTTGTTTACTCTTATTTTAATAAATAGAAGTTACGATGGAGTGGACCAATGATAAAGTGCTTGAATTGATCAGGCTTTTTGACCTCTTTATGACAAAATATTGAAGCCACAATAAAAATGATTACATAAAAATAAAAATTTCTGAGCCAAGAAAGTCTATTTAAACGAATTCAGACAGTTCATTTTCTTTCAAAGTTTATTTAAACGAGTTATATACACCACCACACATTGTTTTATTTTTTACAACCCTTTTGATGTAAAAATTAAAAGATAGACAGAACCTTTCGAGTTACACAATTTCTTGTAAAACCCTTTAAAGCGCTATCTAAACCATAGCGGGCGATTTTGTTGCTTACAACTTACCATGAAGTCACCGGCAGTGCATAACTCATTTGTTTACAAAAACAACTGGCTAAGTGTGACATGTGCTCTGGTACCAAAATAAATTATCATAATCTATGCACCAGTTCTGGCGAACAGGAGCTGGTTGAAAAAACCGGTCAGTGTGTATGCACCTTAATGCCTCAATATTTTAAACAAAATCTTTTTGTTCTTGATCAACTCTTAAACAAACTCTTTTTTCCTTTTACTTAGATCTAAAATCAAATGTTTCTGTAACATGTTGAAATCCTTCATCAAGGCATTTGCCAGTGCAGCACATGCTTCATCTGCTAGTCTGTAACACTCCATAGAAAAATCATGATAATGTTTGGCATAGTAAGAGCATGTTCTTTTATATATATATATATATATATATATATATATATATATATATATGTATATGAGTTTGTTTATTCAGTTATCAATACATACATTCAAAATATATATATATGTATGTATATATATGTATGTATGTATATGTATGTGTGTATATATGTATGTGTGTATATATATATGTGTGTGTGTATATATATGTGTGTTTATATATATATGTGTGTGTATATATGTGTGTGAATATATATGTGTGTGTATATATATGTGTGTGTATATATATGTGTGTGTAATGAGGCAGAAGTTGGCTGCGCAGCTGGATCCCCGAACTATAGTGCAAACAAAAGTTCGTGCATTGGGGTTGTGCTATAGATCGTTGGAAAGGTATTTAAAAAAGAAATATAATGGTGTAAAAATAAATTTAATATTGCAAAAAATAAAAAAGTTATAGGCGAAAAACCGTCGCCGTCCCTATGTAAATGTATGGAGACGATTGTTCATACCCTGATCTATATTTTGCTTCATAACTTTTTTATTTGTTGGACTATTTTCCAAAAATTAGTTTCTATGTTTAGCTAATATATTTGTCTTTCTAATGCATTAAGCTAGAACCCCAATGCAGTCGAAAATATTAATCTACATGGCTCCAAACGCAAGTGAAAATCGTCTCCATACATTTACATAGGGACGATTTTTTACTTGCGTTTGGAGCCATGTAGATTAAAATTTTCGACTACATTGGGGTTCTAACTTAATGCATTAGAAAGACAAATATATTAGCTAAACATAGAAACTAATTTTTGGAAAATAGTCCAACAAATAAAAAAGTTATGAAGCAAAATATAGATCAGGGTATGAACAATCGTCTCCATGCATTGTAAGGCGCCTCGCGTAATGGCTGCCTCTTTGTCGAGTTCTGTGTTTTTTGCTCTGTTCTGTCGTTTTTTCATTGAATTCAACATTCAAAACGTTACTGATAGCCTGTTTTTGTCAGTCTTGAATCTATATTTATATGAAACGAATATGTTTATTGTTGCAATCGAAGGGATCTTGAAAAGCGTCGTCGTACAATATGGTTGCCTAGGCGACTTGCTTAATGGCTGCCTCTATGTCGAGTGCTGTGTTTTTGATCTGTTCTGTCGTTTTCGTTACTGAAAGTCTGTTCTTGTCAGTCTTGAAACCACCGAAAAAACATTTTGCTTTCTTGAATACAGTTTTTCGACGTTTACTGCTTAACTACTCAGCAATGTGTATAAACGAGCGGCGTTTTCTCTCGCGCTCTGAATTGTATTCTCTTCGTGATGGAAATTACACGCTGTCTCGCGAACTTCTTCTGGTCTTGAGAAAACACGCATTAATTCGTTATGGCATACAAAAACGCCATTACAGAGGAAATAGAGCAGGTCGGTTTCGACACTTGTCTTCCAAACCTTCTATGCCATATGTAGCCGACATCATCTCTAGTGATTCTAAAGGCTCGTCTTCTAAAGACCACGGAAGTCGCCCTTCTACAAGATGCAATCTCGCTGTCTGGAACGCTCGCTCAATTGGAAATAAATCCGCCACAATAAGCGAATTCCTAATCTCTTCCAAAATAGACATCATGTGTATCGTCGAATCATGTCATGAGTCTTCCTTTTCGCCCTCTCTAATCGCCTCAACCCCTCTTGGCTACCAGGCTTTGGACAGACCTCGCCCATCACCTCTCGATGCTGACCTCGCTAGCCTCCGCGGGCCTCGTAGAGGAGGCATATGTATTATCCACAAAAACAACTCCAGGTCCTCCATCAAGGATTTTGGAAGCTTCAGCGCTTTTGAGTTACTATCTGCCTACGTCACATTCCGTGATTCTCACCAATTAATTTTGGTCCTATATCGACCAGGTTCTGAATCTGTTACAGAAGCGTTTTTCTCCGAATTTTCAGAGCTTTTGGGAAAAACTGCCGACTACTCCTGCGATCTGATCTTACTTGGGGATATCAATATTCACCTGGATCAGGACATCACTACAACCAGAAAGTTTCAAAATTTGCTCCTGAGTCATGGCCTCACTCAACTGGTAACAGGACCGACTCATGACCATGGTCATACCCTTGATGTGGTTATCACGCGCTCATCTTCGCTCATAACAAATTTACTAATCATCCCTCCTTCTCTATCCGACCATTCAATCATTACCTTTTCAACTTGTCATAAACCACCCCCCATTATCACCGAAAAAGTGGAACGCCGTTCCTTCAGGTCATACGACTTTGCATCATTCAGTATCGATCTTCAAAATACCAGGCTCTTTGAAGTCTCGGCCTTGAAATCGGACCAATCTGCTGAACAGCTGTTCGATATCTACGATGCAACAATGAACGAGCTCCTTGATCGTCATGCTCCACGGAAGTTGATTACCTTAAGGATAAAGCCAGAAAGCCCCTGGTTTGATGCCGACTGTAGTCGGTCCAAAAGACTAAATCGTCGACTCGAACGGCGTTATTTGTGCACCAAACTGTCGTCGGATAAAATAGCTTGGCACACCCAGTCCATACTCAAACGTCGACTATTCCAGAAAAAGTGCTCAAGCTACTTTCGACATAAAATTGAAGAAGTGACTGGCGATGGCCGGGCGACTTGGAGATCTTTAAACTCTCTTCTTAATCCAGTCACTGATATTTCTGCTAGTGGTCTTGCTCCTGATGCATTGCTTGACTACTTCACGCTGAGGATTGAGGACATTCGTCAAACCACAAAAGACGCCCTACCTCCGCTTTTCAGTTCTTGCCCGGCCGATGTTCCGGTTCTGGCTGCTTTCGACGATATCACTTCCGAGGAGGTCGAGTGCCTACTCAATCGCCTTGGGACTAGACAGTGTGAGCTTGACACTGCACCTGTCTGGCTCATAAAAAAACTCAAAAGCGTGTTTGCTCCTATTATTTCCCACCTCGTAAACACTTCATTTCAAGATGCGTCACTACCAGCCAGTCACAAAAGGGCTATCGTCCGACCATATCAAACCTATCGTTCATCTCAAAATTTATTGAACGTGTCGTCCACCGTCAGCTTTCTTCACATATCGAATCGATGAATCTGCTTCCGCAGGTTCAGTCTGGTTTTCGCAAGTACCACAGTACAGAGACAGCAGTCGGGAAAGTTTACAACGACATTATTCTTTCACTTGACAGGGGCCAACCGACTGCGCTCGTGCTCCTTGACTTCAGTGCGGCTTTCGACTGTGTCGATCATGTTCTCCTTACTGATCTCCTTCACACTACCTTTGGCGTGACTTCAACCGCACTTGACTGGATTGGGTCTTTTCTATCAAATCGAACACATCTTGTCCGATTGGGCCGGGCGACGTCGAGAGTATCGGCCGTTGACTGTGGTGTGCCTCAGGGTTCCATCTTAGGTCCACTTCTCTTCATCCTTTACACAAGCCATATTACTCGAATTGCTTCTTCTCACGACGTGCAGACTCATCTTTACGCTGATGATAATCAGCTGTACATTCATTTTGACGTAACAGACCTGCAGTCCGTTAGAGAGCGTCTTGTCGCCTGTGTCAGCGAGATTCGCGTTTGGTCCTTGTCTATGAGATTGAGCCTAAACCCCTCTAAAACAGAACTTATCTGGTTCCATCGATGGAACATCTCAACGCGACACCTGGATGACTGTAGTCTTCAAATCAGTACTGACTGCGTCATCACCCCTGTGAAGTCTATTAGAAATCTTGGGGTGATACTGGATAGCTCCTTGCTAATGAATCTACATATATCGGCCATGGCACGATCTTGTTTCTTCCACCTACGCCGCATCCGACAGATCAAGGGTGCCCTAAACAAACACTGCGTGCGGATTTTGGTCCAGGCTCTTGTTGTTTCTAGATTAGATTATTGTAACGTGGTCCTTGCTGGCCTGCCGATGACTGCTCTTCGCCCGCTCACTGCGGTTCTTCATGCTGCTGCACGTCTTATCGGTGGCATCTCTCGACGGGACCACATCACGCCTCTTCTCCGCCAACTACACTGGCTCCCCCTACCGGAAAGAGTGTCGTGCCCCTGCCTACATGACACGGATGATAAGCCAGTGCTCCTCTCATTCTGGTCGTCAACATCTACGTTCGTCCTCCCATGGTGACGCTGTCATCCCAAGAACTCGTCGAAGTTTCGGTAAACGAGCATTCGCCGTTTCCGGGCCCGGTGCATGGAACCAACTACCTAAATCTATCCGAAGTGCTGTTCTAAATGAAGACTTCAGAGCATTGTTGAAAAAACACTTTTTTAATTTGACATATTGTTAATGGCATTCTTAGTGCAAGACTCTTGTTTTGTTTTAGATAAAATAAAATAAATAAAAATAAAATAAATAAAAAAAAAATAAATAAAAATGCATTTACATAGGGACGGCGACGGTTTTTCGCCTATAACTTTTTTATTTTTTGCAATATTAAATTTATTTTTACACCATTATATTTCTTTTTTAAATACCTTTCCAACGATCTATAACACAACCCCAATGCACAAACTTTTTTTTGCACTATAGTTCAGGGATCCAGCTGCGCAGCCAACTTCTCCCTCGTGTGTGTGTATATATATATATATGTGTGTATATATATATATGTGTGTATATATATATATATGTGTGTATATATATATGTGTGTATGTATATATATATATATGTGTGTGTGTATATATATATATGTGTATATATATATATATATGTATATATATATATGTATATATATATATATATATATGTATATATATATATATATATGTATATATATATGTATATGTATATATATATATATATATATATATATATATATATATATATATATATATCTGAATCCAGTGAGTATGATTCAAACTAGAAGATAACAAAAGTTAGCTGTTAAATTAAAAAGACCTAGTTATAACTTAATTTCTGAATTTATTATTATTATGTCAAACCTCTTCTTAGCTTGTTTCCTCAGAAGTTATATTTGGTTGTGGTTCTGATGATGGACCAGGTTGTGATTATGATGATGGACCAGGTTGTGGTTTTGATGATGGACCTGGTTGTTGTTCTGATGATGGACCACACTGTGGTTCTGATAATAGACCTGGTTGAGCTTCTGATAATAAAAGAAATGGTTTAGTTTTTTTATCTGGTGCTCCTATTTGAAACCTTCCTCTGATATCAATTTTTTTCCTCTGATCTTTAATACATTGTCATTCTTCAATAGGTACCTTATATAAAAATAAAAGTTAAATTTAATAATAATAATTGCCAATCTTTATGGAGATATCGATTCTACGACTGTTCATCAAAGGACGATTCATCAAAAGACTGTTCATCAAGAACTATTCATCAAGGGACAATTCATCAAAGGACTGTTCATCAAATGACTATTCATCAAGAGGACGGTTCATCATAAGGACTGTTCATCTAATGTCTATTCATCCAGAGGTCTATTCATCAAAAAAAGTTAATAACATCTTAAACAATTTTATTAACTTTTTTTGATGAATAGACCTAAAATGTAGATTAATTTATATCAAATTTACAGTGCTACTGTGCTTGCATCCAAATACTTTATAAAAGAACTAGCAGGGTAACCGGCGTTGCCCGGGGTTTTTACAGGTTTTTCTATTGTTTTTCTCCTTGCTCCTGTTTTCTTCCCCGCTTGCTCTCACGCTCCTGGTCGCTCTATTTTCCCGCTTGTCTCCCGCTCCCGGTTGCTTTACCGCTCCCGATCGCTTTCCCGCTCCCGGTCACAGCACCAGAAAAACTAAATTTGACTGTTTTCGTAATGTACATTCACCAAATGCCACAAACACATCAAAGCATCACGCATGCCCGCTATGTCAAATTTAACACCAAGGGGCCACGCTTCAAAGACACTTATGCCTCGAGCAATCAACAAGTTTGTTGAAGACATGGTTGTAATATAAATATACAACAATTTTATTCGTCACATACAGTTAATAAAACAATTGGACAAGAAATAATGTCAAGATCTTAAGATCAAACGAGCAAAAGACAATTGAATAAAAAGTTTAAAAAAAACTGCCTTCAACTGTTCGTACAAACGAATATACACTCTCAAACAGCCAGATACCATACACCTCAAAACATCACTAACTACCACTTCTGCCAAACTTCAAAGAGACGCACACGCTCGCTTTAGCGAGGTCAAGAAAGATTCCACATTTCAAAGAGGCGTTTATGCTTGTCAATAAATCAACCAGACCTAGATTTCATGCATACTTCAAACCAAAAACTAAATACATTTGGAAATCATTTAATTGATATAAAAAACCTATTTTGTTTTTTAATAAAAGTAGCGGTAGCGAATAGCGCCGAGAACAGCTAAAAAATGTAGCGGCGCTGCCATCAACAATCTTGTCAGCCAATAGTACGGCTCTTAACCCTGGTTGCCATCACTATTTTTTTTTAAATTACTGATATGTTTAAAACTTATTTTATCAAAGATGAAGAACTGTCTTTTAAAAATACATCAAACTACTTTATGCTGAAATTATCTTGGGTATATATTGATAAAGGTGGATGAGGAGTGGCTTCAAAATTCGATGAATAGTCCTCTTGATGAACAGACTTTAGATGAACAGTCCTTATTATGAACCATCCTCTTGATGAATAGTCCTTTGATGAATAGTCCTTGATGAACAGTACTTGATGAATCGTCCTTTGATGAAAAGTTTGCATACCAGAGATATCACACTCACGGTAATAGTGAGCTTTTGTTCATTGAAAAGATGAACATTTTATTTTTTATCAGAACAATGGAGTAAAGGCAGAGAACATTTGCAAACCAAAATATCAAATAATCTCTTCTTTTTCTTTATCATAACATTTTTGGCTGGATTTCAATTTTTTTACAATTGTACAAAATTATTTTTTCATAAAATTTTTTAACTTGTTTTTATGCTTTCATCTGACACATTGAAATTAGTCTAGGGTTGCATCCCATCCAAATTTCTTTCAACTTTTCACATATCAGGTTTACAATATTTTTTTTGTACTAGTAATTTATCACGCAAACAATATAAATAACGACTTACGTCTGATTAAGTAGGCAGATCTGAAATAGGCACTCTTTAGGAGATCATCCGGAAAGTTCAGAATCCGTTGACAGTCGTGTTTTAATTTTTTTTGTTTGACATTTTGTCTATATAAAACCTTTCTTTATCTAATCTTAAGTAAAACGAAACTGTGATTTACAATTTTCTAAAACAAATCGATCGCTGAATCAAAAGAAACTATTGTTTACTACAGATATTTCCATAGATACAGATTTTTCGCTAGGGGTCGAAAAACAAATTTTTAAATATATATATATATATATATATATATATATATATATATATTCTTTCATGCATGCTCTATTAAAAATAACTGCCCATTTTTGTTTATTATTTTCTTAACGTAAGACTCCAATCTGCGAACAACGACTTTGTTTTTTGAATAAAATTCTTTATTGATTTTCATAACGGGCTTACTGTACAGTTTCGGTTCGAAAGCCATCATCAGAGCCCTTGAATAGAAAATAATGCGAATATTCAAAAACGAACGAAGTGAAATTAGAATAATGGTAAAACGTGTTTACTCAAAACCAGACGATTAGGCGATGAATATAATGCGAACGGGTATAGTTGTGATAAAACCAAGCGGAGGTAAAATAGTGTGAAGTAAAATTAAACCGAGGTACATGGTATATAAAAGACAGGACTACTATTGTAAAACAGAAGACATAAAGTGGAGTGAAACTGCGTTATATATTGTTGGGTGTTTGATATAAAATGAAAAACGGTTTTGGAAGATGTGTAAACTTACTAGAAACCGACTTCAAAACCACGAAGCAACCAGCGAAACGGTAAACGAATAGCATGCCGAGAAGTAGATGTTTACGTTGTGACCAGCGAAGCGAAGCGATGGCCGACACGAAAGATAAAATATGAAATATAAAATATAAAATCGGAATGAAAGGATCACGAGAGTAATAGGTTACGACTGAAATAAAATAAAAGTATAAGTATAAAAGGCAAAAAACAAAGTCGTTGTTCGCAGATTGGAGTCTTACGTTAAGAAAATAATAAACAAAAAATGGGCAGTTATTTTTAGTAGAGCATGCATGAAAGAAAATCTACTGCCGAGTTATGCAAAAAACGCATATATATATATATATATATATATATATATATATATATATATATATATATATATATATATATATATATATATATGCATGCCACCGATATCTTTTTTCATGCAGACACTTCATTTCTTCTTTCGAGACGGGCGAGTGATTGAGTGATCCTGATAGTGTGGTGATCCTGTCGAAGATAACTTAGATATTGGCCCCTCGTCCATGTCGACATCTGCTATGGATTATGTTGTGGACCCTGAAAGTGGCGGCGGTGACAGCGGTGACGGCTCACGACCCGAAAGCGTTGGCCAGCCGGTCCGTGACAGCTCGTCATATACGTTTGATCGGGTTTCGGTAGATGCGACATTGTGTGATGACCATGCTGTTTCAGCTGTGCCTAATGAGATTGTTTCGATAAATGAAGCCGTTAATGATGAAAATGTTCTTTTGGCAAGAATGGCGGCAGTTCTGCATTGTGACAATATAACTATGCGACGTCGACGATAACGTTTTGTGTAAAATAATGTATTTTAATTAATTAATTTAATTTTGGCAATTCTTTAGAGATGGTTTCCGTTTGAACAATGTCATGGTTGCGCGAGATGTGACGTAGATCTGTCGTTTGTCAATTAATAGATTTTGCTTTTCAACCATATTTTTAAATGTATAACAGTTTTATTATATAATTTATTTTCTTAATATCTCCCTACAGTAAAATAAATTAACATGTCATTCTCGAAAAATAAATATTATTATTTTGTTTCATTATCGGTTTTAACTAATTTCACTTTTCATTATTCTATCCATGTTTTGTTTTTTCTTTTCGGGCTCTGATGATGAAAAAACTAACTGTCGAAACGGGCGCGTTGTAACAATTCCCCAGCTCAACACTGCTGTCAACGCTGTGGTTGATCACCGGTGCACCGCAATTTCCAATAATTATTACAACGCTTTGGTTGATCTATGATGGACGCGCACATAAACAGAGCTGTGTGGCTAACTAGCTGCAGTTGGAAATAAACACTTTATAACATTAGAATAAATATTTTAAAATTTCTTTATTGAACTTAACATTTAACACATTTCCCACCCTCTCGAAGCTTTTTAACAAAAGCAAAATCAAAAACCGGACCATACAAATAAGTTCCAAATTCCACTGTCATTCTTCAAAATGTGGTTTATTATAGAAATGTAATATATTGAAAGCATAGCTTTATTTTAATTTTTTTTTATAAATCATTTATAGAATTTACTTAAGCTAATCTTGTCAAAAATGATAGATTTCTCTTGAATATCAATACAATTTAATGATTAAATAGACTGACATCGGAAATTTCTGGCGGTCAACGACTACGAAAATGTGTTAAAAAGTATTCTTTCACTGCTCTAGCTACTTCAATCCCAACTCGGCATTTTCTGCAATAATAATAGCATCTATTTGTCTCCCTCATAATCAACTGAATACACGTGTTCAGTGCCATGCCCGAAACCAACAATAACAATAAAAATCAACCACACACAACCAAGCTTTAACTCTGGTGGATGTGATGGACACCAGTGTATGCACGCGGTGAATTGTTACAACGCAGTTGAGCTCAACCGGAGTAGGCTGTGGTTAATTGTTACAACGCTTTGGTTAAACCGGTGTCTCATCTGGTGGATTGTTACAACGCGCCCAACGCGTTAGCCCTGTTTATTACTTTAAACTTATAAGTTAGACCTTTTAGTTTATTTTATAACATAATTGTCTTTTTAAAATTTTTTTACAAATAAACGTTAATACGGCTGCAAACAAGGAATTCGTTAATAGTCTATCTTCCCAACAACGGGCTTCCCTTCGACGTTTTGAGTCTTTGACGAAAAAATTAACAAATACAAAATGGGCAATTATCTTCAATGGAATTTGCGTACAAGAATATAAATTTATGTATATGTATATATATATATATATATATATATATATTTACATATATATACATATATATATATATGTATATGTATAAATATATATATATATACATAAATATATATATATACACTTTTTAAAATAATTTTAAAAAATATTCTAAACTAGCGGGGTTACCCGACGTTGCCCGGGGTTTTTAGAGGTTTTTCTAATGTTTGTCTCTCTCGCTCCCGTTTCCTTCTCCACTTTCCCGTTTTCGTCACGTTCCCGGTCGCTTTTCCGCTCTCGGTCGTTTTCCAGCTTCCGGTCGCTTTCCCGCTCAGAAGTTTTGTTATCGATTTTCTCTCTTGCTCGCGTTTCCTTCCAAGCTTGCTCTCCCGATTCCAGTCGCTTTCCCGTTCCCGGTCGCTTTCCCGTTCCCGGTCGCTTTCCCGTTCCCGCTCACGCTTGCTCTCCCGTTCCCGTTCGCATTTTCGCCAATGTCCGACGGTATAAGACAGGGAGACAAATACTATCATCTGATTGGATAGTTTTAAATGACTAGGTCACATACAACCATAGATATCTATCCATATTTGCATACATTATGCACTTGAAGCTTGCTAATATTTCCGTTTGAAATTTTTTTTTATTTTGGTCAAATTAACCTTTACACTTTTATTTAGAAACAACTATACATCATTTTATGATTAATAATAATTTTTATTTAAAATTAACATGATTGTAGTATCTATGGACTGTAGGCCATAAGTTATTTACAGCTGAAAATTATTGTTTTATACTATTTTAATACTATTGTTTTAATACTATTTTAATACTATTGTTTTAATACTATTTTTATTGATACTTATAATAGTTCTTACAATCATTCTAATATTTGTATGTGGCTTCTATATTGAGCCATTTAGACAAAAAAGGCCATACACATTTTTGTATCTACTTTGATATAGCTTGTCTCCACAATTCTTTTTTTACAACTGCCTTTGCCATATACACCAAATAAAAGCTTGCTGGACCTGTATGTAACATTAAAGTATTCAAGACCTTTTGTCATGTTTCCGTTGCAGATAAATAAATAACTCAGCTAATCTGACATGCATATAAAAAAACTAATAAATTTTAGTTACTAACAAAAATTTAGATATTTTTAAACTAATGCAACATTTTTAGGCTTCAAATGTATTATGAGTAACATGACATTTTAGATTTAGATGATTAAAAATCATTAAAAAATTATCAGTTTTATTGATTTCTTTGATTTTAATTGAGAGCAACAGTAGAATAACTATTCAGCTTTATTATATTACAAAATTATCACAGTTCTTGATTATGAGGCCAATATAAAAAATTAAAACACAATTATTTCTGCACTAATAACTGGGAAGTCAAATAATTAAGCAACACTGAATACTGAAATATTGTCAACTCAAGATAATTCAGGAATTTATTAAAACAAATAATGCTAGAGTTTGAACTTTGAAAAAATGTCTGTTTGTTTAGGTTTAAAAGAAATCAGTGTTACTATGCACTCTTATCACATGCTTGTCCTTAGCATGCTGACAGAGTAGAATTTGGTTGAAAATATATTATCAATCTCCTGGGAAAGTTTCAGATATGTTCCAACTAGTCCTATTTATCTCCATGAACAACTTAGTTAAGCCATTTCTGCATTAAATAAACAACTAATGAGTTAAATTGCACAGTATCATAATTTTTTAGATTAGAATAACTGTTTGTAATGATATATTTTTTTAGATTAGAAGACTTTTGCGTTATTAATTTACTAAAAAAAATCAAATTCCATTTGGTAAACCTTTGTCAAAAGTTATTATTTGTCAGTCAATTAATAATTAAAATAGTTTATTTGTCTTTCAGTTTATTGACTAGGCATGGCTTATATGATTGGAAAAGCTTCATTCCAAATATTGATGATCTCTGAATTCCAAATTGACAGAATGACAAGTTGAATTTTCTAGTCTATTTAACTATTTAGTTACATACATGGAGTGTCAAATAACTTAGTCGGCAACTTTGTCAATCTTTATCCACCGGCCAACAACTATAAAATAAACAACATCGGAAAACAAAGCGCGTCAATATATTTGCATACAAATGAATAAAAGTTTATGTTGATTTATAAACACAGCCACAAAATTATAGTTAAAATGTTTTTGCTTCACAATGTTGCCGGCTTTTCGTCGTCGTCGTCTAAAACTTCAAACCCATCAAATTCAGAGGTATTGTCACTGAGTTCATCATGTTTTTGGGCAGCAAGCAGACGCTTTTTCTCAAGTTTGGATGAGAAATGGTAGTCGTCGTCTTTGTCCGCTTCTCCGGTTTCACTGGTGGCTGAATCTGTTTCGTTATTCTGATAACAAATCCCAGCCTTCTTAAATCCATTACAAATTGTATTTGGAGTTATCTTTTCCCAAGCCAAAGCCACCCACTTGCACACTTCGGAGTAAGATGCTCTCTTCAGTCGTCCCGAAGGCGTGAAGTCGTGTTCCCCAGACTGCATCCATTCGTCCCATTCTTGTCTGATAAATTGTTTAAACGGTTTATTAACTGCTATATCAAGTGGCTGTAATTTGGAGGTAAGGCCACCAGGTATAATTGCTATGTGAGCTCCAATTTGATTTAAGTGACTCTGAACGTTTTGATCTTTATGTGCAGTCATTGCGTCAGCAATCAGCAATGACTTTGCCGAAAAAAATCCTCCTGGCCTGGCCTTGAAACATTTATCTACCCATATTTTCATTACGTCACTGTTCATCCAGCCTTTTTTATTGCAAACTACAACAACGTCAGGAAGAAATTTTTCGCGAGGCATTGTTACCCTCTTAAAGATAATCAATGGTTTTAGTTTTGATCCACTGGCAGTGCAAGCAAGGACAACAGTAAAGCAAGACCTCTCGTGTCCAGTAGTTGTGATCGCAACAGTCTTTGCACCTGATGGTGCTGTAGTCCTTGTTGGTGGAATATCAAAAGACAATGGAACTTCGTCCATGTTTATAACATCCAACGGTGAGAGACCCATCTCAGATATCTCCTTTGAGACGAATTCTTTAAAATTTAATAATTTTTCTTCCCAATCTTCTGGAAGTTTCTGCCCTACTGTTGTTCTTGTTCTGATTGATAATCCGTTTCTTCTCATGAATTTGGAGATCCACGTAAAGCTTGCGGTAAAACCCTCAATTTCATGTTCATAGGCTAGAAGCCTTGCTTTAATCTGAACAGCGTTAGTTGATATTGATTGGTTTTCTTCTCTACGTGAAAGAATCCACCGTTTTAAATCGATCTCCAGCTGAGGCCACTTGGCAGTGGGTCCACGACGGGCACGTTTTCGAGGACTCATCTCCTTAAGCTCGTCTTTCATTTTTCTCCATTCACGAACGGAAGACTCGCCAACATTGTATTCTCGTGCTGCTTCTCTGTTGCTCGTGTCCTCCGCTCGCTCTAGCAACAACTTTCAGTTTAAAATCGCTAGTGTGGGATTTTCGTTGAGTTCCTGGCATGATTCTGAAAAGTTTTTAAATTCTTTAAAGAGATATGCAGATACATTGCAACTCACATTTTAGCAAGTCAAACTATAAATGTTATTCAATGCATTAGGTACTCAGAAAATATAAAATACCTACTTGTATAAAAATAAATTTAAGCTTTTAAGATGTGCAAATGGTTAACCGCTAAATTTAAAAATTAGCCTAAAACGAGTGTATGCCTCCCCATAACAAAGTTTAAGCAGTTACCTTGAAATTGTTGCGATGTCGAGCTTACTGAAAGGAACAAATGTATCAACTACAACTTAGTACGATAAAGAAATTAACGCTACACGTATAGATATCCACAAACTCAAAAAGAACGAATCATTGAATAAAGTGAACACACTGAGCTGAATCCAAGAATACTTTTTTAACTCATTAATAGGTAAGCTTATTGGTGTAGGTAATTGGATTAAAGGTGGAGCTTAGCAAACTTGCAACCAATCAAAGATTAGAGACGCTACGGTGGGGGTTACGTGAACAAAAGTCCAAAACTTTAAACGTATTATAATCAACTCCGCCTTGTTTTTGCAAGCCAGTCCCAAGCCTGGAGAAAGGAGGAGGGAAAAGTTAAAAGGATCAAATTATGATCTACGACAGGAAGTACTTAGGTGCTTCCTACATACAGCCATTACAGTCTTAAAACACCTGGTGTAAAGGACTATAAATTATTACAACGTATTATAATAAAACAAAAAAGCGGCAGGTAGTGTAATTTACCATTTATAATTAGCATAAAATACTTTGTAGCACACTAGCAGCACTTCCGAGGCTTTATGCAATTGTTTTAACTGCAAGCCGCTTTTTTACTGGCTTTTTTACTGGCTTATAATATAATGAACCTTTTATTATGTCATAAGAATTCGGATTTTCTTTGAAAAGACTGATCAATTTAAGCACTTTCTCATCAGTCTACTTCATCGTAATTTCTACAGTTTGAAATAATTAATCATTCAAACAAAATACGCAGAAAAAATTTAATGCAAATATGTTCCATAATTTATTTTTGAAACTTTAAAATAACGTATAAACAAATATAAATAAACAAAATTCTTTAAAATAGCACATTTTTGTTAACCAATAAAAGAAAATAATTTTTCTTTCGGCTATGTGAGAAATGTCTTGATGGAGTCATGCATTAATTATGGACATTCGTATAACAAATAAGCCATAATTTGTTAAAACTTAAAACGTGAGGAACCGTTTACTCTAACTAACCATCTGCCATTTTTAAATAGGAAAAAACGCTTTCTACCAATGCTTTTATTAACTCGTCGTCTCTGTTTCTCTGTCTGTTTCAAATCTTGCAATCAACTTCCCACCTCTACAAAACTTGTTAAGTTATGCGCGTTATATGCGTGCGCGCGTTATACCAGAATTTACATACATATGCGCGTTATATTCGTGTGCGCGTTATCCCAAACTTTCATACAAACGCGCGTTATCTGCGGGGGCGCGTTATCTGCGTACGCGCGCTATATGCGAAAAAATACGGTACATACATACATACACACATACATACGCACCAACATATATGTATATAGTTCCCGCTCGCTCACCCGCTCCGCTCATTTTGTGACGGATTTCAAAAAAATTTTCTCTATATTTGATTCCCCTTGACTCTCAAGGTTGTGTGAAAATTTCATTACGATCGGATAAATGGTGTAGCAATGCATAAAGGACATGAATATATACATACAAACATTCATTTTTATATATATAGATAGCCTACATCCTATTCTCAGACCTACCAAATGTACACAAAAAATTTCATAAAAATCTGTTCAGCCATTTCAGAGGAGTTTGAAGTCAAACACTATGACAAAAGATTTTTATATAGAAATATATATATATATATATATATATTTGATATTTAATTTATTGTTTAAGATAGGGTTCTGAAGATGGCTTTATATAGCTGAAACTGGCCAGTTAACCCTGATCGTTTTATTATTCATCTATTTTTAACCAATAAATTCTTTAATTATATGTCTCGTCATTTCAAAATGGCTCTGATGATAGTTTTCGAGCTGAAACTGTACAGTAAGCCCGTTTCAAAAATTAATAAAAAATTTGGAGTCTTACATTAAGAAAATAATCAATAAAAAATGGGCAGTTATATTCAACAGAGCATGTATAAAAGGACATATATATATATATATATATATATATATATATATATATATATATATATATATATATATATATATCTTTGAGACACGCTCCAAGAAACACAACTCGCCATTTGGCAGAAACAACTTTTCGAGCCAAATTCTCGACCTTTCGGCACAAAACTCTCTGTTCGAGACTACAATAAGCCAAAAACTTTTCCATTAAACTTTTATTGTCAGACCGACGGACCGTTTCAGCTATGTCAGCCATCCTCAGGGTCAAAAGTAAAACGAGAAAAGTAAACAAACAGAAAGAACCGAAATTATCAAAGAATTAGCACACTAACAAAAGAAAAAACGAAAAAACACTCTACCTATCAAATCAAAAGAGTATAAAATTTACACTATTGGAAATCATTTTTTGCGCTTTCGCTGTGTTATATTAGAAGAGACAAGAATTTCCTCAGATACATTACAATGAGATTCGTCAGGAGCAGCCTCAACAGCCAAAGTATTTGTGTCATATATATATATATATATATTCTTTATTAAAAGTCACCGCATACTTACACGATACAAGTTTTTGAAGACTTCTTTCAATGCTACGAAAATTCTTTCGCACACTTTCAACCGAAAACAGTTCACTATTTATCATTTTATTTAATTTGCCGACGCGTTTCGGAGTACCTTTACTCCATTTTCAAGGCTCATTGTAAACAAAACCCGCAAAGAACTTAAAGTCATATAATGAAAAGAAAATATGCACAAAACTAAAAGTCACATAAAATATTCTTCCCACTCTATACATACCCGATTCTAACCATAATACCTTGGTTTTACATATTACGAAATATAATCTACAATCAACTCAAAACAAGTCAGCGAAACAGGACCACAAACATCAAACAACCAATGCTCATATATGTATAGAGTGGGAAGAATATTTTATGTGACTTTTAGTTTTGTGCATATTTTCTTTTCATTATATGACTTTAAGTTCTTTGCGGGTTTTGTTTACAATGAGCCTTGAAAATGGAGTAAAGGTACTCCGAAACGCGTCGGCAAATTAAATAAAATGATGAATAGTGAACTGTTTTCGGTTGAAAGTGTGCGAAAGAATTTTCGTAGCGTTGAAAGAAGTCTTCAAAAACTTGTATCGTGTAAGTATGCGGTGACTTTTAATAAAGAATGTTTAAAAAATGACTTGTTGCCAAAATACGTTATATATATATATATATATCTTGTCTTTTATATACCATGTACCTCGGTTTAATTTTACTTCACACCATTTTACCTCCGCTTGGTTTTATCACAACTATATCTGTTCGCATTACATTCATCGCCTAATCATCTGGCTTTAAGTAAACACGTTTTACCATTATTCTAATTTCACTTCGTTCGTTTTTGAATATTCTCATTATTTTCTATTCAAGGGCTCTGATGATGGCTTTCGAGCCGAAACTGTGCAGTAAGCCCGTTATGAAAATTAATAAAGAATTTTATTCAAAAAACAAAGTCGTTGTTCGCAGATTGGAGTCTTAGGTTAAGAAAATAATAAACAAAAAATGGGCAGTTATTTTCAATAGAGCATGTATGAAAGAAAATATATATATATATATATATATATACAGTGGTGTAGTCGTAAAAAAAGTTCCTATGTGCTAAAATTGCTGGCGCATGTTGTCTACAAAAAATCGAGTCAAATTTTATAAACCGGCAAACCAAATTTTATCTCAAAAATTTTGATAAATAATTTACAAAATGACCCTATTGGTTAAATATCGCACTGAACCTCCCCTATTTTGGAATCACAATAGTGATTGGGAAATATTCCAATTCTCTATTAAATGCTCTATTTAATTACTATTTGCCATTTGAGTCAACAGGTCTGGTTTGAGTGCAAGTAGCAGAGCGATGCTCCAGCTGCCAGGATTCAACGTAAGGCGTCGGATTCCAGCGGCTGAGCGGTGGTCCATTTGAATGGATTGTCATTAGACTAGAGACAGTGCGAATTAGAAGGGAAGATCGAGTATCAGTGATGATATTGTTCATGAGACGGAAACTGTGTTTGCACTCTGCAGTGCTGGAGGATAAGGTGTTGATACAAGTTTGAAGTGGCACAACATCATTCAGAATTTGTGTGAAATCCTGAAACTAGTCGCGCATCTCATTTATGTATTGCGACTCTTCCAAACCAAAGCGTTTCAAGATCATGCGAATCTCCATTTCAACATATCGAATTGAGACATTTTGTGGCTAGTTGTCGGCTTGAGGGTTGTAATAGCTGCAATAACTTCCTCTGCTCCAACGTTAGTGGAACTGCAAAGTCGCTGGAGCATGTTGTTTACAAAGGATTGAATAAATTGCTTTGGGTTGATGGATCTCAATCAATCGTTGAATGCCACAGTTTCTAAACACTTTCTGTTCTGCTGCTTGCATTGCCATCGTTTCCATTTTACCAGGTTCGTCTTTGAAAGATTCTAACATGGGAATCGTTCTTCTAATGATATAATGTGGTTGAGGAATGGTGGCACTAAATGACTGTAACTCCAGCGACTGATTTGACAGTTTGACAGCTCCTTTAATGAGTCATAGAGCAAGCCAAGGTCCAAGAGAAAGTTGGTGGTCTCCAGACATATTTTTTATTTTCTGCGAGTACCATTGTTTGCATCCACAACAGAAGCTTCAGTGGCGAAGCAAAGCCTCATATGAATCCCAAACGGCTACGACTACTTGTAGAATACTGGCCACCCACCGCATAAACAAAATTTGGCCAATTTTTAACACTCTAGAGTCGAGTTCGGCTGCCACTTCTCTTAATTTTCTGGCCATAAACAAAAACAAACAAGTGGTGAACTGGTTTGCCTACTGATCAGGTAGCCTGGGTTTATCGTGTGTTAATACACAAGACGCCCCTCCGAGATATAAAAGAGTGTCAACTTCTACCCATACGAAAAATAGGCTAGTATTTTCAAAGCTTTTTTTGTCCCCACACTGTTTTACCCGAACTTGTATTTCTACGTAGAAAAAACTGCCTAAGAAATATTAACAGAGTTTTTCTTATGTTCTTGATTTGAAAAATCATGATTTAGCTGTGCCTATACGGAAAAACTTATAAAAAGCTATACCTATAAAAAAAAAAGTAGAAAAAGCTCTGCCTATACGCATAGGCGCCGACTTGTAAAAAATATTGGGGGGCCCAATAAACTTTAGCTTTTGTAAAGGACAAAATGCAAGCGTCGGACGGCCCGGACCAGAGTTGTCCAAGGGTCAAATTTTGAGGACCCGACCCGACCCACCAGAAATCTGACCCGACCCAACTGATTTTTTATTTTAATTTTGTGACCCGACCCACTCGGCCACTCGAATAGGACCTGACCCGTCCTGACCCAACATTTTTAATTGGTTTTAGACGCGGCAGATTTGCACAAACGCTACTAAATACTTGTTTACAACTTTTACATCTATTATCTATATATATATAAATGAATGTTTGTATGTATGTATATATGTCCTTTATGCATTGCTACACCATTCATCAGATCGTAATGAAATTTTCACACAACCTTGAGAGTCAAGGGGAATCAAATATAGAGAAAAAAAATTTGAAATCCGTCATAAAATGAGCGGAGCGGAGCGGGTGAGCGAGCGGGAACTATATATATAACTACACTTCTTTAGTGCGACATGGAACCTGGATATTTGGACGTTGCTGTTCGTTCCGATTTTTCATAGGTGCGCACCTGTATGCCCGTGACTGTCGACGAAAGCACGTGTGATCCAGGCGTATTTAACCACCTGCTTGGTAATGTAAATATTACAACTATAAAACCACGTTGACTGTATATTACTTTGGAAAAGTTGGCTCAAAAGTTAATTAATAGAAATGGGCCGTAATATTTAATCGAGCTTGCTTAAATGAAAAACTTGTCCCAAAGTATTGCCTTAATATATATATATATATATATATATATATATATATATATATATATATATATATATATATATATATATATATATATATATATATATATATATATATATATACATATATACATATATACATATATACATATATACATATATACATACATACATATATACATACATACATACATACATACATACATACATACATACATACATACATACATACATATATATATATATATATATATATATATATATATATATATATATATATAATACAAGTGGTAAAGTGGATAATAGTTCAACATGTTTAATGTTTTTAGCAACTGGATTGACAAGCAGATCCAAGCTCAACTTCAGGAAAAAATAAACTATGAAGAC
The DNA here is from genome assembly GCA_963978895.1 of Erpobdella octoculata. Classification (NCBI taxonomy): domain Eukaryota; kingdom Metazoa; phylum Annelida; class Clitellata; order Hirudinida; family Erpobdellidae; genus Erpobdella; species Erpobdella octoculata. The sequence continues at coordinate 11,342,939 of OZ022244.1, forward strand.
ATCGAAAAGGTATTTTATTAAGAGTTGTTAATGAATAAAATTTTAGTTAATTTTTATTGATAAATATTTAATATAGGATATTGCAGCAAAGAACAAGCTTTTATTCGAAAAAAAAGAAATACTGTCACAAAAATTAACGTTGGAGCACAGGATCAACACTGCCAGCCAGGTTTTTACATAACAACAAATTCTTACAAAAGAAACTTTGAGTTGTCATCATGCTAACAAATCCCTGTTGTTTAACTTTTCAAAGAGTCATGGTTTGCAAGTCAAAACAACAAGAGATGAAACTTTATTAGAGGATTGTAACAAGTTGAGCAAAGAAGTTTTTAATTTGAAAAGCAAAAAAACAGATGAACTTGTAATCTCCACTGACTTTCAGCTGTAATATCTTAGTTTTATCTTAAAAAATTTATTAAATCCGTGAAAAGATGAAAAATTTGATTATTATTCATTAACAGATTAAATGAATATGAAGAAACACTTGATGCTCTTGATGCAACAATAAAATACAGGGATGAAATTATAAACACCAAGCAAGAAGATTTACTGAAATCCAAAAATAAAATTAAAAGCAATTCATTTTTGTGTTCAAAGCTCAAATTATTTTCTCAAGATGAAGTTATATACCTTCTGATAAAGTTTTTTGAGAAGGTTGTTGAATTGAAAAATGAAAAAAGAAAAATCTCATTAGAGTGTCGAGAATTGCAGGTTATTTAAAACATTCAGTTTATTCTAAAAAAAATTAACTTGTTTCCACCAATCCATTGTGTTTCATAATTGTGGTAACTAGAGTTTTCTACAAAATTTCCAGATCTCCTTACACGAGCGAATAAATTTCATTAAGGATTTGGAGTTAGAATTGTCCAATCTAAAAACAGAACTGGGTAAGAGTTTACAACAAGGAAATCATGAAAATCAGATGGAAAAAATGCTAAGAAAGTCTTCAGAACCTGAAGAATCACTGAGAGCCAAGTAAGTTTTAGTAAAATTTGATAAAATGTGCAAAATCATCAATTTTAATGAAACAATTATTATATCTAGTTCAATGTGAGAGATATCCATTGCAGTATTTACACCATTGAGCAAATAATAAAAAAAACGACTAGTGCCTAACTATCAAGTAGGACTATGCAGTCTATTCTTTATACAATTTTCTTGAAATGTCTCAAGGTATTTGGAACAAATGAACCATTAAAAACTTCTTTTCTCAAAAATTCTTTATATTTTGTAATTCGGCAGCCTCTAATTTTTTTCAATATAACTTTTAATGATGATGAATCTAAAATAGAAAAAGATTATTTGCTTGAAAATTCAATAACTGAAAATGTAAAATCATTAAAATTCAGTATATAGGTTTTTTAAATAATAAATTATGTGTTTCATTATTTTTTGAAAAATTAAAATCCAAGCTTTGAGGTTCTGTGTCCGTTTAAACTCGCTGAGTCCAGTTCATCACAGACCAGGCCAGGTCTCGATTTTTGTGCTTATGAAATGAGCCAGTTTGGGCCTAAATGACAAGCCAGGCCAGGAATTCTCTGCCTATAAAATAAGCCGGACCAGGTCTAAAAAATCCACGTATGGCTCTATGGATTTCAGGGTTTTCAGACGGGCCCAACCTGAAGTCGAGGTGGGACGAGCAGTGGCGGATTAACCATGGCGCAGGTGGCAAATAATAAAGGAGGAACTCCATAAAATATAAATGCATCCAACATTTACAAAATGGAAACTCCGCCTTAATGAGCTTATTTTAAAGTCAACTGATAAACATCTGTTAGGCAGTGGCGGATTAACCATGGCGCATCTGCTCCAGGGCCTCTGATCTTGGGAGGCCTTAAATTTTACAATGTGAGTTCAAATGTCACAATTTGAAAGCTACTGAAGGATTATGCACTGTACAATATTATGCACTGTATCAAAGCGGCTGAGTGAAACTCGTTGGTCTGCACATGCTGAACAGTTTGAACTTCACCTACCATATGTACATTGAAGTTTTGCAACAGATTGCTGGAGATCTTTTGCAGAATAAAGTTACTCAAGCTGGAGTTAAATCTATCACTAAAGCTTTGGCGAATCTGGAAACAGGCTTTCCGACAGCATTTAGGAGCTGTGTTCTGATAAAAACATGACCAGTAAGCTTCTCCAGTTCGAAAAAACTGATCTGGGATCTTCCATGAGTCTTCTCCAGTATATGTTTGAGTTTGTCAGAGTAAAAAAACAAGTTTGATAAGTTTGGTGAACTGGGAAAAAATTATATGGAACTGTACAGTTCATTGAGAAACGAAAACAGTCCTCCGACGAACAGCAGAATGTGTCACTATGTCTTGCTCTGAAAAATTCAGAATATCCACTTTCCGGTAATTATTGACTCCCTTATTTTTGACCTGGACAAGCGAATAAAACAAAGCCTATTCAAAGGTGGACAAGCTGTTCTCGTTTTTGCGGCACACTGATGTGAAAGCACAAGTTTTTCTCAATGGAGTGGTAGATTTCTATTTAAGAGATTTGGAGGGTCTGGGTCAAGTTGAAAATGAATGGTACCAGTGGAGATCACTGTTTAACAATCTCAAGCTTACTTTCTGCTCACTTTCCGAGATGCTGCAGAATGATTTCAGTACAGCTTTCTCGAACACCTACATTCTTTTTCTTCATTACACTGTCTGTGATGAACTGTGCCGGTGAGCGATCTTTTAGTCACCTCAAACACATCAAATCTGCTCTAAGGTCAACACAGACTCAAGAGAGACTAAACAACTTATCTCTCTTGAACATTGAAAGTGATGTACTTTCCGCAGTTATTGATACATTCAGTTCAGCTAAATGTAGAAAGCAATCATCGTGAATTGTGATTGTTGACTCTGTTGAGGTGTTTGTTATAGACAGACGGCCAATAAGAAGATCATCTATAAATTATACTGTACATTATTCTGTAATCTGTAGGTCTATGTTTTTGTTGTACATGCTTGAGAGTCTAGAGTTGAGAACTTTCAACTGTGTAATTATTTAATACATTTCATTTGCCTTTGAATTAAAACATTAAAGCCATAATTTGTAAATTTTATAATGTAGAGGGGGCCTCATTTTTCTCAGTGAGCCAGGGCCTTCATAAGTGTTAATCCCGCACTGGGGATGAGTCAAGATTTTTTATAAGTATATAGAAATTTTAAGCCTTTAAAAACAGTCCGGGCCCATATTGGACGAACTGGGCTGGACCTGGAATTTTGGCCTATGAAACGGGGCGAGCCGGCCATATAAAATCAGCCCGTGTAGTACTCTACTATGGTTGCACGGTTCAAATTCTCTAATTTCAAGCAAGCAAAGCCACGACGGGCACTGCTAGTACTTGATATGCAAAGTATGATAGGATTGAAAATATAAGAAACTTTCAATTTAATAAATTTTTAAATTGAAAAAGTAAATATTGCTTTTTTGAATAAACTAAAAACTGATGGTTTTATTTAATTTTAGTACAATTCATCTGTTATTGATGACAATTCAACACACCAAACCTTAACTCGAATTTCATTATTTATTATTTTTCTATTGCAGCGCCACCTTTTTCTTATTTTTAGGGCTGACGGTGTACAATTGCGAAATAACTTTTAATATTTAAATAAATTAAAAAATATTTAACTTATTTAAAATATATAAAAAAATTATTTATATAATTATTTATTATTATTATATATAAATTAATTTGTGATAGATAGCAAATCGTCGCGCGAAAACGTCTTACACGGACGTGGGCTATTATAATATATACAAGCATCCTTTCTCTTGCCTACATGCACCTACTTTGGTCTGACAACGCTTACCTCACTCCCTGTGAGCTAGAGTACTCAAGAGCCAGGAGGACCTCAATTTTAGGGTTTCCAAACAGACCAGGCTTGAATTCATTCCAGAGCGAGATTTTTGTATAGTATAGGAACTCTATGTTTGTAAAAACGGATCAGTCCTGGAATTTTGGTTTATGAAACGGGCTGGGCCGCAAAAAATTGGTAGTGTGGACCTCATAAATAAATTATACCAAATATTGTCTTCTATAATATGCTTTATCAATAAAATTGTTGTGGATGTATACTTTTAAGTTAGCATTAACACGTGAATAATTGTTCCAATTTTCAGAATAAACAATCTTGAGAAAGAATTATTTTATTACAAGAGCACTTGCAAAGTACTTAAAAAGAAGCTTAAAGTAAATTCAGAGCCAAATCCCCTTTTACAAGGTAAGAATACTAGATATTATGATTTCCTGCTTTAGTATAGCATATGAAAATCTTTTATCAACAAGTCAACAAATGTTAAAAAAAAAACAGAACTAGAAAGCAAAGCTACAGAAATAAATGGAAAAAATCTAACTCTGCAAACATCTCAAACATCTCTAACTAAAACTGGTGCTAGAATAGAAACAAAAAACAAAACCGAAAAGCATTTGTTTGGTGAGTAAATTCACTTCAGAGGTTCTGCTGTATTTGTAATATTAATTTATATATGCTGCAGATTCATTGGAAATTAAATAACAACGAAAAGAATGATGCAATGAAGTAAAAGCTTGCTTCAACTCAAGTTTCATTGCTAAGACATTTCAACCTCTTCACCAATTTACACCCTTTTTGTTACCATTTAAAAACAATTCACCACGATCACTTTTAATGTAAAATAAATGACAAATAATTTTGTAGTAGATGCATTTATTTAGTGTGCCTAAACAAGTCTTTGTTAATTGAATTCGAAATTATTTGATTTCACTCTTATTTATAAGCTGGTAATCCTGTATTCCAATCGTAGCCAGGCCCTGGCTTCGGAACCTTCTTGCTTGCAGCATCCGTCTTCAAAGACCTGGAATATTTCACCATAAACATTGAAAAATTCACTTTTTAAAATGCTTTGAGATACATTTGAATGCTAATAGCAGTTCACTTAAACTTACTCATTTTGAAGAAGTTTTGTAGAACTGTAAGCAATTACTGGAAGTTCTGCTGATCTTCTGCCATCTCTTTTGAGATAAAGGTTATTGTGGAGAGAATGACTGATGCCTGGTGGCAGTCTAGCAGGTGGTGGAGACCTTCAGCATAAAATAATTATGTCAGTATTATGTGTGTGTTTAATAAGCATCTGCGTCCCGATATCGTTATCTCGAATTCAATCGAGATTTCAAAACGATACGGGATTCCCGTATCACCATTGAAATGATACAGCCTGCGGAAGAAGTCTCGTATCGATATTAATTGGCTATACTTAAAATTTCATTCCCGATTAAAATCCTGAAAAATATCGGGATTTTTTAAAAATATTTTCCAATAAATAACGAAAGTCATACATATTTAATTAACGATTGTCACAACTGTGAATATTTGCAATTGATTCATCAACATTGATTAATTAATCTACCTATTGACAGAAGTTTATAACTATTATCATCCCCACTTTAAATTCGGTTTTCCAGACAGCCTGTAGCCCCATTATTTACTATTTTTAGTCTGGGAACCAGCAGCAAAAATGCCACGCTCCTCTTAGGCTGCTAGTCGAGCTCTGCATACTACTGATACTACAAGCCCTACAAGGCAATCGTACTCGCTGACATCGATGACTATTATTATTAATGAGAATAATGAGTAATGTAATAGTAATGATCATTCTATGTTTATGTTTTGGTTTAGTCTGTTTCATAAACTTATTTTTTCAAATTTGTTACATAGAATTGGAATGATTATTTTAGTGTTTCGATATCCGTAATTGACCGTAATAGTAGCTCATCTAAGATATATCTTTATAATCTCGATGATATTCTTGGTTGTGTGTGAGTATGTGTGTGCCACCTGTAGTGTGCACGACAGTGCCGTAGCCCGTATCGTCTGCAGCTGGAATTCGAAACTTTCTCAGCTTCTTTCTTGCTATTGCTAACCGCATTCGCCATCGCCTATAAATAAACACGCTGGGTTTTTTCACTTTTTTAATTCTTGCATAGAGGCACTTTCTCGTGTTTGTCATCATTATCATGCCGCGTCACTAAATAAAGTAAATAAATACTTTCTATCGGCGGTAGCATTTTATTTAGAGTCTAAATTTAGACAAATAGATGTACCGAAACTAAACAAATGAAACTTATTTCAAGTTGTAAAAAAAAATTAAATTTGGTAAATTTTTATAAATTTTGAAATTTTTTAATATTTATATATTTTTTTTCAATGAATTTCTTTAATGTAGTTATTAATAAGCATCTGCGTCCCGATATCGTTATCTCGAATTCAATCGAGATTTCAAAACGATACGGGAGATCCCGTATCGCCATTGAACCGATACAGCCTGCGGAAGAAATCCCGTATCTATATAATTAGCGATACTTAAAATTTTATTCCCGATTTAAATCTCGAAAAAATATCGAGATTTATAACAAATATTTTCCAATAAATAAAGTCATACATATTTAATTAACGATTGTCACAACTGTGAATATTTGCAATTGATTCAACAACTATTATCATCCCCACTTTAAATTCGGTTTTCCAGACAGCCTGTAGCCCCATTATTTACTATTTTTAGTCTGGGAACCGGCAGCAAAAAAGCCACGCTCCTCATAGGCTGCTAGTCGAGCTCTGCGCATACTACTGATACTACAAGCCCTACAAGGCAATCGTACTCGCTGACATCGATGACTATTATTATTAATGAGAATAATGAGTAATGTAATAGTAATGATCATTCTATGTTTATGTTTTGGTTTAGTCTGTTTCATAAACTTATTTTTTCAAATTTGTTACATAGAATTGGAATGATTATTTTAGTGTTTCGATATCCGTAATTGACCGTAATAGTAGTTCATCTAAGATATATATTTATAATCTCGATGATATTCTTGGTTGTGTGTGAGTATGTGTGTGCCACCTGTAGTGTGCACGACAGTGCCGTAGCCCGTATCGTCTGCAGCTGGAATTCGAAACTTTCTCAGCTTCTTTCTTGCTATTGCTAACCGCATTCGCCATCGCCTATAAATAAACACGCTGGGTTTTTTCACTTTTTTAATTCTTGCATAGAGGCACTTTCTCGTGTTTGTCATCATTATCATGTCGCGTCACTAAATAAAGTAAATAAATACTTTCTATCGGCGGTAGCATTTTATTTAGAGTCTAAATTTAGACAAATAGATGTACCGAAACTAAACAAATGAAACTTATTTCAAGTTGTAAAAAAAAATTAAATTTGGTAAATTTTTATAAATTTTGAAATTTTTTAATATTTATATATTTTTTTTCAATGAATTTCTTTAATGTAGTTATTAATATTGTCTGTCGCGTATAGTTCATCATTCTATGTTATCTCTAGGCAAAATTTCCGCTTCAGTCGAGATCCCGAAATCGTATCGTATCGATATCGTATCGTTATTGTTCGAAGCGTCTCGTATCGTATCGTTTAATTCGGGGCAAATTTCAGAAATCGTATCGGATCGTATCGTTCCAAAAAAAATAACGGGACGCAGAAGCTTAGTTATTAATATTGTCTGTCGCGCATAGTTCATCATTCTATGTTATCTCTAGGCAAAATTTCCGCTTCAGTCGAGATCCCGAAATCGTATCGTTATTGGTCGAAGCGTCTCGTATCCTATCGTTTAATTCGAGGCAAATATCAGAAATCGTATCGTATCGTATCGCTCCAAAAAAATAACGGGACGCAGAAGCTTAGTGTTTAAGCATGAGTAGTGTGTTACCTAGAAACAGTTAACCCATTTTGAACCATCGCTCGTTTTTTGGCGTCGCATAAATTTTATGCTATGACTTTTTTCTGTTTACAAGTTTTTTTTATGTTTAGAAAGCTTCGATTTAACATTTAAATATTTTTTTTATTTGTAATAAGTAGTTTTATCTGATACAGAATGTGAGCATTTTCCAGGTTTTATACCGACAATCATTCAAAAATGTATTGTGCTAATTTCACGCAAGATATCATAACTGAGGTTTGAAAGTTTAAAATGGCATGCACTCAAAGGTAAAAAGTTATGTTAACTAAAATTATTGGGTAAACACTAAGCCACATTGTTCACAACACCATCATGGATTGTTTTGGGCTCGTCCAGAACATTTCTTCACCAACCCATAAAGCTGGACACACATTGGACGTCGTCATCACAAAGGTTCCAATTCAGTCGTTTTCTCTCATCTGTGACGTACATGTTCCGTCAGTATCCGACCACTCTTTGATCGTGTCAAGACTGCCTCTTACGAAACCAAGTCCAAAATCATTCATTGCAACAAGCAGAGCTTGGAAGAACTTTGGTTGTGATCTCTTCTTTCATGATCTTAAATTAAACTCTGCGCTGAAAACCAAGACTGCAGCAGCATTGGACCGGATGAAATGGCATTAGATTCATTTGTTTTTCATTCCGGCGCTGTTTGCCCCGTGCTCTGAGAAAATTTATTTTTAGAGAGCACGTTAATAGCATAATAATAATAATAACATTTTCGTTTTTTAATCATTGGTCTAATAAAGTACTGTAGGTGAATGAGTTGATAGTAGTGCATCAGTTGAGTTATTAATAGTTTTTGTGCTAATTTTGTTTATCAATTTATCTCTGATTTGAAATGAGAAATTTAAACCAGAGGTGTTTCATGATGAAAGCTTTAGAAAAAGATTTTGATGATGATAATAATGACGTAGACAACTATCATTTTTCAGTTTGACAATTTTTAATGTGGTGTAAATCAGCAGACTTCTAGGCCATAAACAGGTGTGTCTTGAGTGCCTTTCTGAACTGTTCGATTGTAGATGCGGTTGTGACTTTGGGTGTAAGACAATTCCAGATCGTTGGGTCAGCAACCGCAAAACGTCTGTCCCCAGCAGTCTTTAGACGGGCTGCAGGGATGAGGAGTGAAGATGACGATGACGACCTGAGTCTTCGTCGAGGCAGAACGTCACACATGCGTGTGACGTTCGAGCGCAAATATGGATGAGCCGACTCGTGGAGGCACTTAAAGACCAGAAGTGCGAGTTTAAAATCTATCCTGCAGTCGACCTTCAGCCAATGCAGCTCTTGGAGTATGGGGGAAATACAGTCATGTTTTCTGGCTCGCATCACCAGTCTAACAGCCGCGTTGACAACCGACTGCAGATGGCGGATCTGGAACTTTGGAAGTCCTGCTAAAACAGAATTGCAATAATCGAGTTTTGAGATAACTAAAGATGTTACAAGTGTGACGAGAGGTTATAGAGGAAGAGATGATGCAACTGTTTTGATTTGTCGCAAAGTGGAGAAACACGCTCGGGTGACATGGCTGACATGTGCACCCATTGACATGTCGGAATCGAAGATTGCGCCGAGGTTACGGACCGTGTCAGACGGTGAGATCCAGTCGATACCAAGACGAATCTAGTCCTTTTTAGCTTTTGTTCTTCCGACGGCGAGTTGAGAACCAGATTACTTCAGATTTATTTGAGTTGAGCTGTAGACGACTGGAGCGCATCCACTGACTGAGCTGTGACCTTTGGTGGAAGACGATTCCAGATCGTTGGGCCAGCAACAGCAAAACGTCTGTCCCCAGCAGTCTTTAGACAGGCTGCAGGGATGAGGAGTGAAGACGAGGATGACGACCTGAGTCTTCGTCCACTGATCACAATGGCCGTAGATTTGTGTGCCATCAGCGTAAAAATGTGATTGCAACCCGCGTTTCGTGACAATACTTGGATTCATTATCATTAAACTAAAAATTAGGGCCCTTTTGTCAGGGTCGTTATGTCGGGGGCCCTTTTGTCGGGAACCGTTTTGACGCGGGCCGTTCTGTCGGGGGCCATTTTGTTGGAGCTCTTTCGGCGGGGCCGTAATGTTGGATGCCAATTTAACGGGGCCGTAATGTCGGATGCCAATTTGACGGGTCACTCACAAAGTTCTCAAGGATCAAACTTAAGTCGCTTTCAGCAGTCAATTGGACCAATGTTCGGAAAACAAACACTTGTAAATTTCACTATTTTGTTTGAAATATGTCTAAAATAAAAATATACACATTGAAACATGAGCAAGAAACTTAAAATAATCAATCAAAAATAATAAAATCTTAATAAAGTTTTGGTCCTAAATGGGTTAAAATAATAAAACATAATCAGTATTTCTACTTTAATATTAAAGTATGGATTTTATGTGATTCTCAACCTTAATAAATATTCCTCTTGCATCAGCTAAATTGCTACAACACATCTAATCTAACTAAATTTTGGACTTTATAATGATGGTACCGTATAAATCGTAGCTTAATTTGATTCTACTTGGATAAGTAGCTTGAAAGTTGTTGCAGATTTCAAATTATATATGCCATGTTTGCTATTAAGTTAAGTTTTTAGATCAAAGACTGTCATGTCATGTATCAGCAAACACTATTGTTTTATTCAACTAACGATCAGAATAGAATACATGCAATTTTATTGGCTGACTCTTAGCAAACTAGAGATATCCTGTCAAAAATGATGGATTTTTTTTAAATTTTATTATTTTATTTTACGATTGCAGCGCCACCTTTTTTATCTTTAGGGCTGACCGTGTACAATTGCAAAATAACTTTTATTATTAAATAAATTATTATTAAAAAATATTTACCTTACTTAAATTACATAAAAAAAAAATATTTACATAATTATTTATTAATCTATATATATAAAAATGAATGTTTGTATGTATATATGTATGTTATTTATGCATTGCTACACCATTCATCCGATCGTAATGAAATTTTCACACAACCTTGAGAGTCAAGGGGAATCAAATACAGAGAAAAAAAATTAGAAATCCGTCACAAAATTAGCGGAGCGGGTGAGCGAGCAGGAACTATATATATATAATAAGATTATGTATGTAAGTATAGATGTCCTTTATGCATTGCTACACCATTCATTCAATCGTAGTGCAATTTTTACACAAGCTTGAGAGGCAATGGTAGAAGGTTTTTGTGAAAAAGAAATTGAAATCGGTCACAAAATGAGCGGAGCGGGAGAGCGATCTTGATGAAATTTGGTAAGGAGGTAGTTTTCATACAGGGGATGAATGTTAAGAATGTTTGGACTCCCAACTCCGATCTCCCGGCTCAGGTAGGCTAAAAAACTTTCCAGGCCGAAAGTGCCTATGTACGACCATCAAAGGTAATTTGTGTAATAAAATTCAAATTTAGTTTACGTAACAACGTTTGAAGGCTTCAAACAACTTTTAGCAAATCTATTTTACGTTTTATGGGCTAAAAGAAGTTAGGAAAGAGTGGAAAGGAGAAAATGAGCGGGAACGGAAACGGGATTATGTATGTATGTATGTATGTATGCATGCATGTATGTATGTATGTATGTGTGTATGTATGTATGTATGTATGTGTGTATGTATGTATGTATTTTTTACAATATTTCGGCACTAAATGTTCATTCAAAGTATGTATGTGTGTGAAAGTATCTATTTATGTATGTTTGTATGTATGTATGTATGTATGTGTGTGTATGTATGTCTGTAAAATCGGATCTAGGGGGGGGCAAATGAGAGCGAAAGAATGAGCGGGAAAGCGACAGGGAACGGATAACGACCGGGAGCGTGTATGTATCTATGTATGTATGTATGTATGTATGTATGTATGTATGTGTGTGTGTATGTATGTATGTATGTATGTATGTATGTATGTATGTATGTATGTAGAATCGGATCTAGGGGGGGGGGGGAAACTGGGAGTGAAAAAATGAGCAGGAAAGCGACAGGGAACGGATAACGACCGGGAGCGCAAGCGGGAAGGAAACCTCTAAAAACCCCGGGTGCCCCCGCTAATGTTATATATAATAATATTAATTGTGTGACATGTTGGTCTAGTGGTATGTGTGACGTGTTGGTCTAGTGGTTTGTGTGACGTGTTGGTCTAGTGGTTTGTGTGACGTGTTGTCTAGTGGTATTTGTGTGACGTGTTGGTCTAGTGGTATAGACACCGGCTTTGAGAGTCGGAGGACCTGGGTTCGATTCCCAGCCCGGGCACGTAATTTCCTTGAGCAAGAAACTAACACACTAACTGACATGTACTCACGTCAACTCACAAACGTTGAGTTTCCAGAGGCCCATTATAAGCATTGCTATGTTTATCACCTGCTGAGTATAAAACTGTGTACAATGTCGTTGATTTCTTATATAGATCCAATGTATCCTACATTTTTCCTTAAAATTTTAAACACAGTGCAATAAAATAAAAGTAGCCTGCAATATTATAAGCAATGTGTTTATGAAATGTCGCCTAACATGCTACCTCCAGATGAAAGTACTAAATCATTGTAAAGTGAATGAATGAATGAATGTTGGACAATATTTAAGTGAAACCCCAAAGAAAACAATTAAAATTTTAAGCAATGCAAACCTTGGTGAAACATATTCCTCAAATCTGTGAACAGATATAAGCTTTCTCTGAATTAAAAAAAAATCATGTTAACAAACTGGTTTGTGATTTTCTCAACTATATCATAATAATAATCTATATATATAAAAGAACATGTCCTGACTGACTGACTGACTGACTGACTGACTGATAATCAACGCCGAGCTCAAACGCCTCATCCTAGGAACGTGAAATTTGGAACTTATATTACTTTTATTGCGTAAGCATCCGCTAAGAAAGAATTTTAAAAAATTGTGCTCCTGAGAGGAAGAAACTAGAAAACAAACTTTTTTCTAAAACAATGTATATCTCGAAAACCAAAAATAGGGAGATTTTGAAATTTGGTATATGGATTCTTCTTGAAAAATAAAAAGATACATGTTTCACCATTTTTTGAAAATTCGGTTTCCCGGACCTCAAATGTGGGTTGGAAAATTGGGTTATTTGGTTTTTAAAGTAGCTGCTACTCAAAAACTGTGAATGCTACAGGAGTAAAAATTAGTATTTAGTTTCTACTCCAAAAATAATGAAATACGTGTTTTAGCATTTTTTGAAAATTTGGTTTCCAGGACTTCAAATGTGGGGTGGAAAAAAGGGTTATTTGTTTTTTAAAGTAACTGCTACTCAAAAACTGTGAATACCACAGATGTAAAAATCAGTATTTAGTTTTTATTCTAAAAATAAAAATATACGTGTTTTACCATTTTTTAAAATTTGGTTTCCAGGACCTCAAATGTGGGGTGGAAAATTAGGTTATTTGGTTTTTAATGTAACTCCTACTCGAAAACTGTAGGTGCTGCAGGAGTAAAAATTAGTATTTGGTTTCTACTCCAGAAATAATTATATACGTGTTTTACTATTTTTTGAAAATTTGGTTTCTAGGATTTCAAATATGGGGTGGAAAATAGGGTTACTTGGTTTTTAAAGTAACTGCTACTCAAAAACTGTAAATGCTACAAAAGTGAAATTAGTATTTTATTTCTACTCTAAAAATAATGATATACGTGTTTCACCATTTTTCGAAAATTTGGTTTCCAGGACCTCAAATGTGAAGTGGAAAAAGGGTTATTTGATTTTAAAATAACTGCTACTCGAAAAACTGAAAGTGTTACAGATGTGAAAATTAGTATTTTGAGGTTTTGTGCCGGTTAAAAGTAGATGAGTTCAGTTTATCACCGGACGGACAAGCCAAGCCGTTATTTTAGGGTCTTCATACGGCCCTGCCCAAACCTTAAATCAAGGTGGGACGGGCCGAAATTTTTAACCAAGTATATAGACATTTTAGTGATTTTAAGGTGTTCAGATGGACCGGGCTAAACCTGAAGTCAAGGTGGACGGGCCGAAGTTTTTCATCAAGTTTATAGAACTTCTAGGCCTGTAAAATCGGGCCGGGCCCATATTAGACGGGCCGTGTCGGGCCAGGAATATCGGTTTTTGAAACGGGCTGGGCCAAGTTGTCGACGGGCCGAGACCTAAAAAATTGATCCGTGCAGTACTCTACTATGTTCAAATTCTACGGTTCAAATTCTCTAATTTCATGCGAGCGAAGCCGCTACGGGCAATGCTAGTAATAAATAATCATAATGGTTTTTTATATTACTCTTCTAATATTTTTTTAAACATAAAGATAAACTGAATAGGATATGTCAACAGGTTATATTAATATTGCACAAAAATAGCTATTTGCAGTAAATTAATTAATCTAAACAAACTTCTTTACAGCAGTGTTAAATTAAAATTGGTATTAAATTTGTTTTTTTATGTTATTGTGACAAAATAAAAATAATACGATTATTTTTCGGCACGGGCCGTCCGTGGGAAACCTTACCTACCATCCTATAGGCTATAGGGTTAATATGCTACTAATAATTATTATTAAATAATAGTAATAATAATACGCTCTGCCATGTCGATAATAATTTCGCCGCTTATTGCAACGGCGCGCGCCTTGTCAATAGCACTGACCGCTATTATGACCTCTGCCGTGACCATGTCCAGGTCGAAAACTCAAGAATACGCCATCAAAGCTCACCTGTCCACACCAATTTCTGAGCTGAGATATTATAGGAGTTACATCTCGAGGTTTTACTGGCATCTTGATATGATGCACCACTATTAGCAAGAGAACAAGACCGGTGCAGGAGACTTTCCGATAACCGAGAGCTTTTGTGTTTGTTATGAATTTGACGGCAATTCCTAAAGATAGGTTTGTTAAAGATTAATTTTATATTGGATAAACAAATAATAAACTAAGCAATGTTAAAATGTAAAAAAGCTTTTTAGAAACTAATCTAAAACTTACCCGGAGTTCTTCGAGATTTTTCTACCGTTTTTCTCGCTTTCCCATTCCCGCTCGCTCTCCCGTTTTTGGTCGCTATTCCGTCCCCGCTTGCTCTCCCGTTCTCTCTTGCTTTCTCGGTCCTACTTGCTTTCTGCTCTTCCACTTTCTCATAACTCCTTTTTTCCTTTAAAACTTTGTTACGTAAGCTAAACTTAAATTTTTGCTACGCAATTACCTTTGATGTTCGTACATAGACACTTTTGACCTGGAAAATTTTTTTAAGTTAAAAAATACTCTATGACCTTCTAATCTTTGAGATATACCTCATCTGTGCCAAATTTCGTTAAAATTCGTCCTGCAGTATGAATTTGCATAGAAGACAAAGAAGAAATTAATAAATATATACTAGTGGGGTTAAATTTTTGAGTGCCACTTACTAAACAGACCAGCTGCCACTTTACAATGTTGGCAACTTGCAGATAAGACTAACAGCGTATGCGGTGTTTTACGGCGCCGCAGGCAGCCCCACATATAAGGTACTACTCGCTAGCTCCACAAGCGCACAAAGGATTTAACCCCCAACCGAAGCTGGTACTCATTTATCGACCATAAAGGGATGAAACGCTGAGTTGACGTGAGCACATGTAAATTAATTAAATGTAAATGTAGAACATTAGGGCGCTACTTTGTATTGTTAAAACCACAGCAGCGCCGGGAACTGCTCGTGCGTATGGGATCACAGTGTTACCTGCCACCCGCACGTGTATACAAAATCGGAATGTGCCGAACCCCATTTACACCCCAGTCGTGAAACTGGTACTCATTTATCGACCAGGCTAGGCCTCCTACTAATCCTTTTTCTGCTCAACATTCTTCCTATGGTGGCATATGCCTTCTCTTAAAGTCTTCCTACTCTGTCTCTCTCAATTCTTCTACTAAATTCTCATCTTTTAAATGCCTCTTTACTTCTGTTAAAATTAATTCTTTTAAGTTCAATTTAATAGGTATCTATAGACCTCCTAAATGCTTAATTTTTGGAGGATTTCTACAACCTTTCTGAATCTCTTTTCTCTCTATCTACTCCTTCTTTTATCATTGGGGATTTTAATATTCCTATTAATAAAACTAAGGACTCTTTTGTCTCTCAATTTCTTGAAATCTTATCTACTTTTAACTTCTTTCAGCATTGTGACTTTCCGACTCATAATCGGGGTAAAACATTGGATCTTATTATTTCTCCTCTTTTCTCTAATATAGGTAAGCGGTATGCAGACTTTTCATCAAAGGACGATTCATCAAGGGACTATTCATCAAGAACTATTCATCAAAAACTATTCATCAAAGGACTATTCATCAAGAGGACGGTTCATCATAAGGACTCATCATCTATTCATCAAATTTGGAAGCCACTTCTCCTCAACAATCTTTATCAATATATACCCAAGATATTTTCAGCGTAAAGTTCTTTTATGTATTTTTAAAAGACAGTTTTTCATCTTTGATAAAATAAATTTTAAACATATCAGTAATTTAAAAAAAATAGTGATGGCAACCAGAGTTGTTAAGAGCGGTACTATTGGCTGACAAAATCATTGATGGCAGCACCGCTACATTTTTTAGCTGTTCTCAGCGCTATTCGCTACCGCAACTTTTATTCAAAAACAAAATAAGTTTCTTATATCAATTAAATGATTTCCAATGTATTTTGTTTTTATTTGAAGTATGCATGAAATGTAAGTTTGATTGATTTATCGACGAGCGTAAGCGTCTCTTTGAAATGTGGAACCTTTCCTGATCTCGCTAAAGCGAGTGTGTGCATTTCTTTGAAGTGTGGCAGAAGTGGTATACCGGGTGTTAGTGATGTTTTGAGGTGTATGGTATCCGGCTGTTTGAGTGTGTATATACCAAGGATGTCTTGATATAACTACTGGATCCACAACCCATTTTGTGTCGCGGTTTAATTTGGATATAGTAGGCCTATAGCTTTCGCGCACGCAGGCTGTGCGCACGCACCAGTGCTTATAAACTCAACAGCATAAACATTCTTTACAGTTCGTTGTCGCTTTATTCAAGTTGTATTATCGTTTTCGTCGGTTTATTCTTTATTCAAGTTATATTAACGTGTTCGTTGGTTTATTCTTTATTCAAGTTGTATTAACGAGTTCGTCGGATCATTTTATTCAAGTTGTATTATCGTGTTCGTCGGTTTATTCAAGTTATATTAACGTATTAACGTAACGACGTAACATCGTAACGGACGTAACGTGTTCGTATTTTGGATTACATTTGGATTTACTTAAACTAAGCTAGTTTTAGTTACTTCTAGTAAAATTTGTTATATCAAATATGGTTAATAAGTGTTCAGCATACGGATGCAGAAGTGGATATGCCTCGAATGCTGCAAATGATGAGAAAAACAATGTTTCATTTCACGCCTTTCCGTTGAAAAATCCAGATTTATGTGCTCAATGGAATCGAGCCAACCCTCGAAAAAATCTATTCAGATGACATTCCACAAAGTAACAATTTTGAAGAACAAAAACTCATTGCCACAAAACAATTGAAAAGTTGTTTACATTTGTTTGATGAAGATCAAGATGAATTTCTTCAACTTAACTTTCTCATTGGTCAATTGAAATTAATCGGTATTAGCAAACATGCACGAATTTATTCACCTGAAACTATTGTTTGGTCTTATATACTCCATTCAACAAGCCATGCAGCATACATAAAAATATTAGACAGTAAAAATTTGTGCCTGCCCTCAGTAAATACTTTGAGAAAATTAACCAGAAGAGTTAAGAGTAGTAGTGATGGACTTGATAATGCCGGCTATCTAACACTTCGATTAAGCTGTCTTAATCAGTTGGAAAGGACCTGCATTTTGATGATAGACGAAATATATGTTGCAAGGCGATTAGAATATTTTGGAGGACAGATGATTGGTTTAACATCAGGAGGAGAATTGGCTAGCACCATATTGTGTTTTATGATAAAATCACTCTGTCACAAGTACAAAGACATGGTGGCCATTTATCCGATGAATAAGTTGACAGCGTTGCAGTTGTATGAATGTTACAACGAAGTCATAACTATGCTGCAAAAATTAAATGTTAATGTTGTTGGGATTTCGGTGGACAATGCAGCCGTCAATAGAAAGTTTTATGTTCATCACTTATGCAAAGGAAACTTGAAAAGCCACATAATCGATCAAAGATTCAACCAACCGATTTTCTTGTTATTTGATTCTGTGCACAATGTTAAAAACATTTATAATAATTTTTTAACTAGAAAAACATTTGACTTGCCAGAGTACAAAAGCATTTATATTAACATTTCTCAATGTACTGCAAGTTTCAAACATATAGAAGAACTGTATTATTTAGAGTTAGAAATGTTGGTGAAAAAAGCACACAAACTTAGTGCCAAATTATTTAATCCTTCAAACATCGAAAAAGTATCTGTAAAACTGGCTGTTTCCATATTTTGTCAATCAACAAAAGATGCATTTGACTATTATGTAGAACACGAAGGAAAGGTGGAGTGGAAGGGAACTGCTCAGTTCATTGGAATGATTACAAAACTGTGGGAAGTCATGAATGTCAAAACGTGCACAAAAGGAAAACACAAAAGAAGTCATTCAATGGACCCCGTAAGATCGTCCAACGATTGGAAACTTGATTTTTTATTGGAATTTCATGATTTTTTATGTTTGTGGGAGAAATCCAATCAAGGAAAACTGAGTAGAGAAACTTTCATTGCTATGAAACAAACTTGTTCAGCTCTTGTTGGTTGCAGCAAGTATCTTTTAAATGCAACCGAATTTAAATTTCTATTGTTGGGTCATTTTCAATCTGATCCAATTGAAGCTAGATTCGGTTGGCTTCGACAGATGTCTGGAGGCAACTATTTCCTCTCTGTCCGACAGATAGTTGAAAATGAAACGAAAATCAAAATGATTTCTTTGCTGGGAAATTCTAAATTGACAGTCCAGAGTATTGATGATTTTATTGACGATATACACCTGGAAGTTGACGGCAATAACAATGAATTTTCAGATACCATAATTCCGAAGTTGGACAAACTGAGCTGGCCTAGTCAAAATGATGCCAGCACAATTTATTATATAGCAGGAGCAGTAGCAAGAAGCATCTTGAATTCTACAAAATGTCTCCACTGTAGAGAAATACTGTTAGACGATGAATCTTTTCATTCAGATATTAACAACTTAAGTATTTTCCAATACTTTGATGACATTAATAGAGGAGGACTATTAAAACCAGCAGAATATGTTTTTTTGGTATGTTTAAACTGCTGGAAGGTTTTTGATTCCATGAAAAAATCAGAAGAAGTGATGAAAATGTTTTTATCATCAGCCAACCAAAAGAAATTCTTTGTAAAAATTTTAGACGAATTTGTAGAAGATGAGGAATTATTAGTAGAAAACAACTACTGTTCATCAAATCATAATGTTAAGGAAATGATCAGTGGAAGATTTTTTAATTGTTTATCAAGAAATTTTGTTAGAAATATTAATGATGACGTTTCGAATAAAACAAATTTAAATAAAAAACGTAAATTAAATAAAATTAAAAACGCTCCTTAATATTATTTTTAATTTGTCATGTTTTTTCAATAAATTCTGCTTCATTGAAATGGTGTTTGTTTTTCATTTAGATTAGAGCAAATTAAAATATCGTGTAGTCCCATATCAGGTGCACTGTGACAGCATTCGACTGAGCGCACGTAGGCCTACTAAGTAAAATTCGCTAGTATAGGTTGTGGATCCAGTAGTTATATCAAGACATCCTTGGTATATACCTACAGTTTGTACGAACAATTGGAGGCAGTTTTTTTTTAACTTTTATTCAATTGTCTCCTGCTCGTTTGATTTTCAGATCTTGACGTTTTTCCTTGTGCAGTTGTTTTATTTATTTATTGTATGTGACGAATAAAATTGTTGTATATTAAAACCATATCTTCTACAAACTTGTTGATTGCTCGAGGCATAGGTAGATTTAGCTTTTGGTTCGGAAATTTTAATAGACAAGCCAAAAAGTACATTAAACTATAGTATTTGTTATAACTAAGAGCTGGAAAGAAATACCAGACACAGATCGGTCCCTAGAAAAAAGTTATTAGCAAAAGAAGTTGCTCAAAACTCGCGAATCTGTTTATTAACGCCAACCAATCAAAAGCCAGCTTTTTCTATTTCTGCGTAAAAAGTGACGCTTAATTTACAAATTATCTCCACGAAATTTAAACTTTTTACGCTCAAATGCTCATAAAACAGTTTAGTTATTTATTTATATCTTTTTTTAACGAAATTTTTATTTTCCGTTTGCTTATGGAGATGCCCGAAGAATGTTGTTGATTATCAAATGCTTAAACTGCCCTTAAAGGCCTTAAACTAGTTTAACTCCTATGTATAAACGATTATGTACACTCAACTAGTCTACGTTTTCAAAATTCTCCAGTATTTAAAAAGCAATGCAACCTGAAAACACAACCTTATTTGAAAATAGCTGAAGTGGGTGCCGGTTATGGGAATCGTACCACTTTTTAAAGGAAGACCATGCTCAAACATCTTAAAGACAAGAAATTTACCAAACACTGGTTTTTAGAACAACATAAATTTTAATTCTAAAAACAAAGTATAAGTTTCAACTTATTAAATAATTATAATAATAACTGCTATCTACCTTCAAAAATCATTATATTGAGCACAATTCAGTCCAGCAGAAGAGTCAGATCTTCATCCATGACTTTACTTCTTGTGTCCACCACACATATCAAGAGACATATCATGTCAATTCAACCGTGTGGCCACTGAATTTAAAAAAAAAGTCTAAAAAACAAGAGGACTTTGTGAAGCCGGAAGAGTTGAGTTAAGTTGCTTTTTATTTTATGTATGTAGGTACGTTGCGTTTTGGTGATTAAAGCTCCTAATTTTCAGTGTTGCACGTTTTATGCCAGAAAACAAGAACTATTTAAGTATGCTAAAACCAAGGATATCTTGATATAACAACTGGATCCACAACCTACTCTAGTAGGCCAAGACAATTTAGCCAATTACGTCATAGTTACATCAAGATTTTTAGAAGTATGATATAACTACTGATGCTTTTGTAGTTTGTTACATCAATTTATTTATAATTAGGATATAAGAAGCAATAAAACATTAGGTCTGCTAGAGTAGGTTGTGCATCCAGTTGTTATATCAAGACATCCTTGGCTAAAACGTGTTTTTCTTAATCCTATTACATAAGCTTAATCATATTATATAAGCTTAATCCTATTGTTGTGTATTGAACTATTCATAAGATCTTTGTATTATTAATTTATTATCTATGCGACGCGGAAGTTGATTGTTCGTTTTGCCTTTTTGTTCTCCGTTGGTTATCGTGTGTACTAGTTCAGTGACAATCTCTTTTTACCAATGCTTTTATTAACTCGTCGGCTCTGTTTCTCTGTCTGTTTCTCTGTCTGTTTCTCTGTCTGTTTCTCGGTCTGTTTCTCTGTCTGTTTCTCTGTCTGTTTCAAATCTTGCAATCAATTTTTGAGTCACTTCCTGATGATAGATTTTTTTCAAATTTTGCATACATGCTCAAGATAGAAGACAATGCAATATTCAATTATTAGTTTTACAATAAGTCAATTAATTTAGTTAATTTTCTTGAGGATTTTATCGAGGGGTTTCTTGAGGGTTTTCTTGAGGGTTTTCTTGAGGGTTTTCTTGACCACAAAACGCTAACCGACTGGCAGACTATTTTACCAAGTTAACACGAACCACACTCACTGACCGCGATTCTCAAGCGTGTACGAAATTTTCATGAAAATAGTTGAGATATTTAAATTCGATGCTTTTTGATGATATTTTTATTATTATTACCAATGCTTTTATTAACTCGTCGTCTCTGTTTCTCTGTCTGTCTGTTTGTTTCTCTGTCTGTTTCAAATCTTGCAATCAATTTTTGAGTCACTTCCTGATGATAGATTTTTTCAAATTTTGCATACATGCTTAAAATAGAAGACAATGCAATATTCAATTATTAGTTTTACAATAAGTCAATTAATTTAGATAATTTTAATTAATTTCGATATTTCGATATAATTAAGATATTTCGACTTTTTTACCAATGCTTTTATTAACTCGTCGGCTCTGTTTCAAATCTTGCAATCAATTTTTGAGTCACTTCCTGATGATAGATTTTTTTCAAATTTTGCATACATGCTCAAGATAGAAGACAATGCAATATTCAATTATTAGTTTTACAATAAGTCAATTTAGATAATTTTAATTAATTTTGATATTTCGATATAATTAAGATATTTCGACTTTAACATAAAATAAAAGAGTAATATAAGAAAAAATTGATTGCAAAATTTGTGTTTTAATTACATATAAGAGCATTGGTTTTAAAAATTC
This sequence comes from Erpobdella octoculata, assembly GCA_963978895.1. Lineage (NCBI taxonomy): Eukaryota > Metazoa > Annelida > Clitellata > Hirudinida > Erpobdellidae > Erpobdella > Erpobdella octoculata. Next base: position 11,365,020 of record OZ022244.1, read on the forward strand.
GTTTTTAATTTACTTGTTCTTATATTAAACTAAGTATTGCTATAACAATTATCGTATTTGTGTTTTCGTTTAAACAACACAAAATTGGCCACGAGGTTCGGATTGAAAAAGATACTTTGCAGAAAATCGAAACTTTCAACCCAGGGCGATAATTGTGTGGCGAGAACTGATCAGAAATTAATTCAAAATTTCTCAAGTTTGTCTTAATCCACAAGAACAAACACTATTTCTTCTCGACTCCTGTAAACTATTGTGATCAAGATGACCTCTACAAACAATCTCCAACCACTCGATGTCTCAAATCCGACGAATTGGGATATCTATGCTGAACAGTTGGAGTATCATTGCATTACCAATAATATAGTCGATGAACAAAGAAAGAGGGCCGTTTTGTTAGCTGCGATGGGAACAGCTACTTTCAAGATTGTCAAATCACTCGAACCGCTGACTTCAAAAACATTTGAAGAACTCGTCCAAATGCTGAGACAGCATTTCGTTCCACAAACGTCAGTCATTTTTAAAAGACACTTGTTTCAGCGTCGTGTCCAACAGAAGGATGAGTCAGTGACAAGCTATCTGACCGAGCTGAAGCGTCTGTCCGAAGATTGTGAATTTGGAACCACGTTGAACGAACGACTTCGAGATCAACTGGTGAGTGGCCTCACAATTGAAGGCATACAAAGACAACTACTCTCGGAGACAACGCTCACATTTGACGAGACGGTGAAAAAGGCACTTGCGGGAGAAGCTGCTACAGTTCAGGTACGTGAACTACAGACCCAGTTTTCAGCTCCTCCGACCACCTACAAGGTACATCACCAGAAAGAAACGGCAGTACAGAAGGGCAGTTCTTGCATCGGTTGTGGGGGTAGCCACAAGCGTGAACAATGCAAGTTTAAGAATGCCACATGTGTCACAAAAAAGGACATATTGCAAAAGTATGCCAAAGTAAACCAGACAACAGTGTAAAATTCGGCAAGAAAAAATCAGTTGCTACACATCTGACTAGACTCACACTCTGAATTCTCCATTCATGATCTAAATCGACCAAAACAACAGAAGTTAAAGGTCATAGTTCATCTCGATGGTCAGCCTTGCACCATGGAAATTGACAGTGGATCATCATACTCTGTGATATCGCACCAAACCTTCAAACAACTATGGAAGAACTCTGCTCCACTCATCAGGAAAGTAACAAACTTACCATTAACAGATTTTCAAGCACGAGTAATTCTGCTGAAGGGCTACTGTGATGTAGACGTAATATACAAGCAGCGAAGAGCCAAGTTGCAACTCATCATCACAAAAGAGCATCGTGCAAGTCTGCTTGGATATGATTGGTTTCCCAGCTTAGGATTTGAAATATCAGGAATAAATCAGCTCCAAGAAACATCAATTTCCCAGTTGATCAATGATTTCAGGGATGTGTTTTCAGAGACTTTAGGCACGTACAAGGGACCACCTGTTTCTCTACCAGTGGATCCAAACGCAACTCCACTTGGTTTCAAAGCCCGAAATGTTCCATTAGCTATCCGTGCTAAAATAGAAGATGAAATTGATCGCCTCACGAAAGAAGGGGTTTTGGAGCCGATCAACAATCCAAAATGGTCAACACCTGTGGTGCCAATAATTAAATCAACAGGCCACATACGACTGTGTGGTGATTATAAGGTCACAGTTAATCGAGCTCTACCGGAGTACCCATACCCGATTCCTTCTGTGCAGCACCTGCTTTCTACGCTAGTAGGAGGAAATTATTTTGCAAAATTAGAAATGGCACAAGCTTATCTTCAACTTCCTGTTACTGAAGAATCAGCTGAAGCGCAGACGATCATCACGCATCGAGGTGCTTTCAAGGTAAAGAGACTTCAGTTCGGAATAAGTGTTGCACCGGGTATTTTTCAACAGGTTATGGAATACTTGTTAGACAACATGGAAAGAGTTACTCCGTATTTTGATGACATCCTTATCTACGCTCCATCTCTTGAAGTACTTAGCAGAAAACTACGAGATGTTTTGCAACGTTTCAGAGATGTTGGTCTTCGTGCAAAGAAAGAGAAATGCATATTCGGTGTAAAATCTATTGATTTTCTAGGATACAGAATTGATGCATCTGGTCTACACCCATCACAAGAAAAGTTGGCCGCAATTCAAGACGCTAAGACTCCTGAAAATAAAACAGAATTGCAAGCTTTCTTGGGACCGCTCAATTTTTACAATAGTTTCTTGAAAGGAAAAGCCGACGTTGCTGAGCCTCTTCATCGACTTCTAGACAAGGGTTCTAAATGGAAATGGACAAAACACCACAAGTGTTTCCAATCAGTAAAGAAACTGCTGACTTCTGACAGTGTTCTTCATCCATTCGATCCCAAGTTACCCACTACGTTGACTTGTGATGCATCTCCTTTTGGTGTTGGAGCAGTCCTCAGCCAAACATCAAATGAAGGGAAAGAAGTACCAATTGCTTTCGCTTCAAGAACTCTTACGTCAGCCTAACATAACTACGCTCAGATCGACAAGGAAGCACTTGCACTAGTAGAGGGAGTTAAAAAATTTCATAATTTCTTGTATGGAAGGAAAGTTTTGCTCGTAACAGACCACGCCAGATATTATTTCTCCGAGAATGATAAGGTGGTCAGTTCTTAGTGCCTACGATTTCAATTTAATCCACAAGCCAGGAAAAATTATCTCAAATGCAGATGCACTAAGCCGTTTATCATGCTCTCCATCCAAGGCTTATGTTTCAGATCCTGCAGATGTCCACTTTTTAGATGATCTCCCATCACCACCTTTGATAGCTTCAGAAGTGGCACAACTCACGCGACGTGATCCTGAGCTATCCAGAGTCTTCACTTGGGTGGAAAGGGGATGGCCTCAGAAACCAGAAGCACAGTTCCATCCTTACTCAGTAAAGTAGTATGAGCTTTCTATACACAAGCACTGCTTACTCTGGGGCAGTAGGGTGGTAATACCAGCAAAGGGACGTAAACGTGTGCTGGACGAACTCCACATCGCTCACCCAGGCATCGTACGAATGAAAAGTTTAGCACATTCTTATGTGTGGTGGCCTGGCATAGATAAAGATATTGAAAGTTTTGTTTCTACATGTGAAACCTGCCAGAGACATCAACATGCACCACCGCACGCTCCCACCCACCCATGGGAAATTCCTAGACGACCGTGGTCTAGAATCCACATCGATTTTGCTGGACCTTTCCAAGGCCAGAATTTTCTTATTATTGTTACTCCAAATGGATTGATGTTGCACACATGAAAACAACAACAGCTGAAAGCACACTAACAGTTCTCCGAAGAGTGTTTGCCACGCATGGACTGCCAGACTCCATTGTGTCCGAAAACGGACCACAATTCACGTCCAATGAGTTCCAGGAGTTCTGCAAAAGAAACTTGATACAATCCATATTAGTATCTCCTTACCATGCTGCTAGCAATGGCCAAGCTGAGAGGACTGTCCAGACGACAAAGAACAGTCTTAAAAAGATTATCACATGAAATTGGCATCACCGATTGTCAGTTTTCTTGCTAAATTCGCACATTACTCCATCAACGGCAACAGGATCAAGTCCAGCAGAATTACTCATGAGCAGAAGACTAAGAACATGTCTTGATCATTTGCACCCTGACCACTGCAGAGACAAACAGTTGCAACAGGATAAGCAGATGGCAGAAATCATAACTAACAAAGTAAGGCAATTTCAGCCCAATGATCCTGTCTTCATCAGAAGTTATGGTCCAAGGTCTGAATGGATTCCTGCAACCATAGAGGAGCCAACAGGACCAGTCTCGTACTCAGCAAAAACTCCAGATGGTAAGCAGATGAAACGACATGTTGATCTTATCCGGAAGCGCACTGTACAGCACCAGGACAATTCATCAGATGTTCAACCTGAGGCAGCCCTACCAAAAGAACCAGATGATATTCCAGCAGCAGTCGCAGATGTTTCACACGAGGCGAACCTACCAAAAGAACCAGATGTCCAACCAAGGCGAATCATCAAGCCTCCTCCCTATTTAAAGGATTATGTACACTAGGGGGGGAGGAATGTTGTGTATTGAACTATTCATAAGATCTTTGTATTATTATCTATGCAACGCGGAAGTTGATTGTTCGTTTTGCCTTTTTGTTCTCCGTTGGTTATCGTGTGTACTAGTTCAGTGACAATCTCTTTTTCTTATATTAAAGTTTATTAAACTAAGTATTGCTATAACAATTATCGTATTTGTGTTTTCGTTTAAACAACACAAAACCTATTATATAAGCTTAATCCTATTACATAAGTTTGTAATCTTGACATCTAAGTAGCAATCAACGGTTGATAAATTATATAATTGAATTGGATAAGAGATTTGACCAAAACAGAAATGGCAAATTCAGAAACTAATGACGTAATAAATAAGACAATTTCGACTCTAGCCGATGAAGGAATCAAAAATATGTTTTTATCTACGAGCGATGTAACACAGGAAAAACTAACTTCAGCGGTCACTCTTGTTGATTTGCTGAAAGAAGTTGATTCAGTTGAAAAAATGGGGACAAAAAAATCAGTATCGTCACTATTCAAACTAGTTAACATGGCAATTGAGATAATCTCTAGTCAAGAAGAAAAAATAAGGCTTTTACAAGAAAGGTTAGATGGACAAAATAACCAAATTAACACTGTAAATGAAAAACTGGATGGTCCAAAGCTCTCAATAAAATCGCATAGTGGTATGCAGCCATTGCCGCAAAAGGACTGTCACAGGAAGAGTGGTGCTAGAGATGTCAAAATTAGAAACAAAAAAGAGCAATATAATTATCAGAGGTGTTAGAGAATCCAAGAAATCTGACCATAAAGAAAGGGTGGAAGAAGATATGGCCGCCATAGTGAAAATTTTGGAGATTCGCGATACCGGACTAGATAATCTAGAAATTAAATCAATGATTGAACATTCCACAAGACTTGGAAAAATTAATCCTGATTTAGGGTATAGACCAATTCTTGTAAAGCTTAAAGACAGGTCACTAAGGGAAAAGTTGTTCGAAGCAAGGGGAAATACCAAACTGAGAGAATTTAATATAAATAATGGAACTAAATACAGACCTTACAATTGAGCAAAGACAATTTTATAGTAAAATGTGGGATGAAGCCAATATTAAAACAGCTCAGGGAAACGGGAAATGGGTTGTCTATGGTCCCATGGACAACCCAACTCTAAGAAAGTGGTAGGAAGGAGAGATCAAATCAAATCAAGCTCCTCAGTTACAAAAGTAAAACAAATTAGTTCCGTCAAAATCTTCTATACCAATATTGATTGCATGACAAGTAAATTTCAAGAATTAAAAATACGTGTAATGGCACAAGGTCATGAAGTGGATCTAATTGTGTTGACTGAAATTAATCCAAAAAATTACAAAAGCAAACATGAATTATGTGAATACCAATTGAAAGGATACAATATGTTGAGTAATGGATTTATGGATGGAAAGAGCAGAAGAATTGCAGTTTACTATAAAAATGGATTGAATTTAAATCAGATAAATATTGTAGAAGATTTTAAAGAATTTTTATATTTTGAATTAATATCAAACAATAATGTCTTAAATATTTTAGTAATATATAGAAGTCCAAACAGTGATCAAGGTAACAACTGTCAAATGATTCTATTATTGAAAAAAATTATGATGAAAAAGGGACAAGTTTTAATTGTGGGAGATTTTAACTTCCCGCAAATAGATTGGAACCTTTTTAAATTTTCAGGCAGTGAAGAAAAAGTAGAATATAAATTTATTAAATTTGTTGAAGATAACTTTTTATTACAACATGTTACTAAATTAACGAGATTGGGTGCAAAAAGAAATGGAAGTATTTTAGATCTTGTGATTGCAGAAGAGGAACAAATAAATGGCTTAGCATATCTTCCACCAATTGGAAACAGTGACCACTGCGTAATTACCTTTAGTCTCAATTTTAAAATATATGCTAATGATATAATATCAAAAAAAAACTATAACGAAGGAAATTACGACGCTATGAAAGTTGACATTTTAGTTAAACTAGAGGGAAAATTGGAAGATTCCAACCTAGAAAATAATTGGAAACTATTTCAAGACTGTATAGTTGACAATTCAGAGCTCCATATTCCGTCGATTACGTTATTATCAAAATTCAAAATAGTTATTCCTAAAGATTTAAAAGAACTGATAAGAAAAAAGCACTCATACTGGAAAAAATATTTAAAAAGTGGTAAAGGCCAATGTCTTAATATGTATAAGCAAATCAGAAGTTCAGTTAATAACAGAATTCGTAAATTAAAAGTAGAAAATCAAAACTGGATTGCTTACAATTACACAAAAAATTCCAAACTCTTCTGGAGTTATGTTAAAAGAACTACAGCTTATCGTGATAATGTGGGAACACTAGTGGTTGGAGAGCAGGTACTGATTGAAGATATTGATAAGGCAGAAGAATTTGCCAAATTTTTTGCATCTGTTTACATAAAGGAAGATGACAATTACTGTAACGTTGATTCCAGAATGAAGAACTGCAATGTAATGGTTGAAATGGACAACAAAACAGTGTGTGTTGAAAAGATTGTTGACAAAATAAAAAAACTTCAAGCTACTAAATCAATGGGACCAGACGAAATTCATCCGAGGGTTCTCAAAGAGTGTTGTCTTTCAGTTTCTGGCTTTCTTTGTAGAATATTCAACCAGTCTTTGCAACAAGAAAAAGTACCTGCAGAATGGCAGAAGAGTATTGTAGTGCCTATATTCAAAAAAGGATCAAGGGAGGTGGTGTCAAACTATAGACCAGTGTCTTTGACGTCGGTTGTTTGTAGAATACTTGAATCGATAGTAATAGATGAAATTTTGAACCACTTCAAAGTCAATGGGTTCTTTACAAAAAACAATATGGTTTTCTTCCAAGAAGATCAACAGTTCTGCAAATACTAACTTTTCTCAACATGGTCACTGAGGCAACCAACAATGGCAAAGAAGTAAATGTTGTTTACACTGACATTGAAAAGGCCTTTGATAGAGTATCCCATAAACTGTTGTTATATAAGATGAAGAAATATGGCGTGCCAGATAAAATTGTCGGCTGGGTTAAAAGCTTCTTGAGCGATAGACAGTTCAAAGTGAGAGTAAACAGTGCTATGTCTAGCTTGTTTAAGGTAACTAGTGGAGTGCCCCAAGGAAGTGTACTAGGACCCTAGGACCTCTTTTGTTTGTTATTTTTGTTAATGATGTGGTTGACATATGTGATAACATTCTTCTGTTTGCCGATGATGCGAAGTTGTACAATGTCATACAACTCGTTACAGAATTCAATTACCCAGGTGTTCAAGTGGTTCAATTACTGGAGAATGAACATCAATGTTCAAAAATGCCAGGTTCTAAAATTCGGCAAACAAATTGTTAATTGTGTATACACAGCAAAAAACAAAGAAGGAGAAACGTTTATCCTACAGCAGGATCCGGTGGTCAGGGATCTAGGCATATGGTTGGATGAAAAATTGTCTTTTAAAGAACATGTGCACAAAAAAATAAAAGAAGCTAACAAAATGTTGGGAATTTTAAAAAGAAATTTTAAAAATCTTTCTACTGAAGCTTTTGTTGTTTTGTATAAAAGCTTAGTGAGATCGCAACTAGAATATGGTACAGTTGTTTGGAACCCTTATAGAATTGGACTTATCAAGGCTATTGAAAGAGTACAAAGAAGAGCTTCAAAAATACCTCTGGTATGTAAAGGCTTGAATTACAGTGAACGATTGAAAATTCTCCGTCTGCCTTCATTAATGTCTCGCAGAAAAAGAACCGACATGATTACAGTTTTTCAACTATTCAATGAAGATCTTGAAGCAGATTGTTTGGGATTAATCAAAAAGTCACCAGTGTTCTGTACCAGAGGAAACAGCAGAAAACTAACTTTATGAAATTTCAAGCAAGACGCTAGAAAGCATTTTTCAGCAACAGAGTGGTGCAGCACTGGAATAGTTTGCCCGATAGCATTGTTTTGGCAAGAAACGTGCAAGAATAGACTGGATGATGAATGGGCATCAACTATGTATAAATGGAATATAAACTGAACTGAATCTTGAAAGCATACCTTTTTGTTATTTAATTTTTTATTTCAATTGTAACGTTGGATGTGATTTGTTTTTTGTCAAGGATTGTTGTAAAGGCAAGAGGCTTTGTTCCTGCGCCTAATAAACTAATAATAATAAAGAGTGCTGTAGACAGAAGGTTCGGGGTTGCCAGACTGAGAATGGTTTGCCAGCTGCTGTTACATTGGCTGTGACACTTCAGTGCTTCCGAAGAGACATTCTAAACACTAAAAATGACTAACACCACTTTAAACATTGTCAAATTTTAATTCAATTCAGAGACACTGTTAGCAACTTTTTTCGTGCTGGCTGAAGTAAACTGGGAAGTGTAGATTATGAGGATTTTGTAGATAAATAATGCACATCATATCATAGTCAAATTGTTTGCTGTTTATTATAACACGCAAGCAAACAGTTTTGACATTGAGACAATGCTTAGCAATAGCCTCATGTGCAGAAGAACTTGTTACAACAATAATAGACGTGTAACTGGAGGAAAGATACAAGAGCTATCTTAATAACCATCATAACCCTGCAGAACAAAGAAGACATTTTTTCAAGAACTTGATAAGTTTCTATATATCACTTTAAATAAAAATGTAATAACTGCTCACATTGGCCAACTCTGACATTTACACATATTTCACTATTATAGATATTATTTACAAGACCACTAATATAAAGTCAGTTATCTTAAACTTTGTCACAGCAACATTTACAAGCATATACAAGTACCTTCAAAACTGTTTTAAGAGCATCAACGTTTTTGCCAATTTAAAGAATAAATACGTTCAACAACAAAGACTGATTTTGGGCAAGCCTAATTAAAATAGTATCATCGATTTTAACAGTTTTTTATACAGGCCTTCACATATATCGCCCTTAAACATATCTACTTCAAGATTATCAGTATGAAGAGATTTATTACAATCTTTACCTTAGCAATGTTTACAGGCAGATACAATGTAGCTCATATTTAAAACATGAACAACTTTTAGAAGAGCATGGGCTTTTTTAAAAATTTCACATTTACAACTTATACAATAAGGCTATCTGGGCTATCAGGTGCTGCCTCTATATCAGTATTAATGAGACCCAACTTAAAATCTATTTTTCCCAGCTCCATCTATCATTGTCTAAGAAATACTTCAATTTCATTTCCTGAAAATGAGTTCTCAAAACATGCAAACAGGCTGCATTTTCAGTTGAGGTAGCTTTCCAGGAATAATTTTTGAACTACTTTATATTTGACTGGAATAATTGTTTATTGTGTGGAAAACTTAGATCTTAAATTCTTTTTATTGGAGCTAGATCAGCTAGCTGCTAGAACTAAAACTAACACAAGGCTGGGGCTGATTTTTTTTTTTTGCTTTGTTATTTACTTATGTATACAAACATCCACATTTATAGAGTTAAACTGTCAATTAAAATTGTATCTCCAATTACAGTTGCAGAATTCAATAGAGAAGTTTTCACGTTTTGTTTCAATATTTAGATTATTTTTAGTTTTTCTTCAGTAGCAGATTTACACACAACACACTCCATTGCGATATTAGTTACATTTAGATTAAAAAATGTGCTAACTACAATACAAACTTACCATAACCAAACTTAACAGATGTAATAACACGAATAAAAGAAAATAAAAAAAAATACCAGAATGACAGACAAAAGACAAGACTGAGCGAATAAAAAACTATGTACTATGCTATACAAACTATACAATTATTCAACTATATAAATGAATATGAAATTAAAAAAAACGCTGCTAAAAATCCTAAATCGTCCAAATCAAAATCTATAATAAAACGTTAAGATATTGAAGAGAAATCGAATTATAACGCGATAAAACCGGCAATTCAAAATGAATACAAAGACAACGCAAATATAGCATAGAAAACGAGACTTTATTGAATTCTTACTGGCTGAGCGAGTAAATATGTTACTGCGCCTAACGCGACATTGTCTTACGTAATGAGACAAAAGAGTACTCCTAAAATCATTAATAACTAGAGTACCACAACTGCTCATTCGTGGTATCTTCATACAGACAGAATACAACATATTCTCTATTGAATGGTATAAAAATTGGCTTGTCTATTAAAATTTCCCATGTTGCCTTGAAAAACTGCTAGATCTACCAGTCTATAAGTGTCTTTGAAGCGTGGCCCATTGGTGTTAAACGACCGATGCCATATTTGACATAGCGGGCATGCGTGATGCTTTAATGTGTTTGTGGCTTTTGGTGAATGGGTTTATATACGGTTTACAAAAACAGTCGAATATAGTTTGTCTGGTGCTGTGACCGGGAGCGGGACAAGCGGGAAGAGAGAGCGACCGGGAGCGTAGCGGGAAAGGAAACGGAAGCGAGAGAGAAAAACGATCGAAACACCTCTTAAAACCCCAGGCAACGCCAGGTACCCCGATAGTTCTATTATAAAGTATAAAGTACTAGAGATAGCCCGTCAAAAATGACGGAAGTTTTAAAATACGGCGACCGTTATTATCAAATGGTGGCTCTCCGTCTTCATTCACAAAAGTCATAGCCACTTCATTACTTGTCGGTGCATTGTATCTTCGCTGATCTGACTGTCGATCTCTTCTCAGTGTCATATTGATGATTGGAATTTGCTCTCCTGCTGCTATGGCTTGTTCAGCTTCTTGATTTTCTACATCTTGCATCAATTGATAGCTTTGGGCTAGTCTATTGTGTTCACGGAAGAAGCGATCTATTTTATCTAAAATATCAGGACGACAATTTTCATTTGCTTCATTTTCTTGACGTACTTCTGTGGCTTGTGTACTATCAAGTACATAAATTTGCGCAAATTGTGGCGCTTGGCCGGCAGGTGGCAGTAAATGGGAGGTTCGATGGTAAGTTGTTCCATGAATTTTAAAAACATAAGGTCCTCTGCCAGGCAAATCAAAAATTTTTGCGCCCATGGAAGCGAAAGAAACTGCGCTGTTGTATGATCGAATATGTTGTCGAAACTTTTGTCTATCTGGATTGGCCGTGTCTGACATGAGGCTTTTAAGAAAATCGGGATATTCAAGTGTATTACCGTGAATGTCAATTGGTTTTGGCAACATTACTTTGCCTTTTCGACAACATGAAGTGAATAGTCCATCTGATGGTTGCTCTGCAGCAAAATTTCTTGATCGACATGAAGTACATAAAACATCAAATTCACCACAATCATGTTGATCGAATTGAGTTTCGTTGAAGTTAATTGCTTCGTTACGAACTACCTCACCCGCACGATCTCGTGCTAAACGTTGGGAGATCGCATTAGCAGCTCGATGTAGCTGCAATTCATTGCGGCATGAGAAGCATGAAAAATTTGCAATTCCTCAACAGACATTTGTGCAGTGCGTTGTTGATGAGCTTCTGCATCTAAAACTCGAATTTTTGCTTTTGATTGTGGAGTTTGTCTTACGCGACATCTCTGTTGCCTTTCTTTAGCTAGACGCCGTTTTCTCGACACAGGATCTTCGTCGTCATTCACATTAAGAGATATTTTGTTTAAAAAAATATACTTTATTTTTCATTTATTAAAATGTGAACTTAATTAAAAGGAAAAACAAAACTAATATATATATATATATATATACATATATATATATATTTGAACGTATTTCGGCGTAATGTTTTCTTTTAGGCATGCTCTGTTAAAAATGATAGACCACTTTGCGTTGATACGTTTTTTCACCAAGCTTTCAAAATCTCTTGAATTCATGATAACTCCGCTTTTTAAATAGATTTATTAAAAACGAGGGCTGACCGATCGGTTTCGCAGAAAAGCATCTTCGGAGCCCTTTAAATTACAAAGTTAAAATGTATTTACTATAATGCGAAAATAGAATGAAACTATAAAACGACATGTCTTCGTTTTGTTTACAATTATTTTCCGCTTCGGTTTTTACTAATCTTGTACGTTAGTTACCTACCTTTTATATCTTGCTTTCCACTTTCCATACGTTGTTTTTCTATTTCAGTTTTCATTAACGTTTATTGTCATCTTCAGGGCAAATAAACATCGAACGTAAACATAGACAAGATACGAGAATAATAGAGTCTAAATACAGAGATTAAATTAAATATATAACTCAGGAATTTATAAAAAAAAAAGAGAAATGGAGCTATTATAGAAATTTGAACATATTAAAATCAATAGAATATATAAATAAAAAGAGACCTAATATGTAATGTTAAAATCCAGTAAATTTAAGAATGAAAACCACGGAAGAGATAATAAGAATTATATTGTTAATAAAAACAAAAATATTATTCAAACGGTAGAAAGGGCTCAATAGGGGTTAAGACGGGATAACTTGTTAAGTTAAAGAACGAGATAATAAAATAAAATAAATAAAATAAATAAAATAAATAAAATAAATAAAATAAATAAAATAAATAAAATAAATAAAATAAATAAAATAAATAAAATAAATAAAATAAATAAAATAAATAAAATAAATAAAATAAATAAAATAAATAAAATAAATAAAATAAAATAAATAAAATAAAATAAATAAAATAAAAATAAAACCAAAGATGCAAAGAAAATTGTAAATGATATTATCTACGTCTTATAGTTACATTCAAGGCAAGGTGCTTGAATGTCTCCATATCAACTGGTATGTAGTTATCTGGAGAGAACACTGGCGAATCATCCAGTCGAGCCGACGAGCACCCAGCGTTACCCACATTCAGAGGTTGAGGAGAAGAGTGAAGCTCAGTGGGCGACACAGACTTGGCAACGGACATGTCGTCAGAGGACTTTTTGGGAGTTTTGTAAATGGAAGTGGGTGTAGAGCAGTCACTAGGAACACGCGACTGACCGTCCGCAAGACATGTAGACAATTCATCATGCACCGCAACTACACTTGGGTCCAACGGTTGAATTATCGGCTGATCTATGAGCGCGTCGAGAGGTAAACCGGCCTGTAGACTTTCCAGTTTTTGACTGACGGGTTGACAAACGTATAATGGCTGGACGGTTGGCTCTTCAATTCTATAGCCAGATAGATTTAGAAGTCCACCATTAATCGTCTGTGTTTCCGTATTTTTCTCAAGAAGAGCACAAGTGTTATCGATATCCAACCATATAGCATTATCGACATCGAGTTGGCAAGAACCTGTCACGAGTGGCAATACCATCTCAAACAATACCATAACCTCATCTTTGCTAAGCATTCTTCCTTTTTGAGAAAATCTATTGTTCTTGCTTCTAGCTCTAGGAATAGGTGGTCTTCTCTTTCTAAACTCCTCAATAAAAAATCTCCCTCTTTTTCTCCTGATGACTATCACAATTTTCTTACTACCAAAATTGAAAACATTAGATCTTCAAACACCTATTTTTTCTAAATTCTCTACTGAAACTTTTACTTTTTTCTCCTATTACACTTGACTATCTTACTAAACTTATTAACTTATTATTAATGTCTTCTTCTACTTGCTCTTTGGATCTCATTCCTACTATCTTTAAAGAGCTTTCTTCTGTTCTTTATCCAATTCTACTTGATTTAATTAATCTCTCTTTATCTACATCTGTGTTTCCCTCTATTCTTAAGTCCTCCTTTATCATCCCTACTATTAAAAATGCCTCTCTTGATCCTTCTTCTCCATCGAGGTATAGGCCTGTCTCTAACCTATCCTTTATTTCTAAAATTATGGAAAGAGTTGTGTATGAGCAAATAAGTGCTTATCTAACTGCTTTCTCACTTCTTCCCTATTCTCAATCTGGCTTCAGACCTGGCCACTGTACTGAAACTGCTCTACTTAAGCTTCATAATGACCTCATTGTTTCTTCTGACTCTGGTCTCTCTACTCTTCTTCTTTGTCTTGATTTTTCATCTGCATTTGATACAGTTGATCATTCACTGTTGTTGGATGTACTTGATAAATCTTTTAATATAACTAGTGAAGCTCTCCGGTGGGTTAAATCTTATCTATCTTGTAGATCTTCCTATGTTTCTATTAAATCTTCTAAATCTACTCTGTATCTTTGAGCTATGGTATGCCTCAAGGGTCTATTCTTGGTCCTTTACTGTTTATTCTCTATACTTCTGAACTTCCTCATATTATATCTTCTCACTCTCTCAATAGTCAAATGTATGCTGATGACTCTTATGTCTATTCTACTTTCTCTAACTCTTTTCTTGAGTCTGTTTTTAATCAAATAACTGCCTGCCTTCAGGAACTAATCTATTTCAATAAGTCCTCTAAATCCTCTTCCTTTGGTTTTGCCACCACCATCTTCTCTTTCGATTTCCCTTTGATTCGTAGCTTAGGTTTTCTCTTTGACTCCAACCCCTCAAATTACATCTGTTACTAAATCTTGCTATTTCCATATTCACCGCATTAAGCAGCTTCGTCCACTTCTCGATGACCCATCTCTACAACTTCTAGTCTCTTCTCTTATTCTGTCTCGAATTGACTATTGTAATTCTCTCTACTATGTGATCTACTTGACTCGGCTGCGCGCTTAGTTTCTCACACCTCCTACTTCTCTAACATCTCTTGTTCTTCTCTATTGGCTTCCTCTCAGATACAGAGTGATTTTTAAAATCTGTTTAATAATGTATAAAATAAAAAATTGTCTTTCTCCTCTCTACTTAACTAATTTAATACATATCCCTTCTAAGTCTGGTCTTCATTCTTCTTTTCTTAGTCACTTTCGCGTCTTCATTATTAAGCATTCTTTTGCTAAACGTTCTTTCTCCTACTCTGGTCCCTATCTCTGAAACTCTCTTCCTTATTCTCTTACTAGCTCTACTTCTCTCACAGCTTTCCGACGTGGACTTGAAACACATCTGTTTAATAAGTTCATGACCGAGCGCTATTGAACACCACGGAAATAACGCTATATAAATACGAATTGATTGATTGGCTGAGTTGGCCTGAGCAGTGTGAGTGAATTCCTTGCTCAACGGAATTACGCCTAGCCTTGACTGAGATTTGAACCCACGCGGCAGGATGATAGCATAACTGCTTTCACCACTGTGCTACGGCGCCTCATTGTGAGTTAGTTTCTTGCTCAAGAAAATTACGTGCCCGGACCAGGAATCGAAACCAGCCGGGGCTTTTAGTGCTTCCCGCTCCCGCTTGCTCTCCTGCTCCTTCCGGAAACACCCCGCTCCTTTTTCCTTTCCAGTTTTCGTTACTGGGCATATTAAGTTTGCGTCAAGGTCAATATTTCTATAAGACTTTGTGTGAGTCAATGTCCACAGAATTCAAGTTTCTAGGTTAGTCTAATCCCATATCAGCATTTATGTTTCTGTACATCAAAAACAGTTAGTTTTCCATTGACAGATTATCACTGATTTTGTTGAAAGAGCTTCTTAATTTGGCCTGTTTTGGGGTCAAACTGGGTGACAAAAATATGTTGTGTGCCGTCTGCACAAAAGTATACGTATCTTATGGGACATTGGACTAAAAGGACAAGAAAAAATTTCATGGTATAACGGGAGCTCAATAATTACGGGGTTACTGCAATTTGTGTGCTCTAAATTTAATGGGTAATAAGCAGAAAAACTGACAAATGCTACTCTATCTATCCTAACCTTGCATCTCCTATTAGACTGATTCCACACAGCATTTTGTCTAATATGTATTTAATCTCAATCATCAAATGTTTTCAAGTGAGGCTGTTTTTCCAGTTAGAGCTGAATGATCTTTTTGTGACTAAAACTTTTCAAAAAATTCAGCTGACTGAAAAAATATTATCTAAAGAACCAATGTTAAGAAAGACTGACTAATGGCTAATGTATAGAGCTTTAGACATTTTGAAAGAACCTTCAGATGAGCATCTTGTTTTCACTGTGCACATTAAATTAGGATTGATCAAACAATTTGTTAAATCATTTGAGAATACATCTGCAGCAAGTCTCCAAAATTGAAGCAGGGATTATTAATGAACCACCATTCATAAGCTCTTAAAGGATACATTACAATGGATGATCGGTTAACGAACATAATCCGTTCCAAGTGTGTTCGCTCGTTAACTGATCATCGTCTTACCATAGATTTTATGTGCCTTCTGCCCATTCTCTACATTAGCTATAATCTTTTGCTGAAGAGCCACTGTTTTCTGAATAGGAAGCACAGCATTATTATAAGCTCAATATCAAGATTTGATATAAATGTTTTAGTCATCTCAATCCCTTTTACT
The DNA here is from genome assembly GCA_963978895.1 of Erpobdella octoculata. Classification (NCBI taxonomy): domain Eukaryota; kingdom Metazoa; phylum Annelida; class Clitellata; order Hirudinida; family Erpobdellidae; genus Erpobdella; species Erpobdella octoculata. Next base: position 11,381,303 of record OZ022244.1, read on the forward strand.
AAGAACTTTAGAGATGTTTGCTACAAAGCAAATGATTTCTTCAGTCTATCACAATACCTGTATGTTAGGACAACATGCAACTTATGTTGCTCAGCAAATACACGATTACTCGACTATCCAAGTCTTTTGTATGCTTTGTTCTCCGTATTGTTCCACATTATGTGCCCTTTGAATCAATAAAATACTGTTACAAAAAAGTTCTTCAATAGCCTTATCATCTTTAAACAAGGATTATTAAAAAACTAGACCCAAAACTAACAATCATATTTGACTTCATAGAGAAAAACATATGAATTCATTAATATATATCATTCATTATTATATATCAAACTCAGATAATTTTTGTTCCATAAATCTTTTTCTCCACAAATCAAACAATTTTCATTCCAAGAATTGAAAAATCATTAGCTTTTACTGAAGCTTATTTTCCCACATAAGCCTCACAGGCTTAGCATTGAATTTTTTATTGCACAACCAAATTTAATTAATGCATGAATGACTACAGAAACGAATTTAGTGAGACCTCACATTTTATTGTACAATCAGCAAAACAGTCTTAATTATAACCACAAGCTTCAATAATCTGCTTATACTGTGACGCTTTAACAGTGATATTTTTCTTGGCCTGTTCCATCAGTTTCTACAAATCCAAAAATAACATATTATATAGGATACTGATACATTAACATTAGTCTTATAAACTTTATAATTCCATGTACTGGCGCTGGTGGTGGCATTTGCCTGTGGACCAGTGTCAACGAGGGGTGCAGGTAGGCGTGCCTATATATGTCCCCGCGAGTGAGTAAAAGTTGGATAAAGTGATTCGTGGCTTAGAAGTCTAACGATAAACAAATTTAGCTTTAAATATCATTACCTCATCAGCCACTTTTTTCTTGTAGAAGAGTGTTGACTTCAATTTTCGCCTTCTTTCCAAAGTTTGGATAACACCTTGGTATTTCCATCCTACTTCATGTGATAGTCTGCTCAACTGACAGTACTTTCTCCTTGGCTTCAATCTGATGACCCTCAGAGCAGATGGCACAACCATTCTCTTTTGCTTGTCATAAGGAGGGGGAACACCCTCAAAAACCTTCAACCTGTCAAGAGCTTCCTGCCCTCTAGACAATTTATGAGGGAGCATACCTACACATAGATTGTCAGTTGTTGTAATGTAATTTTAAACATCAATTAGGGATCTAACAAAACATACCTCTCACAGTTCTTTTAAATATTTTTCTAGGGGCTCTGAAGTGATATGGTCCTCTAGAAGGATTTGTGTTCATTCTCTTTCTGAGGAAGTCCAGATATTCCACTAAAATCAGAAACAACATTGTACAAAATGACTTTAGTCTTAAAGAAAAAAGGACATACGTTTACGGCGGTAGAAACTTCCTGACATCTCCAGTCCTTCAGCTCGGACAACAACAATATTTTGCCCTGTAAACAATTTTGTCTTTATTAGAATGTCTTTAAGTAATTAATAAAGCAGTTAGTTATAACCACCTTGCAGTAGTGTCTTGGCCACAATTGATGCCAGCCTGCCAAGAAGGTGGCCCCTTCCATCAATAAGCAACGGCTGTAAAAATAGAACAGTTATAAAAATAAAGGTAATATGACTTTCACATATTTTCAACAATAGAACAGTTATAAAAATAAAGGTAATATGACTTTCACATATTTTCAACAATAGAACAGTTATAAAAATAAAGGTAATATGACTTTCACATATTTTCAACAATTTAGTTTTCGGATATACTCGTCAACAATTTTGACAGAAGCAGAAGTGGTAAAAGTAATCTTAATAATTAGAAAAACTTAATTTAATTTAATTTAATTTCACAACAGCTTCAGAAATTTTTTTTTCATTGTGATCAAACAATGTGGATAATAAAACATCATTACTGTCTTTCATTCCATCTCATTTATTCCTATAATTTTCAACATCTAAGTGTCATTATAAATTGAACTTTCAGATTTTCTTTTCAACAATCCTTTCAGAAGCAGAACTGGTTAAAGTAATTTCATCACTAGGTCTATAAGAAAAACTAAATAAACTATTTCATTTGTCGACAGCTTCAGAAAAATTTTTTTTCACAGTGATCAAACAATGTGGATAATAAAACATCATTAACTGTCTTTTATTCCATCTCATTAATTCCTATAATTTTCAAGTATCGTTATAAATTGAACTTTCAGACGTTATTTTCAACAATATTTTCAGAAGCAGAACGGGTCAATATGAAAAACATTGTCTCGTAGATTTTGCATAACTCCAATGCTTAATTTGTTATAAGTCAATCCAGCATAAGGTGAAATTGATGACAAGTATATAAGTATGTTCATGCCGTTTCAGCAATAGTTAAATATCATTATCTTTCAAATAATGTGGGTAATTTTACATCATTAACAGCACTGTATAGTTTGAAATAGTTTAAATATAAACTAGTAAAGACTATTGGGCATTCAGTTGGTGATGCACGTTGTTTTCATGAGTGCTCAACGAACAATCGGTGGTTGGTAATCATCATTATCGCCCATTCCTATTACAAACTTATAAAACAGATACAATATAACTAAAAACATAATGATATTAAACAAACATTAAACTATGGACAAAGCGGCGATAATAGTCACCGCGAAAAAATGTAAGGTAATCCGTTATATTTAAGGTAATCCTTTACATTGAAGTTCGTATATCGCCACAATACTGAATCAAATGCGACGGTTAAACAAGTAAACCAAAATTAACTCAACAAACCTTTGAACACAACTTCATTTCAAGAGACGAACAAGGAAAAGGAAGTAATTGTGGAAATGGTAGAGACCTTCGATTTTATTTATTGGACAATAAACAAAATTTAAAAGTTTTAAATTCTATTATAAATATTACAAATAAATTTTTTTTTCTTAAAAAAATAAAAATAATTATACTTTCATAAGAATATCAAATTGTGATTGAAAATTTAGTAATATTAGATGCCCACGAATAGGTTTGAGCAATTAAATGCTAAGGTTTAAAATATCAGTGGGGTAGAAGATATATTGATGAAGAGAAGTGGTTCAAAGATCGATGAAAGCTAATTTGGATACGTTGTTGTCAATTCTGATAAAGAGTTCGGTCCAGTCAATGCAGATGTTAATAAGCCGAAGTGCACTGGTGGATCTAGCCAACATGTAGGCGAGGCAAATTTTGAGCCTAGATATACTACATCCAAATTTAGTATAGGTAGACTATTATTAAAAGATCTAATGTTATTTATTTTAGTAGTTAGAAAGTTGTGATAGTCATCAGGAGAGAAAGAGATAGGGGGAGATTTTTTATTGTGGAGTTTAGACAGAGAAAACCACCTATTTATAGAATTTGAAGCAAAAAAAAATTTTCTTCAAAAAAAAGAATGCTTATCAAAAAGTAGCTAATGGTAATGTTTGAGATGGTATTGCCACTTATACCAAGAAGCTTTAGAGAGATTAGAACGATAAGCTCGCTCAGTTTTACGGGCTGATTGCTTGAGAACAAAATCACGATCAAACCAAGGAGCTTTTTTAGAAAAGAGCCGAAACCTAGACGTCTTAAAATGAGCTAAAATATTCAATACGAATGAAATCGTTAAGTTGGGATTGTCCATAATTGAATCGACGTCAGTGAAAGAAGAAGAAACCCCAGAGGTAAGAAATATATTCAAAATTGAGTTTTATCAAATCTAGACCAACACCCTTTAGTAACAGAAGAAAGATTAGTTAAGGGTTGAAAAAGAGGTAAATTAAAAGAAATAAGGTAGTGATCATTAAAGTGAAGTTTTACAGATGAAAGATTAATATAATAGTAGACCACGTCACTCATTTACTGATTCTGTAACGCTTATGTATATATATATATATATATATATATATATATATATATATATATATATATATATATTAGTTTTGTTTTTCCTATGAATTAATGTTCAGAAGGCTCACTCAGCAATGGATCGTTGATTCTTATTTACAAGTGGAAGCGAACAATCTCAACTTCATTCGACATAATCAGAAGCGACTGCGTGCCGATCAGTATCAAGGACTCGCTGATCATGTGGCGAATGTGGCTCAAAATGAACAAATAGCAGCTGGAATATCCGTGATTTTTCCATCGAGTTTTGAAGGCTCACCTCGAAACATGAGAGACCGAAGTTGTGACGCCATGTCCATATTCGCAAAATGGGGTCCAACTGATCTGTTCATCACCATCACCGCTAATCCGAGCGAGCTGGAAAGAAATTTTAAGCAATTTGAAACCAGGAGAGGACACCACAGATCGTCCTGACTTAGTCGCAAGGGTTTTTAAAATTAAGCTAGACTCATTAATAAAATACGTGACTTCAAATGGAATTTTCGGAAAAGCAGTCGCATTTGTCTATTCTATTGAGTTTCAGAAAAGAGGGCTGCCGCACGCGCATATCTTAGTAACATTGAGAGCCGAAAATAAATTCACAACACCCGAACGAATTGATCAATTCATTTCTGCATAAATTCCTAGAGTTAATAGTCCTAAGCTTCGCGAAATAGTGCTAAAATGCATGATACATGGCCCATGCGGCATCAGATATCCAAACGCACCATGCATGAAGGATGGAAAGTGTTCAAAGCAGTATCCAAAGCAGTATCCTAAGGAGTTTAGTGAACACACTCAACTCAATGTGAATGGATATCCTTCCTATCGTCGTCGCCGTGATGAGCAAGTAACAGTTAGAGGATCGTTGATGGATAATCGTAATGTCGTGCCTTAGAATCCTTTTCTGACATTAAAATTCAACGCACACATCAACGTTGAATGTTCCACTTCTCTGAGAATCGTCAAATCTATAATATAGTAGCCCCCGTCACTTACTCACTTACTGATTCTGTCACGCTTACGTAATTAGTCGTATAGCTAATATATTATCGAAGATATTTCTATTAGTATTCAGTAGTTATTAAATACAATTTTTTATCATCTATAATATAGTAGCCTTCGTCACTCACTCGCTTACTGATTCAGTCACGCTTACGTAATTAGTCGTATAGTAGTTATTAAATAATAAAAAATTATCATTAATATATATATATATATATATATATATTATAAGGAAACATAGCGTTATATATATATATATATATATATATATATATATATATATATATATATATATATATATATATATATATATATATATATATATATATATATATATATATATATATATATATATATATATATATATATATATATATATATATATATATATATATATATATATATATATATATATATATATATATATATATATATATATATATATATATATACATGTATGTGATTCTTCCAGTCACGTCCTTGAAGTTGACTGTAATTCCGTTGTTAAAGGCTTTACTAACTGATCTTAATTATTTAGTTATTACTGTTATTATTATAATTATTTTAATTTAAATATTTTTATGTTGTTACATTTATATATAATGAATTTAAATTTTATTTAAATTGTATTTTAATTCCTTTCAATTAGTTGTATCGTTTACCATTTAGTCACTGCATTTTATTTTAAAAAGTTAAACGGCTCTGATCACTGATCTCTATAATATATATATTATAGAGATCAGTGGCTCTGATGATGGCAAAAAATTGCCGAAATAGATCTATTAGCCTATAAGATTATGGAGTTTGTGTTTGGTAATAAAGTATTTTTAAACCGATTTAGAGTATTGGAAAAAATTACAAATAAAAAAAAAAGAGGCTCGAGAAAAAGAAGAAAAGAGAATTAAAAAAGAAGAAACTGAAAAAAAATATCTTCTGTTAATCTCAATGATACAGGACAATAGATCCGTCAACGTAAGACCAGACCTCTACAAACGAATTGAGCAATTTGTTTACGATCCAGATCAAGGCCTTACATTCACTGATTGGATTGGGCGATTTGAAGAAGCTGTTCAGTCAGTCGGAGGCGAATCAATGAGCGATTCAGAAAAAAGAGCAACTCTGACCGGGAAGCTTCAACAAAACGAATACACACTACTTAAGGGTAGTATTGCCGAGAACAATCGAGAATCTAAACTATGAGGAGACAAAAGGTTGGTTAGAAAAACTGTTTGGTAATAAAAAAAGCATTCATCAAAGACGTTTTGATTTTGAAAACGTCCAAATAAGGGACTCAGAGACTTTTAGGGCATTCGGCACAAGGGTGAACAGGCTGTGCAACGAAGCACAATGGGAAAATTTTACAAAAGAAGCCATTTTTTTTTTTATAATAGTTTATAGTCCTTTACACCATGTGTTTTAAGACTGAAATGTCTTTATGTAGGAAGCAGCTAAGTACTTCCTGTTGTGGATCATAATTTGATCCTTTTAACTTTTCCCTCCTCCTTTCTCCAGGCTTGGGACTGGCTCGCAATTACCGAGGCGGAGTTACAAAAGAAGCCAGTATGTGCTTACATTTTATATGGGGATTGAAGGATCCGAAATATTTAAACATTAAGCACAAATTACTGCTCAGGGTAGAACAAGAGTGCTCACTGGAAGAACTTATTGAAGAATGTGAAAAGATAAAACCGTTACATACAGAACAAATGATGATTTCAGAAACCTTAGTTAGTAAGGTTAATCACTATTCAGAAAAATCACCTAAAAAATCTTCCAGCCAAGAAATCCGGGGTTCATCCGTAAACAAAAATGTTTGTTTTCGCTGTGGAAAACCGGGACATTTTGCTGCCAACTGCAGAAATGATGATAGAAGTCCCAAAAGACTTTTCAGTAGAAAGAGAAGTCCAAGCTTAAGGAGGAGTCCAAGTCTGTCGTATAGACGACACGAAATACGGCAAGTCAAGACAATTTCCAGCAAGCGAACAGTTATAGCAGCCAATAGAAGATACACCACTGTGAAATTTGGTGATGTCGAAATTAGGATGCAACTGGACTCCGGAGCCGATGTCACAATCATCAGTACAAAAACTTGGGTGAAGATTGGTTCACCACGGCTAGATAGGCAACAACAAAAATTGGTGCTGCAAACGGTACTGAAATCCAAGTACTAGGTGAATTTCAAACCAAATTTTCGTGCGCAGGATTCACAGGCAATGGACGCTGTTTTGTGGCCAAAAATACAACACAACTTCTATGAATTGAATGGATGGATCAACTTCCACCAATGATAAAAGCGTTTGATGCAATTTGTTGTTCTGTTGCAGAAAAGCCTTCGCAGGAAGAACCCAGTTTAGCTGTTCGTTTACAAACAGAGTTTCCAAATGTTTTCAAAGAAGACTTGGGCCATTGCAGTAAAAAGAAAGCAAGATTGCTCCTTAAGTCAGAGTCTCACCCAAAATTTTGCAGACCACGAAAAATACCTTTTGCTTACGAAGAAATAACCATTAGGGAACTTGAAAGACTAGTCAATGTAGGAGTTCTTAAAAGAGTTGAATACAGTCACTGGGCGGCACCGATTGTGGTTGTTCCAAAGAAAAGCGGAACGGTGCGCATCTGTGCTGATTTTAAAACAGGCCTTAACGACGCGCTTGAGATGCACCAACATCCACTTCCAACACCGGATGAATTAAACCAAAGAGCTTGGTTTACTCAAGTAGATTTTGCTGATGCATATCTACAGTTGGAAATGGACGAATCGTCAAAAGAGCTCGATACGATCAACACTCCTAAAGGTCTATATCAGTACCAGAGACTTCCCTTTGGAGTATAAAGTGCACCAGGTATTTTCCAGGAAACAATGGATAATTTAACTTCAGGGTTAAAAGGTTGTGCGGCTTACCTGGACGATGTAATTGTGACCGGCACAACATTGGAAGAACACAATATGAATGTTCTTGAACTATTCAAACGGATTTCAGATTTTGGTTTTAGAGTCAAGATGGACAAGTGCTCTTTTGCCAAGAAAGAGATTAAATTTCTAGGTCATATTATCAGCAAAGAAAGCCGAAAACCAGACCCAGAAAAGATAACAGCAATTGTAGAAATGCCCCCACCAAAAGACAGAAAACAGTTAAAATCGTTTTTGGGTATGGTTAGTTACTATTCTGTTTTTGTACCAAAGATGAGACAAATGAGAGGCCCACTAGATGAATTGGAAAAAAATGAAAAATTTGAATGGTTAAGAGTACACCAGGAATCTTTCACAAGCCTTAAGAAGGTGTTACAATCAAATTTATTGCTGACGCATTATGATCCCAAAAGAGACATCGTAATAGCTGCTGATGCATGTGAATACGGAATTGGAGCAGTGATTTCACACCGATTTCTTAATGGAACAGAAAAAGCAGTCGCTCATGCAGGCCGTGCGCTGACCCATGCAGAAAAGAATTACGGCCAAATAGAAAAAGAAGCTTTAGCCCTAGTTTTTGCAGTAAGAAAATTCCATAGATTTGTTTATGGAAGGCGGTTTACGCTTTTGACCGATCACAAGCTTCTCTTGTCAGTATTTGGTTCAAAAAAAGGAATATCTGCACACGCTGCAAACAGACTACAGAGATTGGAACTGATACTCTTAGCTTATGATTTTGAGATCGAATATCGACGAACAGCAAATTTTGGTCAAGCTGATGCCTTATCAAGACTCATTGATTCAAACAAAACAACAGGAAATGAGGATTTGATAATAGCAGGTGTAAACGAAGACATCACAATGATACAAGAGGATACGATGAGACCTGTTAGTAAGAAAGATATTCAAATTATGACAGAAGAAGACTCTGAACTCAGAGAGTTAAGTGAGATCATTAAAAAAGGATTTTGGCCAAAAGTTAAACCTGGATCAAACTGGAATGCATTCCAAAGAAAAGCAGCTGATTTGACTTTACATGATGGCATTCTATTTATGGGTGTAAGAGCAGTAATTCCAAAAAAACTGCAACAGCGTATATTGAGGATGCTACATCAGGGTCATCCAGGAATGAAAATGCTGGCCAGACAGTCGGTGTATTGGCATGGAATCGATAGAGATATTGAAAGTATGGTGAAAACCTGTGATGCATGTCAAAAAGCAGCTAAAATGCCTATAAAAAACACGTTGTCACCATGGCCTGAACCATCACAGGCCTGGGAGAGAATTCACATTGATTTTGCGGGACCAATGGAGAATTCAATGTTTCTGGTTGTTGTGGACGCATATTCAAAATGGCCAGAAATAATACAAATGAGTGCGGCTACCTCAACAACGACAATTCGCGAGCTGAACAGAATGTTTGCTCGATATGGATTTCCCAAGACATTGGCATAAGATAATTAAACACAATTTACACTTTAAAAGTAGTTAACTACTTTATTTAACTACTCATAAAAAAAGTAGTTAGTAACTATTTCCTAACTACTTTTAACAGCAGTAGTTATTAACTACCTCTTAACTACTGTCTAGTAGTTAACTACTTTTTAACATTAACCAAAAAACCTTTAAACATTTGCAATTAAATACAAGTTAAATAAATCTTATTTTTCAAACTTTTGGTTCATTTCATTTATGTATGCCAACAAATTTTCTTTGATCAAATATTTTTTAATCGTTATTCAAAAAATTTAATTTAAATTGGGGAATTATCGCTGTTGCTAAAAGATATTCTTCATTTTCCAAAACAGGACCAAATCGTTTTTCTATACCATGAGATAGTGCTTGTAAAAGAGCATTGATGGTTTTATCTGAATATGATGTTATTTTTTTAATCCTATAATGGTTTGAATAATGTGACCAATGTGTGACTTTTCACTTTAGGAAATATCCATTGCGGTGACTATTGGATTTCTTTAAATGCAACTTGCCCTAACTTCTTCTGACAATCACAAACATTATTGAAAGCTATATTAACAATCCTTTCAACCGAATAGAATTTTGAGCATCACCGTGTAACATTTGGCTTTATAAATGTTGAACCACTAATGTCTTGTACATCTTCAGCATTTTTTACATTGCGATAAATGAAGTTTGATAACGATACAACTTTTGCCATTGATCTATCATAAAGTTATTTGTATTTCAAATTATCCCTTACCAACACTTGCCACGAAATTTAAGATATAACTAGAAGTAGCCCGTCAAAAATGACCGTTTTTTGGATTTTTATTGAACTATCAGATATTAAATAAAGATGGTTTTCTTCTCTACCATTATTAAAAGTGGATGCTCAGCAATATCAAAAAAATGTTCAATGCTTTGGATCGAACCAGGTTTAAGCAGATTAAAAACACTGAATTTCATGCGTACCTTCGTAAGACAGTTTCAACATCTAGCGATGTTTTATTTTAAACTTTAAATCCAGCATTACGTTTGATGCAATCGGATAAAACTCTTGCATAATAAGCCTAAGAAAAACGTTTTTGATCTTTACCTACTGACAGTGTACAACTTTTATTAAAACTTTTATTACATGCAATCGGATAACCTCTTGCATAAAAGCTTAGGAAAAACGTTTTGGATATTTGGAACTGATAGTGTACAATTGCGTAATAACTTTAATTACACGCCTGCGCCATGGATATCTAGATATAACACCTGGATCCACAACCTAAACGCGAACCGATACGCTTTGGGCCTACGCCGGCCGATAGCTGGCACGGCGTTTCTCTTACCGTACTCTGTTTCATATGATTAATATAAACAACAAGCACAGATATTTTACACGTATTTATTAAATAATTCAATTATTTAGTGACTTTATCTAATTTTCTTTTTTTTGAAGTATTAACATTCACTTTTTCATTAAATTGTTTAATATAGTTCTTCAACATGCAGTTGAAAAATGTACAAGATATTAATTCTTTAATATTATGATTAGAGCTACACAAGTTTTCCACAACCAGTAGAGATTCATGTACCATTATTCTTTGCACAATTCTGATAAACAGATCTCTTTGATCTGTTGAAATAAGGAAGGATTTAAAACCCAATTCTGACTTTTTAGCGAATCAAAGACTTTCAAATTACTGAGACAGGTGGTGAATGCATACTCTGAAGGTTTAAGAAGACCTCCTTTGTCAACTTTATTCAAATATATGTCAAGTCTATCTAACTGCAGCTCATCTAAATGGAAGAATTCATCATCGACTAATATTTCCTTACAATGTGAACATTTATTTTTATAAATTATAGAATAACAACAGCTCCTGCAACATAGTAGATAGTAGTAGCTTCACTGTCACATGGCAGATTAAAACTGGTTAACAAATTTGCAATGCTGGCTGCTTTTTCATCTAAAGTGCTCGAATGTTCTTTAACATCATCAATGAAGTCATCGATGTCAGATAAGGAGAGCTTGGAATGCTTCAACAAAGACATAATTTTTATTTTAGCATTGCTTTGTCTGACTGAAATAAAATAATTACCCCCAGCCATCTGACGAAGCAACCATATATTTGAATTTGTGTCACAATGATTTCACCATGAAACAAAGAAGAGTTGATGCTATTTCTCCTTGAGGGGTGAGACCATGCATTTCTCCTGAAAAATATTCAAAACGCTTTGCAACGTAGATCTCGTCTATTATCAATATGCATGTTCTTTCCAGCTGGTTCAGCTGGCTCGCCCGAAGGGTTAAATAAGCAGAATTGTCCAGTCCAGTCTTTTCATGAACTCTTTGAGTCAATTTTCTTAGGGTGTTTATTGATGGCAAGCATAAAACGTTGCTTTCTAATATCTTAGAGTAGGATGCAGAACTTCTCGAATAAATAAGATATGACCAGATAATCAACTGTGGCGAATAAATCCGAGCATGTTTATTTATTTACACCGATTAATTTTAGTGGTTCGATAACAAATTTTATTTGTTCGTATTCGACATTGGACTCATAAAAAAATCAAGAATCTTTTTTAATTTGCATTTGAAACCAGATGCAAATTTTGCATCTGGTTTCAATTTTTAATTTTTCAACAGTTTCCTCATACAACTGCTCTTCATAATATTTCAGGCATGCTAATAAATTTAACAGCTGCCTCATTTTGGATAGCTTTTTACCAACAAGATCCTTCATAAAAGATTTCGGCATTTTTTCTCTTCTATGACGAGCTGTAACATCAAAAGTATCCGAAATTGAAAGTGATGATTTGATAATCGGAGCACCATCATGATTTTCCAATAAAATTATGTGCAAAATGTTGTCTAAAATGTGCAAATGAAAATCAGAGGGCATTGTTATTTCAACTTTTAATCGGTTCTCCAATTCTTTTAATGTGCAGTTATTTATTGTATCGCTTTCAATAAATGAAGCTTCTAACAGAACTCTTCTAATTGTTTTTGTTGATATTCTCGACGCGCGGATGATGAACATTTAGAAGTTGTTCTAACCTGTTTGGGTTTTGAAAGATAAGATGGTGCATTGAGAAAAACACTAGGCACTGCATCATCTCGCAACTTTTTTTCAGTCTTGCAGGTTCGTTACTGTCAGATCGTCTTTTCTGCAATCGGGATTTGTTTGTGTCTTTTACATCTGATACAAAATCCGTTGGTAAAAAATGGAAAGAACACATTTTGGAATTTTTACTAGGCACAAAACCATCACGAGCGTTAGCTCTAATTAATCTCTAATCCATTTTTCACACAGATCTGGATTGTTCAACGGGAATGAATGAAAAGATAATCCTTTTGTAGTTTTTTCGTTATCCACGCTAGCATATCCATTCTTGCAATCATAAGCAGAACATTTATTCACCATTTTATATTATACTAATATTATATAAAACACGTTTTACGATAACACGATAAACGAGAATCAAATGAACAACACGACTACGACGACTACGATGAAGAATAAACAGTAAGCACGTGCAGACATTCACTTATCTGCGTTATAGTAGAGCTACAGCTATAGCTGCAGCCTAGGCCCAAACAGTATACGCTGAGATCGAACTTGAGCTAGGTTGTGGATCCAGGTGTTATATCAGAGGCGCTGGTGGCAGAGCGGTAGAGCGCTCGCCTGTTGATCGTTAGGTCGGCAGTTCAAGCCTCACCTGCGTCACCAGCGTAACTCCCTTAGGCAAGGAGTTCACTCGCATTGCTTTCTCATGTCTATGAAAATAGCGTGTTCTTCGAAGTTTCCGATCCAAAGGAACCTTCGTAAGCGCCTCTGACTTATCTGGCGCTATATAAATTCATCATTATTATCTAGATATCTATGCCTTCACCTGTAATCCAAAGTGGATTGAAATTGTTCAAATGCTGCTTCCCGGACAAACATCAAGTGATCGGCACGACATCATCGGACGTGTCTTCAAACAAAAAATTCGGTCGCTAATGAACTACATTGTAAAGCAACACGTTTTTGGTGATACTCGATGCTGGATGGCAAAAACGAGACTTGCCTCATGCACACATTCTCATTTGGTTAGTTGAAAAAATTAGACCTGACCAAATAGATGATATCGTAAATGCCGAGATTGCTGATCCCGAAATCGATCCAGATCTACATGATCTTGTAGTTATGAATATGATTCATGGACCGTGTGTCGCCATCAACCGCCAATCACCGTGCATGGTCGACGGCAAGTGTTCCAAACGTCATCCACTAAAATTTACGACAGAGACCATCACTGGCACTAATGGCTATCCATTATATCGACGTCGATCACCCGATGATAATAGTCGAACTGTCACAAAGAAAGTGAAAGGAAACGATTTCGTGGTTGACAACAGTTGGATTGTTCCATATTCGCCACTTCTTTCCAAAACATTCAAGACACATTGCAATGTTGAGTATTGCAATTCTGTAAAGTCAATTAAGTACATCTGCAAATATGTAACGAAAGGCTGCGATATGGCAGTTTTGGCATTCAAAGCTCAGATAATGACGAGATTAGACGCTATCAAATTGGTAGATATGTGAACTGCAATGAGGCAATTTGACGTATATTCTCATTCTCTTTTCACGAACGTCATCCCACTGTTGTCCATTTGGCTGTGCATCTGGAGAATGGTCAACGAGTTTATTTTAACGCGTCGAATATTATTCAACGTGCTGAAACACCCAGCAACAACATTAACGAGTTTTTTTGCGATTTGCCAAAGCGATCCATTTGCACAAACGTTGCTTTACTCGGAGATGCCACGTTATTACACTTGGAACGCTTCATCAAAGAAATTTCAACGTCGGAAGCAAGGCATTGCGGTTTTAAAAGAATTCAATTTCCGATTCGCCTAGCATTTGCTATGACGATTAACAAATCACAAGGCCAATCTTTGAGTGTTTGTGGTCTGAACTTGGATAATGCATGTTTTTCTCGTGGTCAATTGTATGTGGCGTGTTCACGTGTCTGCAGACCATCAGATTTATTTGTTTTTTCGCCCGATAATAAAACAAAAAACATAGTGTATCATAAAGTGCTGGATTAAAGAGAATCGACCCGAGTTCAACCAATGTTTTTCTAATAAACTATTAAAGTGAACGTTTTTTATTTTGTTTTCTTTTAAACTGATATATATATATATATATATATATATATATATATATATATATATATATATATATATATATATATATATATATATATATATATATATATATATATATATATATATATATATATATATATATATATATATATATATATATATATATATATATATATATATATATATATATATATATTTGTTATTATTGTTCTTTATTGCTTAAAAAATACATTCTTTAAGGTGAAACGAAGTTCGCCGGGTCCGCTAGTACATACATAAATACATACATACATACATACATACATACATACATACATACATACATACATACATACATACATACATACATACATACATACATACATACATACATACATACATACATACATACATGTATCATACACATACATACATACATACACACATACACGCATACATACATTCACACATACATACATACATACATACATACATACATACATACATACATACATACATACATACATACATACATACATACATACATACATACATACATACATACATACATACATACATACATACATACATACATACATACATACATACATACATACATAGATACATACACACTCCCGCTCCCGGTCGTTATCCGTTCCCTGTCGCTTTCCCGCTCATTCTTTCGCTCTCCGTTGCCCCCCCCCTAGATCCGATTCTACATACATACATACATACATACATACATACATACATACATACATACATAGAAGCTGTCGGCAGTTGATCATACATCGCTCTAATCACGAAAGATAGGCGGATGGGCGAGTAACGCCACAAATCATTCCATGTCATCGAATGTTGAACTGCCGCCTCCCATCTAGTCCAATCGCCCTGTTGCGACATCTGAGCACCTAACTGCACTCTTTCCAACTCCATTGCTCGCCTTCTGTCTTGAATAATCAGGTTTGTCCTTTCCTGCGACGAGGCCTTAGACCACCACACATGATGGAACCAACCCAGACCGAGCCGTCCCGGTTGCACTGCTCCGAGCTTTTCAGACCATTGCAAAGATCCCTCGGCTTCATGGATGTCCCTCCCTGCAGTCCAGCCTTTTCCCGATCCAACTGATGGGCCCACATTCACGATACATGGGTCTGAAGAGTTGTCCAGCATCAACTGTGTCCGTATCTTGCTAATCTTGTACTCTTCTACTAGGGACTTGAATGGAAGAGCTAACTTAGCTGACTTACTATATAGAGCTAAAGTTGTTAACGCCGGTGGAAGTCCTAGCCATTTCCGAATGCAGCAGTTCATTTTCTTCTCCATTCGCTCCACGTGAGATAAACATATCTCATAGATTGTTAATGGCCATAGCAACCTCGGTATCAAAACAAACTGTACCAGCCATACCTTGAACTTTCCCTGCAGCTCGGTTGAATTGATTTTCCTCAGGTCCTCAACCAAGCCCTGCAGAACGATGCTGCTCCGATTCACATCATTCATGGAGACGTTGTACCATCTTCCCAAGCTTTTCACAGGCTCTTGCTGGATTGTTGGGATTTCGCAACCAGCCACCGAGAATGAGACAAAACCATCAATCTCTCCATGTCGCAAAGAAAGGCTTCTCGATTTGGCTGGCTTGAACTTCATTCCACACCAGGACAACAAGTCGTTGAAATTTTGAAGAATACGGCGCATTTCGCCGCAGTGATTCAAGATAAGAGTAGTGTCGTCCATGAAGGCTTTTATTGATGGCATGAAAATTCCTTTTCCCAGGTAAACATCCTGAACCCGAGATGCAATCGAACCGAGCAATAATTGCATAGCCAGAACAAATAGGATGGGAGAAATTGAACACCCCATAGCAATTCCGACCCGCAAGTTGAACCACTCTGTGGAGCACGTCGATGTTGACAGACGTAGCCTAAAACGGCGAAAATACTGTTGCAGAACATCGATGAGGAATTCTGGAACATTGTGCCTTTTGAGTGTCTTCCAGAGCAATTGATGGCGAACAGTCCCGTACGCGTTTGCTAAATCAAGCCGGACCACGAACTTAGTGAAGTGGGGAAAGCTTGAAAATGAAGCCTGCAAGCTGTGTGAGAAAACAGAAACTCTGATTCACATTCTCTCATGTTGTCCGTATGCTTTGGCAAAGGGAAGATACACGTGGCGCCACAATGAGGTTCTAAGAGAGATACTGGGCATTATCAAGGAGAACTGCAGACTAGCCAATTCGATGCAGTTGTGCCCCAGAAGAAAAGTTTATTTCTTGAGAGAAGGCTTGCAGCACTTGGGCCGCAGAAAGGCAAGTACGAGAAGAGAATCGTTGCTTGATGCGGCAAATGACTGGAGGATATCAGCAGACTTAAAAGATGAAGACTGCTTTCCGGAATTGGTTCGCAGCAGCGGATTGAGACCGGACATTGTCATTTTTTCCAGTTTGGCCAAGACGTTGCTGTTCATCGAATTGACAGTGCCATGGGAAAGCAACATGGAAGCCTCAAATATCTTGAAAGAAGAGCGTTACAGAATCCTTGCCCAAGATTTGGAGCGTGCGGGGTATAGAGTCGAGATTTTTCCAGTTGAAGTAGGCGCCAGGGGTTTAGCCGGTCGCTCACTCGTCAAATTGCTTGTGGCTCTCGGAATGTCGGGTCGGAAAAAAACTCAAGCTATCAAGAAAATAGCTGAAAGAGCAGAAACAGCTTCTTTTTGGATATGGATGCAAAGGAATGAAAAAGGAGATAATAAATTTAAGCAGCCACTTCTGGCTTCCGTACAACAGTGTTAGCTCCTCCTTTGTTTACAAGTTCAGGGACGAAGTCGCGTTATGGCTGCCGGCGAAAGTTTCGGTTGTTTGCAATAGAAGGAAAGTTGCTGGCGTTTAGAAAATAATCGAAACAATGTTTCCTGCCATTATGGTTTGTGGTGTTTCTCGTTTGGTGAAAGTGATGGCATGGCTCGAAGTTCCGGAGGTGAATGTTTCTTTCGGTATCGGAATCTGGCGGTTTGGTGGATGCTACAGTTACTACATGCTCAAGTTCCGGCGTTTGAAAGACAGTTTCTCATCTTGTTACAGTTGCTTGACGGTTTCAAAATGACTTCTTGGTTCTGGTACTTTGAAGATTTGCCGGTTATCTGGTTCTGGTCGGAAACGGCATGTGATACACAAATTTCGTCAGGGGGCGGCCGTCTGATCAACGGTCGTGGCCCGCCCTCCCGTGGTAGCGTCAGGAAAAGGGCCGAAACGCTGGGAGGGTCTTCCTCTGAAGACCTCTGACGAACTTGCTCGAAGAAGAGTTTTCACATACATACATACATACATACATACATACATACATACATACATACATACATACATACATACATACATACATACATACATACATACATACATACATACATACATACATACATACATACACACACATATATACTTTGAATGAGCATTTAGTGCCGAAATATTGTAAAAAACACATACATACATACATACATAAACACAGACACACATATATGCATATACACATACATACATACACATACATATATATAGATCCCGCTCCGCTCATTTTGTGACGGATTTCAAATTTTTTTCTCTATATTTGATTCCCCTTGACTCTCAAGGTTGTGTGAAAATTTCATTACGATCGGATGAATGGTGTAGCAATGCATAAAGGACATATATATATATATATATATATATATATATATATATATATATATATATATATATATATATATATATATATATATATATATATATATATATATATATATATATATATATATACATATATACAAACATTCATTTATATATATATATATATATATATATATATATATATATATATATATATATATATATATATATATATATATATATATATATATATATATATATATATATATATATATATATATATATATATATATATATATATATATATATATATATATATATATTAGTTTTGTTTTTCGTACATCGAGAAACCAATGCTGCCTCGCAACGCCATCGAGTTGAACAAATGTCTCCCAATGAATTGCAACTACATCGAGAAACCAATGCTGCCTCGCAACGCCATCGAGTTGAACAAATGTCTCCCAATAAATTGCAGCTACATCGAGCTGCTAATGCGATCTCCCAACTTTTAGCATGAGATTGTGCGAGTGAGGCAGTTCGTAACGAAGCAATTAACTTCAACGAAACTCAATTCGATCTAGACCTCCTAGCCACCGCCGCCGCCGAACTTTTTACAGCCGCCGTAAATCAGCCGAAAAAAATTACGGTTAGCCGGCGGCCAGCCGAAAACGGTACGCCGAAAATCCGCTATAAGATTTCCGAACGCCAGCTTAACCTAGACCTTTTTTGTATTAATTACGTTTGACTCATTATAAAACTAATTTTCAATGTAAAAGTGCAAAATCAACTATTATTTATACATTGGTGTATAATGTTTAATTTCCTGAATTTCTTTCTGAAATCAATTACGTTGTCTAATTTTCATTATATTATTTCTGCTTTACTTATTATCGCTACTGACAGACGCTTTAAAATAGGAATAAATTTAAGTATCACAATAACTCCGCCTCGCTAATTGCGAGCCAGTCCCAAGCCTGGAGAAAGGGGGAGGGAAAAGTAAAAAGGATCAAATTCTGATCCACGACAGGAAGTACTTAAGTGCTTCCTACATGCAGCCATTAGAGTCTTAAAACACCTGGTGTAAAGGACTATAAACTATTATAAAAAAAAAATAAGTATCACTGTTGTGTATTGAACTATTCATAAGATCTTTGTATTATTATTATCTATGCGACGCGGAAGTTGATTGTTTGGTTCCCATTTTTTGTTCTCCGTTGGTTATCGCGTGTACTAGTTCAGTGATAATTTCTTGTTCTTATATTAAACTAAGTATTGCTATAACAATTATCGGTATTTGTGTTTTCGTTTAAACAACACAAAATTGGCAACGAGGATGGGATTGAAAAAGATACTTTGCAGAAAATCGAAACTTTCAACCCAGGGCGATAATTGTGTAAGCTGCGAGAACTGATCAGAAATTAATTCAAAATTTCTCAAGTTTGTCTTAATCCACAAGAACAAACACTTTTTTTCTCGACTCCTGTAAACGATTGTGAACAAGATGACCGCTACAAACAATCTCCAACCATTCGACAATTGTCTCAAATCCGACGAATTGGGATATCTATGCTGAACAGTTGGAGTATCATTGCATTGCCAATAATATAGTCGATGAACAAAGAAAGAGGGCCGTTTTGTTAGCTGCGATGGGAACAGCTACTTTCAAGATTGTCAAATCACTCGTGTCACCAGAACCGCTGACTTCAAAAACATTTGAAGAACTCGTCCAAATGCTGAGACAGCATTTCGTTCCATAAACGTCAGTCATTTTTAAAAGCAGTGTTGGAAAAAGTACTGTGTTTCAGTACTTAAGTAAAAGTACAAGTAACGCCTCAAAAAGTTACTTAAGTAAAAGTAAAAGTATTTTCTAAAAAATGTACTTAAGTAAAAGTAAAAAATAACAGCACTTTAAAGTTACTTTTAAAGTAAAAAGTAAAAGTACTGAAGCCGCTTTTTGTAATGGTCATTCGTCAATCATCTAACTCTATTTTATCATAATTCCATCGTCTTTCAAACGCTACTGCGTTGATAAAACTGATAAACTAATTGATAACACGCAAACGAATGAAACAATTCTATTTTTACGTGCCTTTTTGTCAATTTTTCGTATTTCGATACATGCGCTGGATGCACGCGTATCACGTGTTTCTTCAAGTTTGACGGAGAATTGTGGAATGCTAAACACATAATTACTTTACTTTATGTTTGCCCAGCAAGCATGTGAATCTGAACGATTTAGCTTCCATCGATTTTTTAGATTCCATCTGAACATTTTAACTAAATATGGCCATGGGCGTTCTTTATTAACTTCATTGTTGTTACGCGCCTATCATCGCCACAACTGCTCACGTTCGCTCCTTTGGAAGATTCCATAGTAGGTAATCTCAAACAATCTATTGTACACCAAAACAAGTATGACCGCGAAAATCTTAGCTCCACCCACAAGCTTCAATACTACTAACTATATATATATATATGTTTTTATATATATGTATGTGTGTGCGTATTTACTAATTTTTTTATCTAGAAATTATATGTATATATATATATATATATATATATATATATATCTTTTTCCTGATTTTGATTGGTAAGAATGTAAATATTATTTTGTGCATGAATTTTGAGAAACTAGACAGTGTGTTATAAAGTTGAGTGTTCGAGAAGAAAATAAAAGTTTAAAGAGACGTGCTGCAGAGAGAAATTGGAATTTACAAAAGATTTGTTAGAACCGTGCGAAATTCTACAAAGTGAGAGAATTCAGTTTTATTTGAGTCCAGTTAAAAGATTTATTTTTCAAGGGAGAATAATTAAGTTAAAATAAATTCGAGAAATATTGTGATATAAATAACTTCGACTTTAACGTTACGAATCGCTAGAAAGCATATTCCTCTACGTTTACATTGGTAAAAGTAAAATGGGGTTCGAAAATGCATACGTTAATAATCATAGATAATTAATACAACATCGATTTAGACTTTATGTCGTTTTATTAATATTTTACAGTACTTTGTAACGGTTTGTCCTGGAAAAGTAACGAAGTAAAAGTAAGTCCGAAAATATTACTTCGTTACAAGTAAAAAGTACTGAAAATAATCTGTACTCCGTTACAGGCAAAAAGTACGTCTGATGTACTTAAGTAAAGTAACGCGTTACTTTTACTTCGTTACCGAACAACACTGTTTAAAAGACACTTGTTCCAGCGTCGTGTCCAACAGAAAGATGAGTCAGTGACAAGCTATCTGACCGAGCTGAAGCGTCTGTCCGAAGATTGTGAATTTGGAACCACGTTGAACGAACGACTTCGAGATCAACTGGTGAGTGGCCTCACAATTGAAGGCATACAAAGACAACTACTCTTGGAGACAACGCTCACATTTGACGAGACGGTGAAAAAGGCACTTGCGGGAGAAGCTGCTATAGTTCAGGTACGTGAACTACAGACCCAGTTTTCAGCTCCTCCGACCACCTACAAGGTACATCACCAGAAAGAAACGAAAGTACAGAAGGGCAGTTCTTGCATCGGTTGTGGGGGTAGCCACAAGCGTGAACAATGCAAGTTTAAAAATGCAGAATGCCACATGTGTCACAAAAAAGGACATATTGCAAAAGTATGCCGAAGTAAACCAGACAACAGTGTAAAATTCAGCAAGAAAAAATCAGTTGCTACACATCAACTAGACTCACACTCTGAATTCTCCATTCATGATCTAAATCGACCAAAACAACAGAAGTTAAAGGTCATAGTTCATCTCGATGGTCAGCCTTGCACCATGGAAATTGACAGTGGATCATCATACTCTGTGATATCGCACCAAACCTTCAAACAACTATGGAAGAACTCTGCTCCACTTATCAGGAAAGTAACAAACTTACCATTAACAGATTTTCAAGCACGAGTAATTCCGCTGAAGGGCTACTGTGATGTAGACGTAATATACAAGCAGCGAAGAGCCAAGTTGCAACTCATCATCACAAAAGAGCATCGTGCAAGTCTGCTTGGATATGATTGGTTTCCCAGCTTAGGATTTGAAATATCAGGAATAAATCAGCTCCAAGAAACATCAATTTCCCAGTTGATCGATGAATTCAGTGATGTGTTTTCAGAGACTTTAGGCACGTACAGGGGACCACCTGTTTCTCTACCAGTAGATCCAAACACGACTCCACTTCGTTTCAAAGCCCGAAATGTTCCATTAGCTATCCGTGCTAAAAAAGAAGACGCAATTGATCGCCTCACGAAAGAAGGGGTTTTGGAGCCGATCAACAATCCAAGATGGTCAACACCTGTGGTGCCAATAATTAAATCAACAGATGTCCACTTTTTAGATGATCTCCCATCACCACCTTTGATAGCTTCAGAAGTGGCACAACTCACGCGACGTGATCCTGAGCTATCCAGAGTCTTCACTTGGGTGGAAAGGGGATGGCCACAGAAACCAGAAGCACAGTTCCATCCTTACTCAGTAAAGCAGCATGAGCTTTCTATACACAAGCACTGCTTACTCTGGGGCAGTAGGGTGGTAATACCAGCAAAGGGACGTAAACGTGTTCTGGACGAACTCCACATCGCTCACCCAGGCATCGTACGAATGAAAAGTTTAGCACGTTCTTATGTGTGGTGGCCTGGCATAGATAAAGATATTGAAAGCTTTGTTTCTACATGTGAAACCTGCAAGAGACATCAACATGCACCACCGCACGCTCCCACCCGCCCATGGGAAATTCCTAGACGACCGTGGTCTAGAATCCACATCGATTTTGCCGGACCTTTCCAAGGACAGAATTTTCTTATTATTGTAGACGCTTACTCCAAATGGATTGATGTTGCGCACATGAAAACAACAACAGCTGAAAGCACACTAACAGTTCTCCGAAGAGTGTTTGCCACGCATGGACTGCCAGACTCCATTGTGTCCGAAAACGGACCACAATTCACGTCCAATGAGTTCCAGGAGTTCTGCAAAAGAAACTTGATACAATCCATATTAGTATCTCCTTACCATGCTGCTAGCAATGGCCAAGCTGAGAGGACTGTCCAGACGACAAAGAACAGTCTTAAAAAGATTATCACATGAAATTGGCATCACCGATTGTCAGTTTTCTTGCTAAATTCGCACATTACTCCATCAACGGCAACAGGATCAAGTCCAGCAGAATTACTCATGAGCAGAAGACTAAGAACATGTCTTGATCATTTGCACCCTGACCACTGCAGAGACAAACAGTTGCAACAGGATAAGCAGATGGCAGAAATCATAACTAACAAAGTAAGGTAATTTCAGCCCAATGATCCTGTCTTCATCAGAAGTTATGGTCCAAGGTCTGAACGGATTCCTGCAACCATAGAGGAGCCAACAGGACCAGTCTCGTACTCAGCAAAAAAACTCCAGATGGTAAGAAAATGAAACGACATGTTGATCTTATCGGGAAGCGCACTGTACAGCACCAGGGCAATTCATCAGATGTTCAACCTGTGGTAGCCCTACCAAAAGAACCAGATGATATTCCAGCAGCAGTCGCAGATGTTCCACGTGAGGCGAACCTACAAAAAGAACCAGATGTCCAACCAAGGCGAATCATCAAGCCTCCTTCCTATTTAAAGGATTATGTACACTAGGGGGGAGGAATGTTGTGTATTGAACTATTCATAAGATCTTTGTATTATTATCTATGCGACGCGGAAGTTGATCGTTTTGTTCCCCTTTTTTGTTCTCCGTTGGTTATCGCGTGTACTAGTTCAGTGACAATTTCTTGTTCTTATATTAAACTAAGTATTGCTATAACAATTATCGGTATTTGTGTTTTCGTTTAAACAACACAAAAATCAAAATTCTTTTCTCATGTTAATAGTTAATAATTAGATATTATAGATAATTTAGTTTGTAATTCGATATATTATAGATAAGTAATATTTTTTGTTAACTTCGACCGACGTCGACCGCAGTGTTGTTTCAGTTAAGCGTAACTTTAACTGAATTTGGTCTAATAACTGAAAAAAGAGATTTAAGTTAAGTACTAAAATTTTGACGCATTTCTGTATTGGATTTTCCGAAAACATTTTTTTTCAGTTTGTATTACAGTTACTACTTTTTTTTTACTATTAGTATTACAATTAAAGTTAACATTATTTTTCAGTTACAGTTTCAGTTAGTACTTAACTTAAATCTCTTTTTTCAGTTATTAGACCAAATTCAGTTAAAGTTACGCTTAACTGAAACAACACTGGTTGCCAGACTGAGAATGGTTTGCCAGCTGCTGTTACATTGTCTGTGACACTTCAGTGCTTCCGAAGAGACATTCTAAACACTAAACACTGACTAACACCACTTTAAACATTGTTAAATTTTAATTCAATTCAGAGACACTGTTAGCAACTCTTGTCATGCTGGCTGAAGTAAACTGGGAAGTGTAGATTATGAGGATTTTGTAGATAAATAATGCACATCATATCATAGTCAAATTGTTTGCTGTTTATTAGAACACACAAGCAAACAGTTTTGACATTGAGACAATGCTTAGCAATATCCTCAGGTGCAGAAGAACGTCTTACAACAATAATAGACGTGTAACTGGAGGAAAGATACAAGAGCTATTTTAACAAGCATCAAAACCCTGCAGAAAAAAGAAGACATTTTCTCAAGAACTTGATAAGATTATATATCACTTTAAATAAAAATGTAATAACTGCTCAGTGAGCAGTGCTCACATTGGCCAACTCTGACATTTACACATATTTCACTATTATAGATATTATTTACAAGACCACTAATATAAAGAGTTTATCTTAAACTTTGTCACAGCAACATTTACAAGCATATACAAGTACCTTCAAAACTGTTTTAAGAGCATCAACTTTTTTGCCAATTTAAAGAATAAATACGTCCAAAAACAAAGATTGATTTTGGGCAAGCCTAATTAAAATAGTATCTCATCGATTTTAACAGTTTCTTTATATAGGCCTCCACATATATCGCCCTAAAACATATCTACTTCAAGATTATCAGTATGGACCTATTCTTACAGCCTTACACTGCACGCGACTTACAGTTTATATAAACAACTAGCAGTGCCCGTAGCGGCTTCGCTCGCATGAAATTAGAGAATTTGAACCGAGCATCCATAGGTGTCGGCTCGGCCCGTTTCAAAACCAAAATTCCTGGCCCGGCACGGCCCGTCTAATTTGGGCCCGGTCCGTTTTTACAGGCCTAGAAATTCTATACACTTGATGAAAAACTTCGGCCCGTCCCACCTTGACTTCAGGTTTAGCCGGGCCCGTCTGAAGACCCTAAAACCACTAAAATGTCTATATGCTTAGTGAAAAACCTCGGCCCGTACCACCTTGATTTAAGGTTTAGCCTGGCCCGTAAAAAGACCCTAAAATAACGGCTTGGCCCGACCTGTGATAAACTGGACTCAGCTACTTTTAACCGGCACAAAACCTCAAAAAAATAAGTTTTAGATCTGTAATGCTTG
This sequence comes from Erpobdella octoculata, assembly GCA_963978895.1. Lineage (NCBI taxonomy): Eukaryota > Metazoa > Annelida > Clitellata > Hirudinida > Erpobdellidae > Erpobdella > Erpobdella octoculata. Next base: position 11,406,786 of record OZ022244.1, read on the forward strand.
CAGTTGTTGAGTAGCAGTTATTTTAAAATCAAATAACCCTTATTTTGACCCCACATTTGAAGTCATGGAAACCAAAGTTTTAAAAAATGGTGAAACACGTATATATCTTTTTTTTTTGAGTAGATACTAAGTATTAATTTTTTATATCTGTAGCAATTACAGTTGTTGAGTAGCAGTTACTTTAAAAACCAAATAACCCTATTTTCCACCCCACATTTGAAGTCCTGGAAACCAAATTTTGAAAAAAAATGGTGAAAAACGTATATCATTATTTTTAGAGTAGAAACTAAATACTAATTTTTACTTTTGTAACATTCACAGTTTTTAAGTAGCAGCTACTTTAAAAACCAAGTAATCCTATTGTCCACCCCACATTTAAGGTCCTGGAAACCAAATTTGTAGAAAATGGTGAAACACGTATATCTTTATTTTTAAAATAGAAACTAAATACTAATTTTTACATCTGTGGTAATTACAGTTTTTGAGTAGCAGTTACTTTAAAAAACAAATAACCCTATTTTCCACCCCATATTTGAAGTCCTGGAAACCAAATTTTCAAAAAATTCTAAAACACGTATTTAATTATTTTTGGAGTAGAAACTAAATACTAATTTTTACTCCTGTAGCATTCACAGTTTTTGAGTAGCGGCTACTTTACAAACCAAATAACCCAATTTTCTAACCCACATCTGAGGTCCGGGAAACCGAATTTTCAAAAAATGGTAAAACACGTATCTTTTTATTTTTCAAGAAGAATCCATATACCAAATTTCAAAATCTCCTCATTTTTGGTTTTCGAGATATACATTGTTTTAGAAAAAAGTTTGTTTTCCAGTTTCTTCCCTTCAGGAGCAAAATTTTCAAAAATCCTTTCTCAGTGGATTTTTACGCAATAAAAGTAATATAATTTCCAAATTTCACGTTCCTAGGATGAGGCGTTTGAGCTCGGCGTTGATTATCAGTCAGTCAGGACATGTTCTTTTATATATATAGATTTTAATTTGCGTAATATGAATACTATTCTAATTCTACTGCTAGAAAATATTTTAAATCAACAAATGCAATTGCAATTTAAAATTAATCGTAACAACGGCGGGAAATTATCGATTACTTTATTATTATCTATGCTAGAAAATATTTTAATTACTTATTTGTTTAAACTTAGAAATAGAAAATGTAAAAAAACAGATTTTGATACAATTATTGATAAGTTCGCGGCGGGAAATCAAGTGAGGAAGGAAACGGGAGCGAGAGAAATAAAGAAAAACCACGGTAGTAATAGATAATAATTTAATTTTAATAAATCAATTTACCTTGTTTTCTTGCATGAAAGAAATCACTGATTACAGAACGCGAGAACGAAACGCACAGAAAGAGACGAGAGAGTTATGGCGGATTTTCTTAGCTCGCTGATTTTATATACTGTGCGTCACATAGGCTGCAATCTTCCCGCCATTCTCCGGAGGCCTAAGCCCCCCAAATTATGAAATCGACAATCCAAGGATAAAAATAAACTATGCAGGCAGTCTGTCTGAAGACGACACATTATTTTGTTAATTATAAATATCTGATTAAATAAAGATTATTTTATTAATTATTTAATAATTTATTTGCTGCTATTGCACCGGCGGTGACCGATTATTTCCCCGGCAATCCCGCCGGTGAAATAATCGGTAAAATTGCTACTGCGCCGGAATTGCCGTGGTAATAGTTATAACGGATCATGAACATTAGCTACATTTGGTTTATTTAACAGATACTCTGTTAACTGTTCATCAACACGTAAAACGCTGAATTGACATAACGTTTCAATACCTTTAACACCTAGTGTAACCATCTTGACTGAATCACAGACGTTGTCGGAACGGGATTCAGTTCGACAAATTAAACATACCATTTCATTTAGTTCACCCATTTCGAAAAAGAACAATAAAAACTCCAAAAATAGATGTTTTACAAAATACTAACTTAGAAATTCGATGTTTTACAATTTACGAAAATACTAACTTATCGCTCACTACGGTAAATCTCTTTCAAAAAAGCGTCAAAAAACCAATTTCCGAAATGACGATTTCAACCGATTTTTGCAGGAAGAATCATAAACATATTACAAACAAATTATCCAAAAATCAGCTTGCTGCAAATTTTGTCTAGGTACAACAAGGAAAATTTTTTATTCTCCTGGACTAGTATTCTATTCCCACAAACACACTTTTTGGATGCTTTAACAAGGCTGAATTGATGTTGCGATTCATGATCTTAAAATCGAAATATCTTTGTGAAAATAAATTGTACGATTAAATGGTTGTTTGCATATTATGTTTTCTGTTTAAATTGTCTTTAAAAATGTATAAATTATTTTTTTTTAATTTTTGTGCTACTACTTTCCTAGCATTCGACGAAGCTAGAAACACAGTCAGAAATTCTACATTTCATCTTTGAGAACTTAAACAAAAACTATTTTTTAAACCCATAGATATATATGTGTTTACACCTTTCAACATGAGTTTGAGGCTTACATTAAATTATTTTGGCAAGAAGTAATAGTTAATACTGAGCAACCTTAAGGTTGCTCATCAAACGCCTTACTACAGTGTTGCTAAATATAGCCTTGGCGGCAAATAAACTTTGCTAAAAAAACTGCATTAATTAAGTATTTACAACTAAAATGACTGTTTTGCTCCCTTATATTGTTTATTAAAGCAATTACTAGCAGCGAAATTCGGTATTTTTACACTTCAAAAAATATTCCGTCAATAGCATCAGGTAGGTAGGCTAAGCGCAATCTATTTAGAGAACAGTGGTTACCGCTCAAAGCGATTTTTGGCTTGGCATAGAAATAGCAGCATAGAAAACATATTTTATGATTTTGATTTTCGAATATTAAAATCAAATCAAAAATCGTCAAAAAATAATTTCAAAGTCGCGAAGAAAACGCCAACCCTGCGACGAATCGGTCCAGAGCGTGAAAGAAATCGCGCACTTTCGCGGCCAAAAGCCTCATAGGCTATACAGGTAAAATTCTGTTGCTCAGGAGCAGACTGATATCACGGTACTGTATAAGTATAACACAGAGATGGCAAGAATTCGTAGTACTTGCTTCGGCAGTACATATACTAAAATTGGAACGATACAGAGAAGATTAGCATGGCCCCTGCGCGAATTCGTAGTATAGACAGTAGATGTGCGTATCCGGATGGTGTTGTTTAATGCTGGTCTCCAACTGTCCAACTGCATTCGCCGGCAGGGCGTAGCTAGCATACCAATTCTGGGGGGGGGGGGTGTAACAGCCACATTTCACCGACAAAGTTTTTCGTACTTTTTTATTCAAATAACTTATTGATTTTATATATTGTATATTTAAAAAAACACGTATTAGTTCAAAAAATTGCAATATTAAAATAATACAAAAATATTTAATTAATTCGGATGGGTCTTTGTTTTATTATGGACCACTTTTTCACCAATTCATCAAGATCGATGTTGTCCAGAAAGTCTTTCTCTGAAGCCAGCAATATCAAGGAGTCCAATCTATCATCCGTCATCGTGGAACGCTAATAAATTTTTACAAATTTTAATTTGCTAAACGTTCTTTCATCACTAGCCACAGATACAGGAGCTGACGCCATTAACTTGAAAACCCCAGGAAATATTTGTCGTTTTTGCTAGGATCGTTTCAAACAATCATTGTTTGCTGGAGTTTCTGATTCACTGAATGTATTCATAAAAATTTCAAGTTCGGCTTAGAATGAATAAACATCAGTGATTACTCCATTATTTGGCATCATGAGACACAGTTTTTCAACATATGTCAAATGTTTTTGTAGGCTGTTGAAGAATAGAAAATGGCTCAATGCTAACCCAGGATGCCAGTAAATTTTCCTTCATTTCGTGTTGCTGCCAGTAATATTGGTAAAAATTCATTACCAGGCTGTCTCAGGTCTGTCATCAAATCGAGCTGGAATCAGCTTTCGTCTAAGGCGAATTTCGTAAATTTGTATTGCATCTATGTCAAAGTTACTACATTTTTTAATTGCAGCATCAGTTTCGCTATGCACACCTTTTTCATTAATTCTTATCTGTTCTAGAGATTTTATTGTAGAAGATACTATCATTTTTGCATCTAAGATGTTCAACTCGATTTTCTGAAGTTCAACAGTGAGAATTTTTGTCTTTGCAATAACCCCTTTAATAAGCATCAGCATTATTATGAAATCAGGATTAACTACTTTTTTAAGAATTGCTTCAGCTTGATCTTTGGTTTTTTTATCAAATACTTGAGAATTTTTTATTTTACAAAAGCATTCAATAATTGAGTCCATGCTCATCCAAAACGCTTGTATGGATTCAGAACGGGCTGACCATCTCGTTTTTGAAAGATTGCGTAGTTTCAAAGAATGTTCGACCTTCTGAAGTTTGGAATTAAGAAAACTGAATCTTTTGGTGCTTGAAGAAAAGAATGTATAACACATTTGAGAATATCAAAGACATTTGATGCCATTCTATTTCTTTTAACCGCATGTTCAACAAACTTGTTTGTACGATGAGCCTGACAAGGAATGTAAGGTATAAACCGACCAAGTTTTTCCGAAATTTGTGCATGAACACTTTTTAGGTTGCTTGACATAGAAGTTAACTTTCACGCTTGGAGGTGGCATGTTGGGTCGAATTTCTAAATTGATTAAAATATCTGATTTAAACCAAGTCTTGATTTTGCAAAACTTCTTAGAAACATTTGATAAACAGCTTTTGAATGAGTAGTTTTTTACCAATGCTTTTATTAACTCGTCATCTCTGTTTGTTTCTCTGTCTGTCTGTTTGTTTCTCTGTCTGTTTCAAATCTTGCAATCAATTTTTGAGTCACTTCCTGATGATAGATTTTTTTCAAATTTTGCATACATGCTCAAAATAGAAGACAATGCAATATTCAATTATTAGTTTTACAATAAGTCAATTATTTAGTTAATTTTAATTAATTTCGATATTTCGATATAATTAAGATATTTCGACTTTAATATAAAATAAAAGAGTAATATAAGAAAAAATTGATTGCAAAATTTGTGTTTTAATTACATATAAAAGCATTGGGTTTTTTAAATTCGTTTTTAATTTACTTGTTTAAAATCATATTCATAATTGCATTTAAAAAACAAAATATTTTTAATTATGCACACATTGCCAATAAAGTTAAGTAAAATTGAGAAGTAGTTATTTTAGCGAAAATACCGAGTAAGACATTGCTACTGAAAATTTAACTGAAGCTTATGATCTTAAATGAATTGAATTAAAGATTAGAAAGCGTTTAAGAAAGCTTTGGAATTAAATTTATTATAATAGATATAAAAGCCACATTGTATATAAAATGAAATAGAAAGAAAAATAAAATATACAAAATAAGTTAAGGATTTAAAATAAAATATATGGAGTGAAATAAAATAAATATAAAAATCTAACCAATATTTGATTAAAATTCCGATATAACTTGATCTCTGTCGACAAGAACTTCTAATAGCTAACACACTAGGACACAAAGGATAAAGTTTTCGCGGATTTTCTGACCTCATCGTATATACGAAACATACATACATCACTTAGCTTCCAACTGTTGAGATTTTTATTAAGAAACTATGTTATATTTGACTTTTATGTCTATGTTGCATGTTAGGTGTCTAATCTACTTCCTTTTTTTTCCGATGTACGAGTTGAAGTAGCTGTGTATGTTCGATATTTATTATTTCGTGTTCTTTTTGATCTAATAAAACTCTAAAAACTTAACAGGTTATGGGACCAGATAGCGTTTTCTGCGTTTAGAAGTTTAGATCAGTTGACGAAGATTAAACGAATTAAAGAAATATCGATAAGTTTTAAGTTAGCGTGTCTCGTGATCTGACATCGAAGAATTGTTAGTCTAGCACGTTTATTCTTACGCACTGGCTACGGATCCGGCAGTGCCGGACGCGATTATTGAATCGACGGAGTGGCGAGAGCCAGCTTCTGTTAAACCAATACGATTGGTCGCCTTTCAGCCAATCCGCGCGTCATGCACATCTGACCTGACCTAGTTCGTGGTTAAACAAAGTTAAAATTCAAAGATCTGCATTTTGATTTCAAATTTAATTACAATCTCAAATTTTCAAAAAGCCAATTCAACAAATTAAGCTTGCCTCCTAATACTTTTACAGCTAGCAGCAACTTCACAATTAATATAACCACTTCTAATGAGTTTGATCAGTGGCGGCAAATGTTTGAACCATAGATATCTAGATAGGCTATATAGCCTTATTTGCTGTTTGGTTTTACGCGCGCAGTGGAGTTTTAGTTTGTGCCTCCTGACTGACCATAGACAAGAGATTTGTTTACATTTGTCTACACCGGCGGCTTGCCTTACTTCGATAAACAATTCATTCCAATTTTGCAGTTAACTATTATAAAGCAACGACAACGCGTTATTCTTTCAATATTTGTTTATCATAGATTAATTTATGACTTTCTATCAAAATTTCTTGGTTTCTTCAGCGCATACTTTAATTGTTTTTGACAGAAATGACTTTTATAAATTCCCTTGAATCTTTTGGTTTAAACTTTAAAACCATAACATTTTAAGAAAATCCTTTTATCTGAAGATAACTGATAGTCATATGTATCTATTTTATGCTGATAGTTTAAGTTTCAGCATAAAATCTGAATTCATTATGTCTTCAAAGATATTTTCTTAAAAGAGATATCTTAGACTTAGAACTAGATCCTGACTAGGTTAGATTAGCAATAATAGTTACTGGCTTTTTCTAAAGTACATAATAATTTTTAGAATTAACATAGATTATTGAAGTCACTACCAATTCTTCTATGCCCTGAAATGAATCTACCTGAGGCGATTGCATTTATTTACCTAGTTTTTAAGCAAGTAAAAAGCACTATGCCAACTATCGAGTTTATATTTATTCATTATCACTTTGCGATTACATTTGTGTAGTTTCAGTTCAGTACACAGTTTCCAATAATGTTGAAATAGATTTGCAAAAAACTGAGGCAACAAACTATGATTTTGATTTTACAAATGTTTTTATTAATACAATAAATTTTGTTTGGCTTTTCAATGAACAAAAACTGAAAATGGGACAAAAAATTGACAATTTAAGTTACTGTCCACTAAATAAAATCGTTTTAGTTAGTTTTTGTCTTAAACCTGAACATCTCAATAAAATTAGCATATTTAGATAGATAATTCAAAAACAAAGCAATATGTGAAAGTTTCATTAAAATGCAACAAGAATTAACAGAGTAATTCAATAAAAACTGATTGAGAAATCGGTTGCTAACTTTTCACGCATTTAACATGGAAAATTCAAAGTTGTTGCATCTCAATCAAATTAGCATATTTAGATAGATAATTCAAAAACAAAGCAATATGTGAAAGTTTCATTAAAATGCAACAAGAATTAACAGAGTAAATCAATAAAAACTGATTGAGAATTCGGTTGCTAACTTTTCAAGCATTTAACATGGAAAATTCAAAGTTGTTGCATCTCAATAAAATTAGCATATTTAGATAGATAATTCAAAAACAAAGCAACAAGAATTAACAGAGTAAATCAATAAAAACTGATTGAGAAATCGGTTGCTAACTTTTCAAGCATTTAACATGGAAAATTCAAAGTTGTTGCATCTCAATCAAATTAGCATATTTAGATAGATAATTCAAAAACAAATCAATATGTGAAAGTTTCATCGAAATGCAGCAAGAATTAACAGAGTAAATTAGTAAAAACTGTTCGATGAAATCAGTTGCTAACTTTTCAAGCAGTTAACATAGAAAAAAATATCATCACCATAATCATCAACACCACCACCATCCATCATCATCATCACCAGAATCATCATCATCGTCTTCATCATCATCATCATAACAAATATCTTCATAATCATCACAAATATCTTCATAATCATCACAAACATCTTCATCATTCTCATGATCATCACAAACATCTTCATCATTCTCATGATCATCACAAACATCTTCATCATTCTCATGATCATCACAAACAGCTTCATCATTCTCATGATCATCACAAACATCTTCATCATTCTCATAATCACATCATCACAAATCAATAAGTAAAAGTTTCATCAAAATGCAACAAAAATTACCAGAGTTAATTAGTAAAAACTGTTCGATGAAATCGGTTGCTAACTCTTCAAGCAGTTAACATAGAAAAAATATCATCATCAACACCACCACCACCATCCATCATCATCATCGTCATCATCATCATCATCATCGTCATCATCATATTTACCGACATCATCATCACCATAACCATAATAATAATTATCATCATCGTCGTCGTCGTCATTACAAATATCTTCATCATCATCATCACTACCACCATCATGATACAATCACAAACATCAGTATCTACATCATCCTTATCATCACCATATTAACAAACATCATCACCATAATCATCATCGTCGTCGTCGTCGTCATCATCATAACAAATATCTTCCTTATCATCACAAACATGGTTCATCATTCTCATAATCATCACAAACATGTTCATCATTCTCATAATCATCACAAACATGGTTCATCATTCTCATAATCATCACAAACATGTTCATCATTCTCATAATCATCACAAACATGTTCATCATTCTCATAATCATCACAAACATGGTTCATCATTCTCATAATCATCACAAACATGTTCATCATTCTCATAAACACAACCATAATTGAAGAACTAAATCTGTAAAAAAACGTTTTGCTAAATTAAACAAAAATCAGAAAGATAATTTAACAAAAACTATTTAATAAGAGTTGCACTGCAGACCACCCATGTAGTTATGGAGCTACGTGAACAAATTAATGGACGCATTAATCTCTTCCTGGCCAACTAATTAGAAATTCCTCGGGGATCTTCTTTTCATCACAGCCTGATAAAGAAACTTTACATTATTTAATGATTAATGTTATGTAGTGGCATTAATGCAGAGTTATTTTATTAGTTTGTGTTGAATAACTTTAATTAATACATCTCTATATCAACAGAAAAAAACAATATTAAACAGAAAGCTCATCTTGCAACATGGAAAACGTCATTGCATTACTTGGAAATCGTCCTAATAGGGTATATAAAAATTAATTTTAAATTTATTAGCTAAAATATTGCTCGGTTAAAACGAACTTACATAACTTCTGTTGAGGCATTTCTGTAGAAAAAAAAGTTAAGAAGTCATTCAGATGCTAAAAGAAGTAATGTGAGTACATGTTCCTATTAAATATGACCACATTGAGTTTAGCAACAAAGTAACTTACATCAGGATTTATTAATGAACGCTGAGCACAGCTCACACGTAAAGGTGATGCTCTCGAACTCAGCGTTGCTGAGCATCAACTTCGTGCATTGCTGGTGGATCCATCTTTTGCAGAGACCACACTGCACCCAGTCGGAAGTTCTATTCTTCGTACAATAGGCGCAGTAGTCGTCCATTGGATCCGAAGCAATGAGGATGGATTGGATATAATCCATCCTTAAGCTGTCCGGGTTCAACTCCGCTTGCAGATTTTTTTCTCTGTCACAACGAAAAATGAACTCAGCAGCAAATATCCGTCAATTATAGCCGTCTTTTTGACGCGGAGTTAGTGGGGCATCAACAAAATTAACTCCAGACTCTTTAATTTCAGTACCTGGCTTGCAGAGTTCATTATATTTATTTAAGAATTTAAAAAAAAAAATTTTTCATTTGTTTTTTTAATAAATTACTAGGACCCATAGGGTCATAAAAACAAACTGTTTTTTCTTCACTATTAAAAAGAAATACACAATAGTGATTCCCATTTAAAAGATAAGAAAAAAAATTAAAACGATAATTAAAATCAAAAATGTTATTATGAATTTTTTTATTTAAAACAAGACAGCTCAGATGGCAAGGAACATAAGTGGAATTTAAATTAAATGTGTGAATTAAATAGTCTAACATAAAGCCAGTGAGCCATTCTTTACCGGTGAGTGATTTAAAATCAACCATTTCCAATTTTACGTCACCCATCCGGCAAATCATAGCTTGCTTATTTAAGTTTTTTTCTAAATAATAATTAGGCTCTAAAACTAAATTATTAGGAGCCACGCGCAAAACGATACTATTATTTACAGCAATTTGTTTTGAATAAGCCAGGTTACTGAAATACGAGGTATCGGACTTAATTTTTTTGCCCCACTCCTCAACGGCTTCATAACAGACATCAGGAACAGTTTTTTTTTCTTTTATGTGGGATTTCAAGTCGGATCGCTTTGCAACTAGAAGACACGCGTAATTTTAAACAATCATAAAACCGCCCCGCTTTGAAATTGGTCCCCCCTCCCAACATTTCGTGCTTGACGTATCTAAACCAGCCCTCGACTGGAGAATTTGATAAATGCTTGCAGTCTGGGTTGGTGTAGCTAGTCCATAGCGGGAGCATGTATAGATATTTTTGAATGATGACCTCGCACAATGTTTCATTAAAAAGCTCATTATCTAAAGCTACATTGTCTTCTTCATGCAAGCGATTCAACTCCTCTTTGATCTCCAAAGCCATTTTTGTATAATTTATAAAATAAGGGCTTTGTTGATAAAGAGGCATCCCGGTCGTTAAATCTATAAAATCTTCTTGAAAATCATGCACCTCTTGTTCCGGCAAGACCTCCAACTCAACCTGGGCAGTGTCTATAACCATAAAATATTTATCTAGACATTTATATCGTTTTTTAGTTAATAAACAATACAAAAAACATTTAATTAAATAATCAGCTACATTTTTTGATTGAGCTACAAAAATTGCAGCAACCGCAGTATTATATTTTGTTTTAATTGACTTATTGCTACTGTATTTTAAAAAGTTATTGCTAATCATTTTCATAAAATAGGCGCCACATAATTTTATCTGGATAATATTTTTAGGTACACCTTTAAAATCTATCCAGTCTTTACTTAAATTTAAATAATTAATGAAAGAAATTGCATTAAATGAATTAAGAACCGAATTGATTAGTGCCATGGAATAGTCAGTGACCACTACTGAATATAATGGACACTCGTGAACATTAGCGAGCACAAAAAATTTATACGTTGTCAAAATCCCCACCAAATTTCGAACGTCATGTTCACAAGTGACAAAATCCAGCATTGGCAAAACTGTTTCATGGCACTGGACAACGGCACTATAATAAAAAATTCTTTTATGAGATTTATTAAAGCGCTTAACTACGGACCCCGTGGAATCGAAATGAAGGATCAGCGGTTCATCCTTCCGTAAATAGCGAAGAGCTATTTCTACCTGTTCGTAGCTGTAACAAACAAAACAGGCAGGGGCACTAACGTGCTGCAAAAACTTAACTTTAGGTTTGACCGCTGCCTCTTTGTCAAACCTCT